>CM039681.1:12498740-13028740 GCA_022537955.1 Schmidtea mediterranea
AAAGGTCGCCATATAGATAACATTATACTAATTGGGATTAACATTTGACTGTGAATTTCCTTATTACTGTTAGGGTTATAAAAAAAGTAAGATGGAAACTCATAATTATGTGGAAAGTAATTAAGATATAAAATTTAATGCAAGATTAATAATAATTATGATTTGGGAACTATTCATCCTCGGACGATTGAACAAAGTTCTTTTTTATAGTATTATATGATTGTGCTTCACAATTAAATTATGGTTTTTGAATTCCCCTTCTAAAGGCAATATGAGAGGTTACCTCTAAAACATTTACTAGCTTCTAACTTTTTATCAAGATTATTGAACGATTTTGGTAATAATTATCATTTTATTTTCTCCAAATAAGCTCCAAATAGATAATAAAAATTAAATTCTTACATGAATTTTGAAGATGATTAGAAAAATAGGCTGGATGGCAAACTCCTCATTGTAAGGACTATTCCAGAAAGAGAAACAAAGATCTTTATGATTTGCACTAACGCCAGCACCGAAAGTAACGAAGAATAAGCTCACTACAGTGATATGTAAAAACGCAAACCAAGACCTTATTTATGAGATAGTTTTAAAACTAAGGACAGAAAAATGAAACTCATAAGTTCAAAATTTTCTGAAAATAATTTCAGAATTCGAAAGTAAAAATTAGGATTAGAAAAATATTAATATTTTGTTTAGTATTATTTGATAATTATTATCAATCGATTTTAATAATGAATTATTAATTGATTTATAGTTAAAATAAGTATTATATGTAAATAATAATTGCAATTAATATATTGATTATTTAAAAGTAAATATAATTATAATATAAATATGTTATTATTAATAATAATAATAATAATAATAATAATAATAATAATAATAATAATAATAATAATAATAATAATAATAATAATAATAATAATAATAAATAATAATATAATAATAATAATAATAATAATAATAATAATAATAATAATAATAATAAATAATAATAATATAATAATAATAATAATAATAATAATAATAATAATAATAATTATAAATAATTAATAATAATAATAATAATAATAATAATAATAATAATAATAATATTAATAATAATAATATTAATAATAATAATAATAATAATAATAATAATAATAATATATAATAATAATAATAATAATAATAATATAATAATAATAATAATAATAATAATAATAATAATATAATAATAATAATAATAATAATAATAATAATAATAATAATAATAATAATAATAATTAATAATAATAATAATATTAATAATAATAATAATAATAATAATAATAATAATTATAAATAAATAATAATAATAATAATAATAATAATAATAATACTTTATTTTTTTCTTTCTGCAAAAGCTTTGACTTTACTCTCAATTCATCTTGAATGTCCTCAAAAACTCCAAGCATTATTCCATCATCTTCCATTCTCTCATTCGAGTCCATTAATCTTCTCTTTTTTTCTTCTGCATGACGCTTTCGCTTTGAATGCCGATCTTTGGCGACCTCATTATTGATCTGCTCACCACCAACCATGGTCGATTGTAAATATTGAAGCCTAAAGGTTTGAATTTAAAATTACTGGTAAAATATAGCAATCACATAAACAAACTTGCTCAATAATTCATTTTTATCGTGAATTAAAACTTCTTGCTTGGGCACAGTTCGCACGTGAACTGCTCGCTGGGGTTCAACGGCCGCATAATTGCCTTCAGGATTTACAATGACAACTGATGTATCTGCCAGGTTCAAATCGTATAAGTTCGGATTTCCAAGGTCTTTCTCAAATTGACCAATAGGCTGCGGCCCGCCTGATATATAACAATAACAATTACGTTTAAATTAACCCAGATCAGCTGTTGAAAATTACTTAATGATTGATAAAATTAGATATACTTTTTGGGGTTAAGCATTCACACTTTTACAAAGCACAGTTTATTATAATTATAATAATGGAATTAATAATAATCCTAAAGATAATAGTTAATATAATTGGTGAGCCGATTACTGCAAAGGTGAATGTGAATTTTAATATAAGCAAGTACAATGTATTTATACAAATTTAACTTTTATATCCCTAAGTCAAAAGGAGAATGAGAGAGCAGTTCATGGAATATGCATTGATAAACCTCAAACAAAAAATCTTTTTCATTTTTGGAGAGTAAAATGCTTGATTTCCAAAAATTTTGCTGAATCTTTAACAGTGAATACTAAGCAAGCCCCGTACAACAAACCAAGAATTTGAGAAGGAAGAGCTGACTGTATGATTGATCTTTGAGTGAAGAAGATATCAATCAGAGAAGAAGAAACAGAAAGCGAATGTGTTGTTAAATTTTGCTTATGAGCTCCCAGGACATATTTTAGGTGGAAATATTTAATTTTTTATTTTATGAATAAATATTGCGGAACTTGGCGCTTACACAGTTATTTATTAAATTTATGTTTATATAAAAGATTCTGCTATTGACAAAATAAGTATTTTTTAAAGTTTATCTAATAATAATAATAATAATAATACTAATAATAATAATAAATAATAATAATAAATAATACAATAATAATAATAATAATAATAATGATAATAATAATAATAATAATAATAATAATAATAATAATAATAATAATAATAATAATAATAATAATAATAATAATAATAATAATAATAATAATAATAATAATAATAATAATAATAAATTAATTTTCAAAACAAAACTACTCAAAAATTGTACAGTTCACGAAATTAAAACACTGCAAATCAAACTTACTATTTGAAGATGAAGTGAATATTTTTGGTTCAAATAATCTAAGAACTGTGAAAAATTGCAAAATTAATAATAAATAATAATAATCACAATATCAAACAGTCATAAGTGATGAACAAGTTTCAAGGAATTCACAAATCGTAAATTACACGTTGAATGTCTCTGCGTCAGGTTGCGTATCAGGGATGCACTACAAATCACATTCCTCGTAACATGTCCAGTGAAACTCACCATTGATCTATATGCATTTATAGTTTCATTTATTGTCATTTCTTTTCACCCTAATAGGCCCATATTCTTATTTATTTTACTTAAACTAAAAAATTGATCTATAGGCTGAAGATAAACTTTTATATTTGTTGTTGTTAACACTAAGTCAATCGGGCTTCTTAGTTTGTAGCAGCCTACCTTGGTTCAGGGCTTTTGGTTTTTGGATGAATTTACGTCCTTAACTATGACTTTGAGATATGATACTACTAACTTCCATCACAAATAGATTTTAATAGGATTTAATTGGCTTTAGACCAGCGCACCTTTTGACTCCCTCAGTCGTCTTTCCCAATTTCCTCTACTTCTGTGATTCGGACAAGACATGTAAGTTTCACGAACCGAGAGGGTCGGCAAACCACCATTTAAACCGTCCAAGATTACCAAAGTACAAGGGAAACTATTTAATGAGTTACGACATCGCAGCGGAACAGTGTACCAATAACTCTTCTTCTAATTTATCTGCCACCTATTTGTGACTCATCAGCTTGTCCACCAGACTTTTAATTTTTTTTAAATATACATCTGGCTATTCATTCGCCTGCCTGTATTCGAATGCAGCTTTAATATCTTGAATTATTGTGGTATTCTTAGTAAACGCTTTCCGCAGTTTTTCTCGATAATCTTTAATCGACGGATCAACATCTAAATATTTCCCTTTAATCTCCTTATTAATCCAGAGTTCAACCATCATCTCTTGATGAAAACCCGTTAATTTATCAACCCGGAAATATTTCTCACAATGCTGGATAAATATTTCCACATCTACATTCTTTGTTAATTCTTCTGGTGTCAACTTCCTTAATAAAAGTTCCAAAGTCATTATGTTAGATGCTGTGAAAACATATTCGTTTAATTCAAAATTTGTATTCATTAAAAGTTCAAAATTTATTCAAATCAAAATTATATGTTCCATATTTTCGAGTATTTAAACCAAATTATCAACGGTATTTATTTTTATTTTGAAATTTAATTTTATTCAAAAAATATAAATTTAAACAATTAAAATAATTTAAATTTTATGTTATTTAATAATAATAATATTATTTAAATTTTATTTTATTTAATAATTATTATTATTTAATATTTCAATAATTAATATTTAATAATTAATAATTAATAATTTATAATCAGATATTTTAAAATATTTTTATCTAATTTATCAAAAGTTAATTTAAATCTTATTTTTAATTTTAATCATTTTAAAGCTTGATTTTATGTCCGTTGATAATTATGCATAAATATCCTCACACCGTCAATGCCAATGCCATTACAGAACTCACAAATCAGGCAAGGCATTTATCGCATCAGTCAACATTATCAACAGCTCAATCCTCAACAGTCATATTAGCCTCATATTCCGTCGCAATTACTTTTTACTCTTGAAAGTTCCGATTGAATGAAGAATTCTCAAGTCAATCATGAATCTAATCAACCAAAAGCTTATTGGATTGATTTGGTTGTTATATTCTTACATTTATTCATTTTTTAATAAACATTTTTTTTACAATTATTATATTTTTTTCAATTATCATATTTACTGAACAAAAATATAATGAAAAAATAAATAAAAAATACTGAACGTTTAGTTAGTTTTGTTATTAATTTTTATAATCAAATTTCATGATAATTATTATTATTTATTAATATTTATTATAGTTACAAATATAATTATATTAATTTCATTATGATTGATAACCTTCATCAGAATTAGGAATATCTCTGATATCCAATTGCATTAATTTTTCATCGTAATATTGCTTTAATTTTTCCATATCACTTTTTAATTTAGCTTTATCGGCTGCTTCCGCCGAATACTGCGCTTCTTTTTCCAACAACTTAGCTTCGTATTCCTATTATAATTTGATTTTATTTATTGATAAATAATAAAATAATTTTTAGAAATTGTTATGTAATAACAATAACAATAACAATAATAATAATAATAATAATAATAATAATAATAAAAAATAAATAAAAAAATAAAAATTAATAATGTTAATGTTAATAAATAAAAAATAATAATAATAAGAAGAATAAATAAATAATAATAAATAAAATAATAATAATAATAATAATAATAAAAAATAAATAAAAAAATAAAAATTAATAATTTTAATGTTTATTATTATTATTATTATTATTTTTTTTTTATTTATTAACATTAAAATTATTAATTTTTATTTTTTTATTTATTATTATTATTATTATTATTATTTTTTTTTTATTTATTATAATGATAATAATAATAATAATAGTAATAATAATGAATAAAAAATAATAAAAATAATAAAAAAATAATAAATAAATAATAATAAATAAATAAAATAATAATAATAATAAATAAATAAAATAATAATAATAAATAAATAAAAATAATAATAATAATAATAATAATAAAAAATAATTAAAAAAAAATAATAATGTTAATGTTAATAAATAAAAAATAATAATAAGAAGAATAAATAAATAATAATAAATAAAATAATAATAATAATAATAATAATAATAATAATAATAATAATGAATAAAAAATAATAACAAATAATTAAAAAATAAAAATTAATAATGTTAATAAAATTAATAATAAAAATAAAAAATAATAAAAAAAATAATAAATAAATAATAATAAATAAATAATAATAAATAAATAAAATAATAATAATAATAATAATGATAATAAATAAATAAATAAATAAGTAAAAATAAAAAAATAATAATAATAAATAAATAAAAATAATAATAATAATAATAATAATAATAATAATAAAAAATAAATAAAAAAATAAAAATTAATAATGTTAATGTTAATAAATAAAAAATAATAATAATAAGAAGAATAAATAAATAATAATAAATAAAATAATAATAATAATAATAATAATAATAAATAAATAAAAAAATAAAAATTAATAATTTTAATGTTAATAAATAAAAAATAATAATAATAGTAAGAATAAATAAATAATAATAAATAAAATAATAATAATAATAATAATAATAATATTAATAATATTAATAATATTAATAATAAAATATTTATTAAGATATTTCATTAACTAAAACTAACAGCTTTTATTTTCTCCCGTTCTATTTCTGTCAATCTGTGTTTTTCAGAACTATCTGTCGGTTTGGCAGTACTGACAGCATCCATATTTATAGGAATATGCCCAGCTAGCATCTGTTTCAAACGATTTATTTCATTTTGGAATTCCCTCAACAATGCGTCTTTAGGATCTTCGTTAATTTTTGGTTTGTTCTGAATATTCTTTGCTCTATTAGCATAGCGTAAGGTGCTTAACGTTTCTTCGTAATTGTTGTCTGCTGGGCTCAGACAGGCTATCATAAGGGTCTTTGTGTTACCACCCAAGGAGTCCTTTATAAATTAAGAATAACCTTTATCGAAACAGCTCAATTAAATTAATTTTAATTTATTTCGGAAAAATAAAAGATGTTATAAGTTTTAAATCATGCAGAAAACAAAATATATCTTTCTATGTAAAATTATGAATTTGACTTATACCTAAACACGTAGTTAGTACTCAGTAGTGTAAATAGTGAATACAGAATTATAACGGCGAATGCGGTTTTAAAACTATTTTGTACTCTAGAGCAGGGTGCCAGGAACCTTTTATTGACATAGAGCCATATATTAAACTTTGATTCAGCTTTAAAAATTTATTATGCATACAGTGTAATAAACAAATATAATAAACAAAATATTTTCAGAGTAACAGTTTAAAGCGGATATACAATCCGTTTAGTATAGCATAATGAGCTCATCTGCCACAATGGTTCGTTATAAATATTTGGTAGATGGATAAAAAAACTCAAATTCATTAGCAAAAAATATATTATAAAAATGCAATAGAATGCAAAAAGTAAAAGGAAATATATTTTAATTAATTATGAAGGGAAAGGAAACATGATTGACAGAGAAGCACTTGACAAATAGATTTTGTTCTTTTCTCAATTTTTAATGTAGAGCACTTTACACACCTTATGTAGCCGATTGTTTTTATGGGCATATTATCACCAATATTAAGTAGTTTGTATGAATTTGTTTACGCGCTAGAGTGGGAAAAAAGTTAGGGACTGAATGATGAGGAAATAGATCCTGACTGTAAAGCAAATCTGAAATGATACTGTTTTTAAATTTGTTCGCAGCTCTCATTGTTCCAATGAGACTCAAAGGGTTACGCTTGACCGAAGACTGACATCATTCCGTTAACTTGTTAATTTGCTCTTTATATATTCCACATTGGAAAATAACTGTTCACAAAAATACTTTGATCCAAAAGTTGAAAGAAGCAAAAATGCTAATTTGATATTGTTTTTTTAACTCACTTGCATTTTAGTGACAAGGAAAAAACCAACCTTTAAATGTTTTCAAGCTCGTGGATCAGGTATGTATTTTGATGACAGCAATGCTATGCCCTATAAATCTACTAATTCAAGTTCAAATTCAACTTGGTTAATTTTAGGAAAGGCTGAAAAATTTTGTAACCAATCAGGATCTGATAACTAAGAATATTTAATTTGTTCTTTTTCCACCATGTTCTTACTTCATTAAGACAAGCTAAAAATCACTTCAAAACTTCTCATCTAGATAACCACCATAATCTATTGTGCAAAAGGATTGACTTCTTGGAGAAACTCTTCAAAATTTATTCATAAAGGATATTTGCACTGAGGGTTTCTTGGTGAATAAACTTTTAGTCTCGGAGCTTTTTCTATAACAACTGATATCAGTTAGTTGATATCTATTTTTTTCTTCAGCAATCATTAGAGAACTGCATTTTAAATATTTTCTTCTAAAGTCTGGAATAACAGTAATTTATTAAATCAACTCTTCTTGTGGTCCTTCAAAGTTCACATATCTGCAGGTGAGAACCACTTATGTAATGTCATATACATCACAAGACTCATCATATGTCGAAGAATAAAATCTCTTAAAATGATTCTCAGATATGTTGATAAAACATTCTTTCAAATATTGAAGATACCTTGAGGGTATTCACAATTTACGTTTGTTAACAAATAGTATTATTATTATTTTTAGTGTTATCCTTTTTTATAATAAATAATTCATACATGATTAGTCTAAATTTAAGTTAAAATTGCCGTGCTTGGAAGGTTTTACAGAAAAAGATAGTGCAAGAAATTTGGAAATTTAAATTATAATACCGTCTCGAATTTGTGTAAAATACGTCATGTTTATTAACAAATATAAAACTTCGGTTGGATTATGTTCGGATTTCATTTATCAATTTACATGTAATGGTTGTAATTCCGTAAACATTGTAATGACATTAATAATTTTTTATTATTTGACTATGAATCAATAATGATGTCGATGTTTTATTGATATAATTATTGATTCATAGTCAAATAATAAAGAAATTCCTAATACCATTGCAAAATGAAAAGCACTCAGTGGTGAAAACCAGAAAAGTTCTTTTAATGCATTTTTAATGTTTTCATGAAAACTATTGTATCTGTTTTTCCATTTTACCATACAAATTTATCTTCTTCAATCTACTTTCCTAAACGTTGAACAAAAGTGAAAAAGCATAAATCGAAAACTTAGTCTAAGTTTTTATTCCGTGAAAATTACTTATGTCAAAAACATTCAAAAGAACTGTCCAAATGACGATTTCAGAGACTTCCAATAATTGAGGTGAATGTCTCTATATATATGGTACATAGTATAATAAAATATAAAAAATAAATCCATGTGTTTAATATAACTATTGCAACTTATAATATAAGGTAATATTTAGCTAAATATAAAAGTTAACTTCGTTATAACAAAAAAAACATATTATGACAAGAGTTATTTTAAAGGGTTGAAAAAATAGCTGGTCACTTATACGCTCGTTGAAAGAATAAAATAACTACTTTTATCGTTTATTTTCTGTATTTTTGACTAATCACATCACAAAGAAAATACCAAAAATTATCAATATTCTCTATTTTATTTAAAAGAATATATAAAATAATATAATAAAAATGATAAACTCGCTAACAAAAATGAATTTAGAAACTGAAAATATTTTATTTACTAACAAACCAGAACCTACCAAACGACGCGTTGGACGACCAAGAAAAGTCGTTTTAACGAGCAGCAATGAAATAGAAAGTAAATCAAATACATCATCAACGGCAAGTTTTAAGGGAAATGAAATAAATAGCTCGGATAATTCAGATCGTTTATTGAGATGTGACAGATTGTCAAAGAAAAATGTGAATTATTGTGAGATGAAGAAAAAAAAGATAAGTAAGCCACTAACTGAGAGCTGTGACAATAATATTTGTGAAGTGTTAGCAGAATTCAAAATGAGAAAAGAAATAGAAAGGCAAAACAATTTTTTTAAAATAATGAAATACAGTAAAGAAATTATAACAAATATATTTGTATAAATTTCTTTTGAATTTTTTAATAATAATAAATTCTAAATTTTTAGTTTTACTACAAATTAAAAATATTTTTGTAATTTATGAATTAATTTATTGATTGACAAACTTGTAAAGTAATTTTTAAATTTATAAAAATTTTAAATTAGGTTTTTAAAATAAAATCTTGACTAGAAATTGTAGTTTTATAAATTGAAATTTTTGTTTGATTTGTGTATAAACATTTAAACTTAATAAATATTTATTCAAATTTTAAAATTATAAATGTTTTAAAATTTTTATTTAAAATATTATATAGTAGAAAAATAAAAATAAATAAACACATAAAAATAATCCGAAGAAATAAATTATGATTTAAATATAAAACTTTCCTTCCTTTTGTTTGTCCTTTTTAATTTATTTTTATAATAAATAGTCAGTATTTTAATATTTTATGAAATTACAAAAACATTAAATAATAAAGACTCAAAATTAGAGACGATTTAATAATTTAAATTTCACAACTGCTTGTAATCTATAAAAACTTCTAAAAAATTTAAGCTCATACACTATTTATTATATTTAGATAATCATTCGATTTGTGTGCATAATAAAGACTATCAGTAAAATAGTCGGATTAAAACTTTTAATAGTTATTGGGAACGCGCAATATATGCCAAATGCTGTAATCGCGTGTGTTTTGAATGTTTTTTTTTAGTTATATTTGGATTGTTATTGTTCAGTATTTTGGATAAACCGTTTAGTAATTGGATTAACGTGTTCACTATTTTTATACTTAATAAATTTGATTAAATATTCAGTAATTTCAAATTTGTAGACAAGTCCAACAAAAAGAGTCTAAATCAAATTCAGAATCTTCTAAACCAGAAAAAAAATTTACACAAAAGTAATATTGACAACGTCAAAGGCGAATAGAAGCAGTTTTTACAACAAATATATTGACCAAAAAATGTTTACTTTGCATTTTACTGAATATTTTAATCATTTTACTGAACAAAATTATCTTATTTACTGAAACATAAATCACGGAATATTTTAAATAAAATACTGAACGTTTAATATTGCCTGTTAAATTATTAAATCAATTAAGTTTTACCTTGTTTGTTAAAATTAAAATTATAATAAAATATTTTATTAATTTTTAAGTATATCTATTGAAAATTGTCAAAAATTGAAAAATAAGTGATTATTTATATAAAATATTTTTATTAAATCTATATTATCCTAAAGTTTCTTCTAACTGTCGAAATATATAGTAAAAGTGTGTTTTGTATAAATCCAGAATTTTTAAAATTCATTTAAAAAAAATCATTATATATTAATAAAATTTTACGATGAATAAATTTTCATTAAAATTTTATATAAACAAAAAAAAATTCACTTTAAAAAGTATTTTAATAATTTCAAGGTGCGATTTAATGTACTCACGGGTCCTATAAATGTCCCTTGGTGCATCATGACGAAATGGGTGATTGAAGCTATAGAAATGTTATTTGAAAGCTGTTTTGTTACGATTTTATAATCTTATTTATTTTTTAATCATTTTTCCCATATAAGCAGTTTTTGTAAATTTCATGTTGTTGATGTTTTTTGGTATCCTTACAAAATATAGTTTGCGTTTTTAACAAACAAATTTTGAGTTTACGTTCTATAATAGGATTAATTTTAATATACATTTAGTTACAGTTTGTCCATCTATATGGGAAATATGTTTAAATATAAAAATATAAGCATTATTGAAGTGCATAGGTCTTAAAATTTGAAAATACGTTCAAGAAATTGAGTTAATCATTTTAGCACTTGAATAAGAATCTAAATCATTTATTCAAATTATAAATTATTAGATAAATGATTTGATTAAATAATCTTAATAAATTTGTTGCTGATTAAATGATTATTGTAAGGGATTGTGATTTAATTACCAATGATTCACAAAATATTGTTTCAAATTTATTGCTAAAGTTTTTATAAAATTGATTAAGATTATTTAATAAAATCATTAAAACATTTAAATATTTAATTATAGATTCAATTTAAAGTCGATAGATAATTTTTATTATTTCATTTATTTTCATTACGACTACAGATCAATTTTTTTTCCTACGTAACAAATCCTCGGCAATGTCATTATCTTGTTTCATGGTGTTTAACCAAAACAATATTAGTATTGAGGAAGAAATGAAGAATTTGTAAAGAATGAAAGAGGTTGATGTTTTTTTTCAAGCTTATGAAGATTGGCTTAGCTATTTGAAGATAAACGGGGATGCAAGGGGAACTAAGAAACGAAACTAGGTTTAACTATTACCCAAATGGATCTATTTCACTATTAGCAAATTCTTTTATCTTTTTCACCATTGACTTATTTTCAATTTCAATTTTGTTTACCTTTATTTTCCTCAATATTCTATTGTATAAATATAAAAAAATATTCATCTGTAGTCTGAAAATAAATAAAAATAAATGTAATTGCCTGTAAGTTATAATTTTTTTGGTTGACTGGTTAATTGAAGATTTATTCTATTTAAATTTTAATAAATAATTCATACTTGAAGCATTCTTGTCAGTTTACTATCTCTGTACGGAATATGCTTGCTTTTACCATCAACAAGAGCTGAAATGACATTACCCAGTGCAGACAAACTGAGATTAATCTTTGTAGCTTCCTTCAACCGATCTCCAGTTGCGCCAGTTTTAGACTGCCTTTCTGACCCGGCTAAATCGACTAGGTTTAACTTGCCGGCTTTTATATGGTTTTCCTCGTTTTCATCGGTATTAAACATTTCCAGATAAATAGTGAAAATAGAATGAGAACGAGAACTATCAACATTCATCAAAGTTGATCCAGTAGCTCGATTTTTCCAACCTCTTTCCATTACTACCTATTTTTTAATAATAAAGATAATGGGACATTTTTACTGACATTTTACTCAAACCTCTAAGGGCAATGCCTTGAATATGATAGTAATAATCATTGAAAAAATATGTATACTGGTCAAAAAAATCAAATATAACTATTTATAATACTATACAACTATTATTACTATACAAAACAACTATTATACATTATTTTTCAGTAAAGATGAATTACAATGCAAAATGACTGCAATGAAAGTAAATTCAGTGGTTTTTAACAGTTTTATACTTCGCAGCTCACCAGATATTTCATAATTTTTCTGTAAATCCCATTTTTTTAATAATAATAGTATAATACTGTAAAAGCGAAAGAAACCTATGTAATCGCTAGGCATGATAATAGAGAACGTATTCTTAGTGGTTAAATATATTTATTAATAAGGACTGTTAAAAAGAGACATAAGTGCACAATATTTATTTCCGTGACAAATATTCAACACTCTTTTATAGCTCTTCATTGCGTAACATCTACAATGAAGTATATTGGTTTTCTTATTATTGAAACAGAATACACAAGCATACCAATATTCAAACACAATCATCAAAAATCATAACCAAACTCTGATCATCAAACTTCAATTTGACATATTATTGCATAATAGGTTAATTTAATTACTTATAAAATATTCTTTAATCGTCCTTCCTTACACTGACAATATTTAGAAAAACCAAGGAATTAAGACTTCTTCAGACAAGATCTCATTATTCTGCGATATACACACAATTTATTCTAGTTTACATAAATGTAGGATCAACAGTTGATACAGAGCATTTCTGATTTTGGAGGTGATAACAAGCAAGTGATCCACCCCATTAATTGATCTCTAGAATTGATCCTGTTACATAGCAGGGAGGTTATTTAAAAATACATTTAGCCCATGTTAACATGTTTGAATTGATAGTTAATCATTACGTCTCACCATAAAAAAATGTTTTCTGCTATGTAAAAATAAACATTGCTTGATATTAATGTTTGATTAATATACTATTTTGTTTAAATTACATTAAACAATGCATATTAAATAAAAAGACCAACTTCCAAAAAGCCTACTTGCACCGAAAAAACATTATTAACTAAAAGTATAATTATTAATAAATGAAATATTAACACTATTAAATGCAAAATTCATACTTATAAATCAGAAATCCTATATATCAATTCATCTATAAGAAAATCGAATTTCAATTAATTTGGCAATATATTTTTTTAACAAATCATTTCCATCTGCGATAATTCACTGCAGTTGTATTGTTCAAATAAATATCTGTAATTTTAATTACAAAACAAAAAATATCAGTAAAAAGTTTTGTCACCTTTTCTTTTTTGATGATATTTCATTTATTTTTATTTTGACAAAAGATCAAACATAGCTCAGAATGAAAATAAATGAAATCTCAAAAAAAGTAGTAGCGAAAATTTCTTCCTTACCAATATTTTAATGTTTATTTTGGCAGAATAATTTGATTAGCCAAAAATATAAAATTCAAAAAATAAACATAAAAATTTACATTTAAAAGTAAAAATGAAAATGAAAATAAAACAAAACATTAAAATATATAATATATTATATACACGAAAGCGAATGTAAAAATATTTGAAATGATTAACTATAAACAACTAAAATCTACATAAATTCATAGAATATAATTTGATATAATTTTGCATTTTGCCAATTGAATATTACCTTATACGCCTTAGAATTGGAATACTCTAAATTCTCCATAAACATAATATTCAAAATTTGCACAAATATGTTAGAAACTTTTTTAAATATTGATATATTAAAATTTGTTGAAAATTTTTAATTTTCTAAGATATTTCACAGTGAGGTAAAATTACAGAAAATACCGGCAATGGGAGACGAATAAAACAAAAAATGCAAAGTTAATTTTCCATGCAATACAAATAATTATAATGAATTTTATCATTTCTATAATTATTATTAATTATTTATATTTATCAATTATACATTTATAATTATTTTATTTTTTATTATTTTATTATATGTCTATTTTAAATTTTATTTTAACAATTATTATTATTATTATTATTATTATTATTATTATTATTATTATTATTATTATTATTATTATTATTATTATTATTATTATTATTATTATTACTATTATTATTATTATTATTATTAATACTATTATTATTATTATTATTATTATTATTATTATTATTATTATTATTATTATTATTATTACTATTATTATTATTATTATTATTATTATTATTATTATTATTATTATTATTATTATTATTATTATTATAAATAAAAAAAGATGTAAAATAAATAATTAATAAATATAAAAAATTATTAATAATAATAATTAAATGTTATTAAAAAATTAAATTTCTATATATAATAATGATAATTATAAATATAAATAATAAAATTAATAAATAACAAAATAAAAAACGAAATAATTATAAATATATAATTTATAAATATAACAGAAATTAATACTAATTAATTAATATAATTAAAATTAATAATTAATAATTAATAATATTAAAAAATAATAATTAAAAAAAAAGAAATAATAAAAGAAATAATTATTTATTTATAATTATTAAATAATTATTATAATTTTTATTAATAATAAAATTATTAAATAACGAAATAAAAAATGAAATAATTATAAATATATAATTTATAAATATAAAAAAAATTAATAATAAAAGTTTAATAAATAATAATAATAATTATAGAAATGAAATATTTATAAATATATAATTATTAAATAATAATAATAATTGTTAAAATAAAATTTACAAATAGACGTATAATAAAATAATAAAAAATAAAATAATTATAAATGTATAATTGATAAATATAACAGAAATTAATACTAATTAATTAATATAATTAAAATTAATAATTAATAATATTAAAAAATAATAATTAAAAACAAATAAATAATAAATGAAATGATTAAAAATTGATAATTATCAAATAATAATAATAATAATAATAATAATAATAATAATAATAATAATAATAATAATAATAAGATATTGTTATTAATTTTTTATATTTATTAATTATATATATAATTTATTTTTAATTTTGTTATTTATAATTTTTTATTATTTTATTATTATTATTATTATTATTATTATTATTATTATTATTATTATTATTATTATTATTATTATTATTATTATTATTATTATTATTATTATTATTATTATTATTTAATTATGTATAATTTATTTGATTATTTATTTTAATTTTATTATATATTTGTTTTTATTAGTTATTGTTATTTATCTTTACTATTAATTAATAAAAATAAATAATAAATGAAATAATTATAAATTTATAATTATTAAATAATAATAGATTTATAATAAAATAATTAATAAATATTTAATAATAATATTAATAACAATAAATATAATTAATAATTACTAATAATTATTATTATTATTTAAGAACCGATTAATTTAATAATATTTATATTTATGAAATATCTAGATTCAAAATTATTCTCATTAGAAATTCTCTAAAATATATAATTATTCTTTAATTTGTTCTCGCGAGGTAATCCTCTATCCAAGAACATATAAATCCTTTACAGCATAAATTTCTCATGTATAAAATCTTTCCTCTTTATCCGACATTTCATTAATATAAACATTTATTGATTGTCTCAAAAAATTGTTTGCCCCCTCCCTATTGGCTAGAAATTGTGAATTTCCATTGAAATTAAGGGGTAAAGGTAATTTCATGGAATTTTTAACGTTTTGTTTTATATATTTAAATTCCAGTCGGATTTCCGGAAACTGATTTTCAATTTAACTGGTAGGGAAAATATTTTTATCTCTCGCATTTAAACACAATTTAGAGATGCACCTGACAATCTCTGACATTCGACACTTTATGCATTGACAATCCTGAAACATAGACGCCCTTTTCTGGATGTTCTTTGAGATCAAGTTTTGCCTTCACGTCTTTTGCGAGTAAATCTCGAATTTCTTCATTGTAGATTTCGAGATATGAGGCATGAACTAAGTATTTGGAATTTTCCGCTAACGATATCGTTTCGAATACATGATCAAATGCCCTGATAATGTTTCATTAATCTAGTTTTATTTATTATTTATGTTTTAAACCTCGGAATAACACCTCTTTGAGTTGATGGATTAACGATTCCTTGCATTGTGAATGATTTCCCACACCCGGTTTGACCGTATGCAAATATAGTTCCATTGTAACCCTCTGTCACGTTTTCCACAAGAGGATAAACTATATCCGAATACAATTGCTCAGTTGTTGAATCAATATTATATGAACCATCAAAGAAAAATGGTTTTTGTGGAGTTTTGTTATCATTTGGATTTCTGATTGAACATTGTCCGCGACTTACGTCAATATCAATAATATTTTTGCAATTTAGATTAATTTCTCGTTCATTTAATGGTCTTACTCTTACAATTACTTTAACAGCTTCACCACTCATTAATTATCTAAAAAAATAGTAATAAAAAAATTAAAATGTTAAATAATTATTTAGATTAATTTTTAAAAACGAAATTTATTTGTTCTGTAAAATCATATATACGAAAATATATAAACGTAAAAAACGATGTTAAATTAGAACTTTTAAAACATATAAATTTATTTATATTTTCCATAGATACTATGTGAAATTAAATCAACAAAACAAAATTCAATTCAAAATAAAAATATTAATTTTATACTTTAAAAAATGAATAGTACTTAATTATAATTAATCAAATATCATAAAAGTTAACATATAGGTTTTAGTGCAATAATAAAATGTAGAGAAATAAAAAATGGTAAAATTATGTTTTGTTGGGTAAGAACTGAGTCTTGAGTTTATATCTGTAGTGTGATTCTTCCACAAAGATAATGCATAACAAAGAAAAATGCACAGTTTTTAATTTTCTGGATCCACACTATTTCACGCTTTACGGGATGATCAGGGCTAACTCAAGTGTCATTGCATCTATTTGGGTAAGTGGTGTGGATGTATTATTTTCGATGAGATTGTCATCTTCAGCGATGAACAACTGTACCACTTCATTTGTTAGTTGGACACTTAAATCGGTTTTTTTGGTAGCACTTGGCTTCCAGTTTGGCAGTTACGCGTGCCTGCTTCTGAATTTTCACTTTCAAGGTCTTCAGTGAGACTAATTACTCATTGTATAATTCTTTAACAAGAGCAGCTTCGCTGCCCCTGAACGGATGAAAGGTTGTTCCATTTGAAGACAGCGACGCACCATCTACTCTGTGCGTTTGATTTTTTAGGGTCTTATGTGGTGTCTCGAAGCATCTCTTCGAAATTCGACCAATATTTCAAATAAAATTTGATGTCCTCTAAACTATCAAATAATAGAGGGAAATCTTATATAGGTTGTTTATTTATTATTGTGGGGTTTATGATTGAAATGAACTCCACCCCAGATATAAATATTTACTTCGCCCTCCAATGGTTACCCGTCACTAAGTAACGTTGGTGATGCAACCATTGGTTTTGAGATCGCCAAAGGTGAGCGCCATATAGAAACTACTCTGGCCCGACCTCAATATGGTTTCAACGCACTACCGTTAGAAGGTTTGTGTGCAATTTTCTATCCTGGTCCTTTACTGTTAAATCGATTGCCATCTAACCCATGATTCAACGGGTTTCTGATTTTTTAATGAAACTATTCTTATTGGCACAAGACATGCACATAGCGAAAATCAATTCTAAAAAAAATTTATTAAACGACAACACTTTATGAGGTTATTCCTTATTCAGTTGAGTGGCACGACGCTTTGCACGCTCTGATCTCCCTGGCCGGTGTTGGGGCGGTTTGGCGGCCGGCTTTGTTACTGCTGTTGCATCTCGATAGGCCAATTGCGATGGGGCGAATACTAATGGGAAGGTTACCACCGCGCCCTCTTGACACGTCGATAACGCTACCTCCAGGCCTCTAATTTGAGTCTTCTGATTCTGGTTGAGCTGTTTTTCTTTAGCCCAACTCTTTTGTGCCTCCGCCATCTTTTGGTAGATGCGTTTTGCTCTACTTGGATATACCCATGTGGCCTTAGTTTGTTGGTTCTCCTTAGTTGTTGCGACGATGTTGCGACTCAAATTATTTACTCTCTAATTAAACCTTTCATCGAACAAGTAAATAAAACCTCTGAGAAACATATATTTTTAACAAAACACAATCAATTATCGATGCGAATGTACTCTCGGGTAGCGTCGGTTGAAGTCCCTTCGCAGAAATTCACGAGCATATGGGTGCTCCCGGTGAATATTTGGTCGTTCGTCTGCTCTCCTCGTTTCTCTTGGTAGAATCTTACGTGGGACCACCACGTTGATCGCTGTCGTGTGTACATCCAACCGGGCGTCGTCCAAGTTGAATGAGGTGTTGTATGGAGGGGCATATCCGTCCGTACTCGGGATGAGTCCGTTCGCGATATCCAGATTCACCCCCTCTAGGTGTTGTCTTGCCTTCTCGACCTGGAGGTTTTTTTTGCCTCAGGCGCTCCTCTAATCGAGCAAGTAGATATTCCGTCTGTCCCCTGATCTATCGTGTCGGGTTGCTGCCGGGTTCTCGTTTTATCTCGACGAATGGCAGGTCCGTATCGTCCGTGCTTGTCTGATTTCCCATCCGGGATTCTCTGACCGGCGAGATCGAGAATCCCGCGTCCCACATTGCTTGCCGACACCGAGCTGCTGAGTGTGCCGGAAAGCGTAATGTGACCCAGGACGCGTCGATCCAGGAGTTATCTAAATAAATTAGGATATGGGTTATCTTCGGTTTATCTAATATAATCTCTACAATTAGCGAATCAAGTCATTTTTAACTCAGTTACTACCTATTTTAATCGGTTTGTCGAGAACACGTCAGACTTATCGTCATAATACTGCGTGATAGTCTATTTTTTATATTTCTCTCGTTGATGGACCTTTTACTAATCCCGTGAGCCTATTGCGATCTTCAGTTCTCACATGCCATCAGTTATTCCGTCATTTAGGGATATCTGTTATTTCACATACCATGTTATAATAATATTTGCAATTTAGAAGTGATTTACAAATTCGCGACGACCTTCATAACATGGTTCGATTTAGGTCGTCTATGCGCTTCAAATCCATATTAAAGAAAATTATTTGCTGAAAAATTTATGCTTGCATTTAAATCATTTGTTTAAATTGGGTTCGTTAACTACCATGAAAATTCAAACTACTAGTAACAATACCTCTAAATAGACTTATTAATTTATCGAAAATTCTTGGTCACTGATTAAAATTAGATTCGTTGGCTCTCGGAAGTTTTATATTATTATTAACAATACTTATATTTAAGTTTGAATCGTTATCCAACGCAGAATCTACACTGTTATTAGTTATTTTGTGATTAAAATTTGATTCATTAAGTAGTGAGGATTTTCACTATTATTAACATTGTTGGCGATTAGGGTTGATTTTTATTCATTTTTTCTAGGGTTTTTGTGTATCTACCATCTAGATTATTATTCTATCCCTCTGTTGGCGTACAGGGTAGAATTAATTTTGTTTTAATCTAAGCTCATTCATCCAAACTACTTCTTCAACTACTCTTGCATTCCCTAGGGTATTTCCTTTCTCACCCCGACGCCCCACAATTTTAATCTAACCACTGTATACCCATGGGCAAGCCCATGTTGGTACTGTATACAGCAGCCGAGAGTCCACAAGCAGGTGAGCCCCGTTTCCAAGACTACTCCTTGTGATAATCTCGCTTTCGGGTTCCTGACGGCCGATAGAAGGACTTACGTCTACCTAACTCTTTTAACCTTTTCGATATCTGTGCACCCCTTTCCCATCATTCTATGACGAACCCATGCATACGTCCTACATATTGTTTTCCCCTAGTCGCTGTTTAATACATAGCAAAATAGGTAGTACCGAATGTAGTGAACCGTACCCTTACTAGGTTTTTGTCACTTCTCTATTCATCATTAATTTTAATTTAGCAAAAACCAATTTTAGGTATTTAACTTATGAAATTCAAAGATGATGATTAAGAAACTTTAATAAAAATAAAATATTTATAAATAAACATTTAAAACTCAGCCTCTCGAATTTATCTAATTTTCTGACTTTAATTGCCTAAACTACTGAAAATAGGTAAATTTTCTAACCTAGAAATTTGTTTTAAATCATAAAGTATTTCATTTAAATAACATGTAAAGATTTAAATTATTATATAAATTATCGAAATTTCTGTTATATCGGCCGAAATTTTGGGTTTATCACAACCTCATTAATAATTTAAGAAAAATAAACTCTTCCGAGAATGCTTATTTCTTCTTTTAATAACAATTGTTTTTTAATCACTACTATCTCTATAATGGAAACTGAAATTTTATTTTTCTGTTAACTGAGAGCTCTTAATTCCGACTTTACGAGTGAAATAAGAACTCCCTCAACCTACTTCATACATACATAAGGTTCTATCAACATCATAAGGCAATCCAACCAAACTTTAGGCATCCATTCAAATTTCGATTAATTAGAGAAATCAGAAATTATTAAGAGAATAAGAATTACAAAAATATACTTTTATTAGATCTATACAAAATTTAACAAAAAGAAATCACAAACATATAATTAGTGTATAAATATATAAATAATGTCAGGATAATGGAGTCCATCCTTCTTTCCATTTGGTGGTCATTCGTCGATATCGACGGGGAACTTTCGTTTGTTCCGGAGGGATTGAAATGGTGTAGTTCCGACCTGAGGAACGGTATGACATAGTTCTTCTCCAAATTCGTCCATCCAGCAGCTCGTGAGAGTCGGCGATCTCTTTTTCGTTGTCGTGGTGGAATTTTCGACGGGTGAAATGTCTAGGCATATTGGTATCTCATCAGTGTCCTTCGCCGGAGTTGGTAGCGCCAGTTCTGTTGATCTTTTCGGGGTGGAAACGGTGTCATCTCCTTTCACAAATTCCGGATGCTGCTCCGCGACGAGTGCGGCGGCTTCTTCGAGCACTTGCGCAGCATTATTTAGGATTGTGAGGCCTTCAGCTCGGCGTCGTTCACGGCGACGACGATTTTTGCTGGGATGGTGCTTCTTGTTGGTCCTGGGTGTCTGAGCTGGACCAGCTTGAGTCGTTTCCGGAAGATGGTTTGCGGGGATCAAATTCAACTTTACCGCCAGATCGCGACCCGCTAGGCGTTTTACCAGTTCGGCTTCCGTAAATGATGCCACCAAGACGGCGCTTTGGTCATTTATTATGATTCGCTGAGCCCGGTTCTCTGCAATTAAATCCTCTCGGCATCTCGACAACCGGTGGATTTTATCCTGGAGGATTTTGACCGCCTCGGGAGCGAACCACGTGCCGAGCGTGCGTTCGTGCTTCGCGAACAGTTTGTTATATCTTTGTTGGCATAAATCGTGATTCAATTGTAATGCCGTGGTATCTGATTTTCGCGATGATTTGGGGATTCTATATCCTGGGTGCATTTTAGAAAAGAAATTTTGATTACTGAAACGTTTGATGAGAATTTTCAGAAGGATTTTCTTGAGATTTTCCTGACTAAACGAGGGAGAGTTTCAGTCCATTAATGGGTTATATTGATGAATAAATAAAATATAATAATTATAAAATTTAAAATTAATTAGTCCAAACATTCCTCAAACATTCTCTATCACATTCATTTCATGGTTTGATATTAATTGTGAAGATATCCTATTTGTCATTAGAACTAGTAAACAAAACGTTCGATGCAGAAAAGAAAAATGCTGATGCTCCAATCATTTACTGAGTTTAAAAAAAAAATTTAATTTTTATTTAAAGATGTTCTATAAAACCATTTCTTACAAAAGGCAAAAATTAAAAAGAACATTCAATTTTGTTAATCCGTTCATTTGTTTCTATCGACTTAACCCTAGTCGTCCCTTTTCATATAACAATTCGACAGGTTTTAAACAAAAATTGCATCCCTACCTAGACATTCATTTGACTGTTTTCCCCCCTAGCTATGTCGATATTCCCGCATTTTAATCCCTACCGCTCCGACCAACATTGCAATGGCCGCCACGGTGAAGTACGACGGCGTCCTACTCTGCGATCAGTGTGACTAGACCTGACCATACCGGCAGACACCGAAGGGTGGTTGACGACAAGGCAGCACATCAACATCCCTCAAATTTAACTGAGGGAATTGAATCCTGCCAAGCCATCTTCCACAAATTATAACATGCATAAAATAATGTTAAAATTAGGGGGACCTGTCGTTGATACTAAAAGTACCTCGACCATCCATGATTAAAATTTAAAAAACTTAAAACTATAAACATTTCAAAAATTTATTTAATGAAATACAAGCTTACCAAAGTTCGAATTCAAAATTTTAAGTTTTCAAAAATATGTTTAAGATTTTTTAAGGTTTTTTAAGGTTTTTTATTATGACAATGGCTATTGTATTTATACTGTTTTCATGCGTGTGTGCGACCAATCAGCTAATTTCGAATCTTTTTTGGCCATTTTTTCGGGTTTTTGATGGCTTTTATTTAATTTTATATTTTTCTCTTTTGTTATTTATTTTTCTTAATTTTTTAATATTAATTTTATTAAATTTGTATTTTTATTTTTTGCTGATTCTTATTCTGGTCGCCTCCTCCGCCTGTGTATTTTCTAAACCTTATTTTGCAAAGTTTTGGCGGTTTTATAATTTTACTTTATTTTTCTATGTATTTTTCGTGCAAAATTTATTAATTATTTGTTTTAATTAATTATGTTATTTTTTATTTTGTTTTAATTAATGTTTTTATTATATTTTTAATTTCTGTTTTGCTTATGTTACAAATAGCCATTTTCATAATTTTTTCGCCATGACTTTTTCATGGTTGTTTTGTTTTAGTGATGGCTTATAGCCCAACACCTCCTATGTACCCATGGTGATTGCCATGTTGGTACTCTACATAGGGGTTGAAAATTCATGAGCAGGTGAGCTCCATTTCTAGAACTACTCCTCACGATATTTTCACTTTCGGGTTCTTGACTGCCGATGGAAGGTCTTACGTCTTTCTCTTTCTATATCCTGGTCCTTACTCGTCTATTCCTACAACTCCCATATTCACTTGTAATCTTTACCCATTATTTATAAAGGTATCCTTCAAAAATTTGAGCAGTGTTCCTCCCTTATTTTTTGATAAATTTCCTATTTCATTTTTTTAATCACTGTAACAACTACATTTTTGTCCTAGTTTACCCTTTATTTTTCCCTATATTAAAAATCTGATTAGCAGTTCCTTAACTCACCGTACATTTCCCATTATTTTAAGTAGTTACAACCCTTTGCGGTCACTTTAATAAACACTTCTCTCATCTGCCAGATTACATCCTTCGACTATTGGAAAATGCTTTCAACTTTATGTTCATACACTATCTTATCGTTTTCTACTTGATTTTCCGATTAATTTTCCGACAATATTTTAAATTTTCAATACAAAACTATATTCCCCCTTAACTAAAGTCGCACTTCCCATGAGTTTAAATTTGCTACTCGTCTCGACCGACGTTTCCATCAGCCGTTGCGAGTTGTTTAACGATGCCCTGCGGGTAGAGTCCTGCGTCTTTCGACCAGACCTCGTCGCGGACGACCGAGATTTCAGGAGGGCTCGTCCCGTGATCGCAACTAGCGGAACTTAATCTGCCAGCCGGATCACCGACCTGCCTTCCCGACTGCTATTGCAATACTTATTATAAATAACATTTTAAAGGGACTTGTCAGTGGCACCAAAAGATTCCACGACCATCCAGAACAAAACTTTAACTTCGAAATATATATTTATACAAGATATTAATACTTACAATCCACAAGTTTGTCAGTCATGCAACCAAATTTGAAAAATTGTCTTAAGTTGGCATAAAAATTTTCTAAACAATCGTGTCCACAAATGTCTAAATCCTTTGTCTAAAAAAATTTTGTGTCTGTCTGACTGTCTGAAATTATGAAAATGACTGCTATATATATAGTGTTTTCATGCCTGGGTGCGACCAATCAGAGAATTTTGAGCCTTTTGGCTATTTTTCCTGGGGGTTTTATTGGTTTTATTTTATTTTAAATATTTTATTTTTCTCCTTATTTTTCTCTATTTTTTGATATTATTTTCTCAATATTTCGTAAATTTTTATTATTTACGGTTTATAAAATCAATTAACTTGCTACGATTTATTTTAACAACATTTTGGATGCATTAATGTTTGGTCATTATTGTCTTCGGAATCCGTGTCTCACCATTTCGTCTGGTTCAAAGGGGTCAGTCCTCGGAGTAAGCCATTAATATTTTTAAATTTTAATAAAATGGAATTTACTGTCTCTAATCCTTTCAGAAGTCTTCACGGAAGTCGATTCGCTCTCGTTATCGCGTGGAACCTTCGTAGAGTGGTTTCGATAATTATTCGCCATTAGCGTAGGTAAAATGAATACTTTCGCTCTATCGGGTCTTTATATTGAGGTGAGTGTGAAAATTGATTTTTGCCTGGCAACATGCTATCTACCAACACGGACTATCTATTCGCATACATTCACTGGAGTGATATTGATTCATTCTCGTGTAATGGCCTTTATTTTTCTTTCAATCCATTCATTAGTTGGAGATTTTAGCTCTGGCAGCGACTGTGTATCTATCAGACCGAGAGTAAGACACATTCCGTAACTACTGCATGGCACACTTACTAATGGAGCATGCGGGATAGCCTGCATGGACTTTTGATTGATCGACATTCCTATTAAATGTCAGGTCAAGCGGATTTTCTCTCTCCGTGATCGGTGCAACCAAATTTACACACAATATTCGACATGTATGCATGGAACTGCTATTGGATTTTCGTCAGTAGGATAGATATTTTTATCGATTTGGAGATTTCTATATTTCAGGGTATTTTATCTACACTCGGATTGGTTTTTCAAATTGGTCTATTACTTTTAACAATTTATTGTCGATTTATCGGCAGCATAATTATTTGGTCACCGTGGCGATTTTTGATAGTTTTTGTGTTGTTCTAGGTTGGCTCATTTTAACGTATATTGTGGTAAGTATTAATTTGTAATTACTAGTGTCGTGAATAAATAATGTTTTTTAGGCTTCCCCCTTTTGGGTAGGTCGGCATTTGCCCTACATTCGTATTTTATTTGGATTACTTTAACAGGACGACCTCATATTATTCTTTGACTCTGGGTCTCTCTTGGGATGGCCCTTATGGAACGTAAATGGTTAAAATTCGGAGTGAGCAAATCGGTGCTAAATCTTTCTTCTGAATCAATGTTTATAACGGCATCCCTTTGATTTCATGCTATTGAGTGCATTTTTATATGTGTGTGTTAGTAAATATATTTATTTTTATGGTTTTTGAGAAAATCAATTTTTTCGAGTAAGTAATTTCAACTTTGCGTGCTTGTGTTTCTAAGTCACATTATTTTGACAGAATTTTTATTATGATATACTAATTGTAACTTTCGTCACCCTGCTGTATTACTATGGAAATACAGCCATTTAAGGTGTCCGATTGTCTTTTAATCTAATAAACTTCGTTATTGAGCGAAGAGGTTAAATCATTTGTTCGATTCTTGTTACGTTAAAAATACACTAGTTAATTTGAGACCTGAAAGTAATTTTTTCATTGTAGGTTATATATCTAACGGGGTTTGATGGCGAAATTATGATTTCCTTGATTAATTAGCGGTTTCGTGGTGCAATATGAAAATGAATTTTTCAAGTTGATGAAATTATGGGCGTCTTACCTTATCGACTATGATTTTGCGGTTCAGTTATAGTACAATCTGAGAGTAGGAGACTAGATTTTTATTAATATTATACCATAATCATTATCCTTACTTTGTAGTATTATAATTTATTGACATAGCAACGATTTTTAGCGTGAATACCCCGTCACCTTCCCGAGATTGACCTTAAGATAAAATTGTGTTCACATTATGAGTTTAAGAGTGCCCACTGGACTACTCAGTGTTTTTTGATTTTGAGCCGTTTGTTATTAGAATTTAGGTCGAACTTATAGGAATAGAGTTATGATGAAATAGCCAAAAGACTATTCCCTCTTCAACCCATTTCCCTTATACGGAATAATAATTTACGTTTCAGCTACTGCGTTCTCACGCCGTAGCCTTCACGTGCACAAAATCATTGGCGGACTTACACCGCACTTACACGATTCGGTTGGGGTATGTAGAGTTTATTAACTTGTAGTGATGTGTCGGCTGTGGGACCGAAAAATTTCGACAAGAGTTAGTTTATTTAAAAACATTTATTCTGCAAAACATTTTCATATAATACATCGTTGGGTCATAATATAGCATTTGAAACTCATACAAACCTTTCCCCACGCCGACGCCCAGACAGAGCTCTAATCTTAATTTTATTATTTTCGTGATTTAATTTGGCAATTTTATTTTTGATTTTTTAATTGAATTGTATTTCGGTCAAATCCTCGTGTTCTCGTGTTATTTCTATGTTTATTTCGTGCGGATCTTGTTGCACCTTGTTATTATTTTAATTTACTTTTGTGTTTTCTTGATTTTATATTTAATTGTTTCTTTCTCATGTTTTAGCATGGTTAGTTGATGTTTTATGGGTCTAATTTTAAATCTGAATGTTGTGTTTGCGTGTGTGTTACCGATTCATTTAAACAAAATCGTGTCTTGGCCCAACATTCTATTGGAAACAATCTATAAAAAGATTTGCCTCTATTATGTGATAGTTTAGAGAACATCAAATTTTATTTGAAATATTGGTCGAATTTAATTTACAAAATTATTATCATCACAGTTCCATGTTTCATTAATACATATTGTAATCATATTATGTAACAGTATATACACAAATTTTACTAAGTAATGATCTATTTCAAATTACATCACAAATATGTAAAGGCATGTACAAACTATTGTATAATCCTAATAATTGCATAACCACGGGGCAGATATTTATTAGTAATAAAAGACGTAGACGTCAGACAATCTCTATATCACGATACTGTTTATGCAAATATGCCTTCTTTATTGAAGTTAGCATATGATTTAATTTCTACAGTTGTGTAAATATGTTCATAGATCTCTAAGACTAGTTTGCAGTATTAATCACAATTTTTTGTCGCTTGCTGTTTCTTTGTCATCAGAAGGAAATTTGACCTAATAACTATGCCTGGTTTGATATTTTTCTATGATTCTATTTGTCTACTTTTCTGTCTCAAAGTTGAGTTCTTTTATTTCCAGGAGTTTGAAAAAATTCATTCTAAAATTCGTTATGCTCGGCTGTTCCTAATTTCTTTCTGTGGTTGCAGTGACTTGTATGTGTTGTATGTGCCTATGATTATTTTGGAAAACCGCATTTTTTGAATCCTATTCTACCATGGTTTATATTCAGGTCATGTTTATTGCATTTTGTCCTTATGATGAAACTTCATTCTTGATCTTTGAGGATAGGAGGAATTTTTCCTTTCTTATGTTCTGAGTTTAGTATATTGACAACGTGATCTTAGTAAGTTTCTTTCTTCAAAATTTCTATTTATGCTATCCAGTGGGGTTTTTTATAGATATTTTTTGATGCTGGATAGAATAGTGTGTAAAAGTTTCTTGGGTTTAGGGTATTGCATCCCTGACCCCGATGAGCCATGTGGTTTTATGGCTTTACCATTAGTTCCGTCAAAACCTTTTAGTGTTTATTTGAGGTTAGTTACTGATTTTGTGCAGTTCTTATATCACCTATGTCTATTAGGTTGGGACTGTAGATGAAAGGTTTACATTAGAATACCTCCTCAAACATAAGACCAAGAGTATGTAATTCTACCCGTCGGGCATGGAGACCAGCTACATCGATTTATTAACTGAAACAAATCCTCCGGAATCATCTCATGGAAGCACAAGTCTTAAGTCACGAACGGTAACAAGCGATAAACATGCAAATTAAGCTCATACCGACCCCAATTAGATAATTAACGGTATTTATAGTATTATAATTACATCGATTATATATAGTTACAATTTGTTGAACTTTCGGTAAAGAGTTTTATGAGCAATGGCTCATACATTCAGATAAAACTAGCAAATTATCATAAAAGCGGATAAATTTTCTATCAGCAGTCCATGAACTGGCAGGTATTAATATCAACACTTGCCAAACGCTAGTTTGAAGAATAATGTATATTGGTTGCGCTGGAAACAGTAACTAGTGGCAAACAATTTAACCCACAATTTCGAACAGTTTGATTGGTGCATTAGAAAACAAAATCAATCATTTATTTAATAAAAATATAATATAGGACTCAACCTCAATAAAATCACTTCAATCAATACAAAACATTTTGAGCCAGCAGCAAGCAAAATATTTTATCCTTCAATGCTGGTAAATGCCGGTGAACAGCGGGGTAAATTTCATCGCCTTTATAACGAGCCGAAAAATGCATAAAGACAAGAAAAGAAACATCCTAGAAATAATTTCTTCAAAATGCATTCCAAAAATCAATAATAATTGGTTACTTGAAAAATATTTTCTCTGTTTTTAAAATCTGCGAGACAGGTATGACCGTACGTTACACTGCGCTCTTGACACCGAGGCGTGGTTTCAATAAATGTCAATTCCGTTATGATGATTTTGGATATCAGCAAGTGCTGATGTGTCGGTTGCGGATAGAAAACCTTAAACGACGTATCACCTAAGTAGGCGATTTCAGGTCTCGTAATGCTGACTTTTTTGTTGTATAAAATGTAGCCCAAGCTCACTTCAGTTCTATGGTTGGTAGAGATCACTTCAGCTACCCAATTGTCGTTTATCTGAATGAGTAAACACAATAAAAATACAAATTGATAACAATGCTATAAGATTTAAATCGCTGTTAAATATTTATTTATTTCCTTTTTTTGAAATTTGAAAAAAAATATTTAGAATTTATAAATAGTAAAGAAAACATTTTTCAACCGTATTTTTTACCTCAATTCTATCACCAACATCTACGCCAATTAAATTTGGTTCAAATGTTTCATAATTTTCACACTCATGCATTTCGGAAAAACCCTGACAGACTTTTTTCATCGGTTCAATTAGTTTTTTAGGCAAGAAATATTTTGCCGGATTCATTTTGCAAAGCATACGTTTTCGACAATGCAGAGGTAACCCAGCAATATGGTCAATGTGGCCATGGCTAAAATCATTATCCATGACAAAAATAGTTATTATATTACGTACCTAACAAATATTGTATCACAATTAGTTGATTGTGGTGGTGTAATACCAATATCAAAACAGCAATTTAATTTTTGAGACTTACACTTAACAATTACAGTAGATTCATTTCCTGAAACAGACCATCCAAAAATGTTATAATCAAGAATTTTCTCGAAAAGATTCATGAAGACAAATAAGAAAATATTTATTAAAAATAATTTAAAATAAACTATTATAAAGACAAATTATAACAAAATTTCAGAAAACAATAATTTTAAAAACTTTGTGTTGAATTAAGAAGTCAAATAATTTATAAATAATTTAGAATTTAATTTATCTTGATTAGTTACTGATCATTAGTATACCGATTATAAATGAATATTTTTATTATTCAACACAAAGTTTTAGAACTTCGTTTGTCAAATAATATTTTCACTTAAAAAATTGATGAATACTTAACAACCAGTGATTTAAATCCAGTCACTGGGGCACAGTTTTCTCGAGATGATTTGATTGAAATATGAGTTCTAATACCCAGTTTTACATCCATTCCAGCCTTATTGAAATCTTTTCAGGTTGAATGGGATGCTTTGATGCTTCAACAAATTATTATGAAACAAGAGAACCAGGCTCTTAAATGTGAATTGTGTTGGGCCAGCACACCAATAGCCTTGAGAATTGTTTAAATGTATCAGTAATACACCACGAAAACCCAGCACCAAGATAACTTAAAATACAATATACAACACCAACTAAACACTTTAAAATCTGAGAGAATATAAATAAATATAAAATCAAAAACATAAAAGTAAAATAAAATAAATACAAAATGCATCAAGAACCGCACGAAATTTACATAAAAAATAACATAATAACAAGAAAATTCGACCGTAAAATGACCATTTATATAAAAGTAAAAATTAATGAATTAAATGAATAAAAATAAAATATTTTTTGGTTGAATAAATTTATTTAAAAAATGTTAAAAATAAATTACTAATTTAAATTAAGAAATAAATAAAAATTTAATTTAGATAACACAAATAATTTCAAAGTCGAATTTTGTTTAATCGCAATAAAACTAACACGCAAGGTTAAGGCCAAATTATAGGTATAAATACTGATGTGTTTTCCTAAATTTTCAACTACTACTTTGTAGTATTAATTTCAACCAAATTTAAGATGCACATTTTTTAAAAATCTTACTTTGTTGTGTGATTTTTTTAGATATTTTCAGATCATTAATCTACAGTTATCAATATTTTCAGATCATTAATCTACAGTTATCAATATTTTCAGGTTATTAATCTACAGTTATCAATATTTTCAGGTTATTAATCTACAGTTATGTTTTGTAGAAATATTTTCAGGTTATTGATCTACAGTTATGTTTTGTAGCAATATTTTCAGATTGTTAATCTACAGTTATGTTATTTTGGTTTATGTACATCGATGCCCGATTTAAAATTTGTTTATATGAATGCTAAATATACAGTTTATGCGTCGAAATTTTTGCCTAATTCATCTGGTAATTTATTTTTTCTATTATTTTATTTTTGGTGGCCCACAGCCAAAGACACATCACAAGTTAATAAAATCATATACAGTATTCAGATTCGTGTAAGTGCGTGAAATACCGCCGATGATCTGTGCCCGTGAAGCTCCGGCGCAGGAGCTGGAACGTCAATATTATCCGTACATAGGGGAAATTGGAGGGTAAATGAGTAGTTTATTGGCTGCTCCTTCATCATCCGTTTCCTGTAAAATTGACATAAATTTTTTACAACAATCGGCTCAAAATCTCTAACACCGAGTAGTCCAGTGGGCACTCATTAAATATAATATGAACATAAATAGATCTTAAGGACAAAAAGAGGGAATGGGTAGCGGGGAAAATTGCGAAATCGTTACAACAGTTAAAATGAATAGCCATCGGAAAAAGATTAATCCGAACGATCAAAATCATGAAAAATAATGTTTTTAAATAAGAATTAAATAAATTAATTTGAGTTGAGGCGGAAAATATGGGCGCTGCTCAAATTTTCCGAACTAATTCAAATACTTAACAAAAATAGTAACGTAAAAATGGAACGTGTAAAATAAGGGTGGAACGCTGCTCAAATTTTCGAATTTACAGAAATATTTTATCGAAAACCGAAAAATACAGATGGACTACGGCTAATGTTGTATATCAATAAAAAATTTTAACGCTGAAGAATAAGGACGGATCCCTACAAAATCTTAATAATAATAACGATAATGATAAGGGTAATGGTGATTATAATAATAATAATAATAATAATAATAATGTTAATAATAATAATAATCATGGTATTTGTAGTAATGATGATAATAATTATGATTATAATAATAGTAGTAATAATCATAGTAGTAATAACAATAAATATAATGGTAGTTATAGTAATAAAAATAATAATAAAAGTAATAGTAGTAACAATTAAGAAAGGTAATATATATAATAGTAACAATGATGATGCTAGTAATGATAATAGGGAACATTGTAGTTATAATAGGGATAAGGGTAAGAGATGTACTGTGTTTACTTAACATAACCAAGGGTTTACAGACCATAAAAAAATCATCAACATGGACAATAATAAGAAGGACCAAGCGAATGGACATAAAGATAGATGATATGAGAGTATAGGTTAACATTTGAAAGAGATAGGGGAATAATGGGACCTAAGAATCAAAAGCGAGCACAGGTCTTCTATCGACAGCTCGTTGAACCCAGAGATCGTTCGGGCAATTACAGCATTAGTAATAGCGCTCACTTTTTGCGGACGATCTACCCACTCGAACACAGTTCCAACGTTGCTTAGCAACGGGTGCCGAGTGGTAAGCGAAAGAATATTTGTATGGGGTTGTCTGGGTAACAATCATATAGTTTCAAAATATCAAAACCCAGAAACCCACCAATTGTCTCACGTTCGTTATCAATACGATGTTTCGTGTAAAGTTGTGACTCGTCTAGCCAAAGAGGCTAGCACAGCTCGAGAAGCTTTGTCTACTCCTAAACCACAAATTGGAATTATATCTCATATTATTTCTCCTCAAGCTGCACAATCCGATGAAAGTGAAGCAGAAAAACTCTTCGTTTGATGGATATGTTAAATGCTACAGTTCCAAGTCGTATTAAAATTGCGCTTGATAAAATCCCATCAAATATTCAAGAATGTGCTATGGATGAATATCATAACCTTCTGTTTGATGGTCTAGTTTCGGGATATTCGATGACAACGTTGGGTTCAGGTCATAGTGAACAGTTAATTGGAAGGACCTGTGTAAACCCCAACGCAAGCATTCTCATTCTCAATCAAAATCTGTCGATCGGGGATCTTCCGCAGCTGCGATGTCTCTGCATCCTCGTGGGCCTCGTTGCAAATAAAAAGATGATGGAATTCACCATACTGACGTGTTTTGACAAATTATCAACTTAAATTTGTTGCAAACTTAGCTTGTTTTTCAGTCTGAATTTTCAGTCTTTTTTTTCAAAAAAAAATTCATTCTAAATTTGAGTTGGTGCCCATTGCAACTTGGTGGGTTTCTCGGTGTTGATATTGGTGGGTTACTGGGTGCTATTGTTTTGTTTTGATTATGGTGTGGTTACCCTGGTAACGCCATATAAATATTTCTTTGCTACCACTCGGCACCCGTTGCTATGCAACGTTGGAACTGTGTTCGAGAGGGTAGATCGTCCGCAAAAAGTGAGCGCTATTACTAATGCTGTAATTGCCCGAACGATCTCTGGGTTCAACGAGCTGTCGATAGAAGACTTGTGCTCGCTTTGAATATCAGGTCCCTTTATGTCGTAATTTTTATCATTCGAGTCTACTGAATTCTTTAATCAACACTCAAAATATCGACAAATATTTATTAAAAACAAAAGTGCCTACACATTTTATGATGCATTTTCTAGTGAGTCAGCGGCGTTTGGTTTAACATTCGAGCTGCTCGGCGCTTGGCTCGCTCCTTTCGTCCGGGTCGATAGCTGCTTGTTGCTGGAGTAGTTTTCGGGGTCGCTACCGTCTCTCGGTAGGCCAGCTGGGCGGAGCAAAGACAAGGGGGTATGTTACTGCTGCCCCTTCCTGACAGGCCGATAAGGCGACCTCCAGCCCCGTTATCTGCGTTCTGAGACTCTGGTTTAACTGTTTCTCGTCCGCCCATCCATTTTGGGATGCTGTAAGCCGTTGATAAAGCGCCTTTGCCTTCCTGGGCTCCACCCAGGCGGTCTTGGTTTGTTGAATTTCCGTTGATAGCTGGATAATCTGCTCGTAGAAATTCTTATTGGTTCTCCGTGCGTGCTCTAGTTCTTTCTGTAGTATTTTCAGGGATTCCATCTCTGTAACGACGAAAATTAATTCAGTACTACAAATCTTAAATTATTAAGTTTTCTTAAACAAATGTTAATATTGTAGAACAATAAAATTTGTAAAAGGAAGAACAATTTTGGGTGTCTTTAAATCATTTATTTGAAACACAGTTTAAGTGTAGTCACGTAATCGGATCATTAAGGTTCTTCTGAGGTTTGCCGAGTGGGAAAGCACTTCTGATACACGAATGTCGGTCGCGTCGTGTTTCTTGTACGTTTGGAGCTGGGTGGCGGCATATCATTGTAGGTATCGGCGATCCTACTGGCCGCGATATCGTCTTCCACATTCGCTAGATATTGCCTTGCCCAGATCACATGGAAGTCGACCTGACGTTGGTGGTCTTCGAGGCGGGCAAGGAGAGATCGGGCCCGATCACGAATGTCTTGAGCCGGACTCCGGCTACAGTCTCGTCCGTCCGTGGTGAACGATAGTGCGTTAACTTCTACTGGTCGCGAGGTGTTTCAGCAGGGTTCTCTCGGTTGGGGCACCGTGGGGTACTTGTTCCGCCAGACTTGTTGCCTGGCTTGTCTCCACTGGTCGGCAACGTGCGTGGGGACACGGACAAACGGTCCTGATCTTCCAGAACAAAGCCACAATCAAATGGGTTTATCATCAAAATTCAATAATGATCAAAGAAGATTACAATTCTGATTATAGTTTCAAAAAAATATCGGAGAATCCTTGTCATCCTTCCTAAGAAAAGTTTAAGCTCCCAACATAGGTTCTACTTTCCATTAATAACATTCTTTATAGGAACACAAACAAACTCCCTGATTTTATAAAATAATTTACGCATCAATTTACCTAGGTATGATAAAACACATTTCCCGAAGTATATTTATTGTGAAAAATCTAAAAAGGACCTATCAACAATTCTGCGCGATATCAGCAGATAAAATTAAGCAAAACTTGCAGTGAAATCTTTAAAATTTCACTCTTAACAAAAATAGCTTTAATTCATTTCTGTTGGCGAATAGGGTTGGTTTTTATTTATTTTTTCTAGGGTTTTTGTGCATCTACCCCCTAAACGCCAGCAAGATTATTATTCTATCCCTCCTATGTACCCATGGTGATTGCCATGTTGGTAATGTACATAAGGGTTGAAAATTCATGAGCAGGTGAGCTCCATTACTAGAACTACTCCTCACGATATTTTCACTTTCGGGTTCTGGACTGCCGATGGAAGGTCTTACGTCTTTCTTTTTCTATATCCTGGTCCTTACTCGTCTATTCCTACAATTTCCATACTTATTTATCATCTTTACCCATTATTTGTAAATGTATCCTTCAAAAATTTGGGCAGCGTTCCTCCCTTATATTCGGTAAATTTCCTATTTCATTTGTTCAATCACGGAATCGACTACATTTTTCCTAATTTACATTTATCTTTCCCTATATTAAAATTTTGATCAACAATTCCTTAATTCCCGGTGCGTTTCCCATGATTTTAAGTAATTATAACCCTCTGCGATCACTTCAATAAACATTCCTCTCTTCTGTCAGATTAGATCATTCAACTTTTTGGAAAACTACTTTCAAATTTACATTTCTAGCCTATCCTATCCTTTCCTATTTGATTTTCTGATTTAGTTTCTGACAAAGTTTTAAATTTTCCCTACAAAACTTTATTCCCGCTTAACTAAAGTCGCACTTCCCGAATTTTATTTCGACTCGCTCCGGCCACATTTTCAGCAGCCGCCTCGAGTATACAATGGCGCCCTGCGTAGCGGTCCCGTGCGTAAAGCCGGAACCGACTGCGAACTGCCAAGGGGTTCACGAGGCATGACCCACGAGCTCAACTAAGGGTTTTCACCCACTAGCCGGCACACGGTCCGTCCCATGAACCATCTATTGAAATACTTATTATAAATAAGATTTTAGGGGGATTTGTCAGTGGCACCAAAGGATTCCACGACCATCCAGAATAAAATCAACGTAAAAAGACTTCGAAATATATATTTATACAAAAAATAACAGTACTTACAATCCACAATCATGCAACCAGATTTGAAAAATTGGCATAAATTGGCATACAAAATTTGGTCTAAGAATGATTCACTGCTAGTCTAAAAATGTCTAAAAATTTTTCTAGTAGTCACCTGACTGAAAAAATTTCTAAAAATTTGTAGTCTAGAATTCTGTAAGTCTGTCTAAAAATTGTGAAAATGACTGCCGTATATATAGTATTTTCGTGCCTGTGTGCGACCAATGGGCGATTTTTCGCCATTTTTAGGGTTTTTTAATTATTTTATTAATTTCAAAATATTTTTGTAATTTTTTATATATTTTTATTTATTTTTTGATATATAAATATTTTATTGTTGGATTTTATTTTTATTATTGTTTTCTTAAAATATTATTTTTAAACCCCAATATTTTGTTTTCTGGTCGCCTCTTCTGCCTGTGTTTTTTCTAAACCTTATTTTGCAAGGTTTTGGCAGTTTATTTTATTTTTCGTATGTTTCTTTTTGCATCTGTAGGCATTTTTCCGAATTTTAATTAATTATTTGTTTTATTTAATTTTTGTTATATTTTTAATTTGTTTTAATTAATATGTTTTTATTTTATTTTTGATATCTTCTTGCGGTGAGTGCTTATGTTACGGCAGCCATATTGACAATTTCCAAACAACATTAATTATTTTGTTTTAACTTATACAATTTTCACATTTTTGTTTAAATTGGTTTTTGTAATTTTGTTTTAATTTTGGCTCTGAGCCCAACATTTCCAATAAAATTTTTTCGCACATTCGACAACATAGAAACTATAAATAGTGGGGGACTATGGCTTTTAAAAAATTATGTTAATCAATCACAAAAGGAATGTAAAAGTCATGGTGAGTATAAACTGACATAATATAGTCAAATCATTATCCTACGTTCCTAACACCTTAAGATAAAACATGAAAATTGATATTGCCGGTGTATATCCACACTAAACAGCCGGTTTAATATCGTGATATATTTAGGATATATGCATACAAGCGGCAACTTTTATTGTTTCAAAAATAAGTTTAGGTGTATAAGCGAACAATCGCAAAATTTAAACAAAATAAAAATAAGAATTTGAAAACGAGATTCTAATAAGAACAACAAAATTCTTCCTACGCTACCTAAGTAAATGGTTGCACGCCTTGATAAATATAATCATAAATAAAATTCTAACTAATTCCCTTAGGATTTGTTAATAAATAACGAGTTTATTCCAATTAATATTTTATAAAAATCCTATTATTAAAAAATGTTTAAGAATTCGTAAAATTTACTGATGATGACCAGAAACAATGGCGGACAAAGTAACATAAATGATTGTAAATCCAGTATACTAAGCCTGTAGTTGGATGAACTCTGGTGGGGTACGGCATCGATGGAACCTATTTTCCGCCAAGGAACAAATCAGAGATTCGGTGAAAGATTTATTGTGGTACAAAAAATTCCTAAGATTAAAATTGCATATGTTCTACCAGGTTCCGCGGAAATCGCTGCTTGGCAAGTTTATTTTTCTCTATGACTTATACCTTTAAAAGAATTTAAAATAAAGCATTAATTTACTTGGGACGTTTGCTTTGAAGTCCGGTGATGTAGTTCCTCTTGTGGATTGGTTCGAAGTGTTCTTATCCAATTCATTCGCATGGCATTGCATTGTCAGAGAGGTTTATTAAATTGCCAGTTTCACTTGAGTCATGTCTTTATATTGGCTAGGCAGGAATGCAGGTCACCGTCACTGTGTGCTTGCATACACAGACCTCATCCGCTAGTGTGTCTAGACGGTGAGAGAGAAAATGGTTGTCTACTCTCGAGCGTATTATATTTATTTTTAAAGGTTAAAACGCGATATCCACCTACGACATTCCGGCACACCGATTTTTCGACCGCCCCTTGACAATTGATGCAGATAAAATCTTCAATTACTATCGAGGCTCACCATGACGCCACAGAGATAATCATTTCAGATTTTCAAATCAGTGAGTTCAACGTCATTTATTATTCTATTAATTCTTACCTTATATTATATAGATGGCAAACGATATTAGGAAAGAAAACTCATGGTGATCGTAATGGAATTCGGCTCAAGCTCCTTCTAACCCTACTCTCTGAGTCCGCTTAAACAGGATTTATTTTCGGCGGAATCTATTTTAGTTAACAAAATTTTAAATCTGCTATTGGAATATTTTTGTGATCATTATAAATAAATGGAGTTTTATTCGTAAGAATTTCTTTTTAATCTTACTATTTATTTAAATGATTTTTATGATGGTAATATTTCTAAAATTTTTTCTTTAAAGTGGTACTAATTGCCGTATTGGGTTTAAGTGGGGATTGCTAGATTTAATACATTATATTATGGTATCTGTATAATCCTATCTCTCCTTCAAGTAAAGTTCTATTGGATCCAAACATTACTCTAATAATTACCGCATTTGGAAAATTTATTGGCTTTAAATGCATATTGTCTGGGAATTACATTCACTAAATTATTTTACTATTTTTTTTAGAAAGCTACTTCTCCAGGTTATTTTAGGGTTAATGTTAGTCTTCTTTTAATTAAATTTTGATTCACTACATTATAACAGGGTGAATATTCAGCTAGTTTATTAATTTTAATACGAAATAACGTCTCAAAATATATAATTTAAAGTTCATTAATCTTCTATTAGAGTAAATATATCAAGGTTCATAACAACGTCCTAATCTGCTAACCATTTTAGGTCTATAGTAATGGTTGAGGGTTCATAGTCATAGTTTATCTCTTTTAGTAATTTTCAAACGCCTAACAATTTTGGTTTACAGTTATTTTAGATTGACAACAACGATTTCATTTTTCTATTTCCCCGTTACCTTCCCCTTGGTTGACCTTAGGCGCATTGTGTTCATATTATAGTTAATGAGTGCCCACTGGACTACTCGTGTGATGATTTTGAGCCGTATGTAAATCTAGTTTAGGTCGAGTTAATGGAATTTGAGAGACGAGGAAACAGCCAAAAGACCACCTCCTTATCCCTCTCTTTCCCTATACGGAATAATATTGAGGTTCCGACCCCTGCGTTCCGCACGCCGGAGCCTTCACAGGCACGAATCATTGGCGATATTCCACGCACTTACACGAATTCGAGTAGTATGTCTGATTTTAATAACTTGTAATGTGTCTTTGGCTGTGTGCCGGAAGAATTTTGACAATATAAAACAAATTTATGCATTATAAATATTTTATTAAAATAACATAAAAGTTACCCGATCCAATCATAAACGAAAAATATCATAAAAACACTACTCTTCCCACGCCGACATCCAAGCAGAGCTCCATTGAGATTGCGAGGATGCGACGTGGAGAGAGAGTTTCAAAAAAAAACTCACACTTACAATTTTAAGTTTTTGAAGATTGATTCTTTACGATTAAAAACGATTTTTTTTATGTAAAAATGAATCGGTATATATACCTATTGTACGACCCTAACTTTGCGTGTTCTTTTTGATTTAGTAAAACAAATTTTGACCTTGGAATTTTCTGGTATATTCTAATCTTTAATTTTATTATTTTGAGATTTTATTTGACAATTTTTTTCTTTAGATTTTTAATTGAATTATTTCTAATTCAAATTATTTCATTTTTATTTCATTTTCATGAAATCTCGCATTTTTTATAAATTGTCAAATTTCGGTCAAAATCGTTGGGTTTTCGTGTTATGTTTATATTTATTTCATGCGGATCTTGTTGCGCTTTGTTGTTATTTTAATTTACTTTTGTGTTTATAATTTTATATTTAATTGTTTTCTTCCTCGCATTTTGATAGGGTTAACTGGTGTTTTAATAGGTTTGAATTTAAATCTGCATGTTATGTTTGCATGTGTGTTACTGATTCATTTAAACATTTACAAGGCCGTCTGTGTTCTGGCCCAAAAATATTTTGAAACTATATGGTTGTTACCCAGACAACCCCATACAAATATTCTTTCGCTTACCACTCGGCACCGGTTGCTAAGCAACGTTGGAACTGTGTTCGAGTGGGTAGATCGTCCGCAAAAAGTTAGCGTTATTACTAATGATATAATTGAACGAACGACCCATAGGTCCAACGACCTGCCATAGAAGGCCTGTGCTCGATTTCGATTTTTAGGTCCCATTGCTCTCCTATCTCCTTCAAATGTTAACCTATACTTTCATATCATTTATCATTACGTCTATTCGCTTAGTCTTTCTTATAGTTGTCCATATTGATGATTTTCTATGGCCTATAAACCTTTCGTTATGTTAAATATCCACACAGTATCTCTCTTACCCTTATCCCTATTGTTGGGCCAGCACACAAATAGCCTTGAGAATTGTTTAAATGCATCAGTAATACAGCACGAAAACCCAGCACCAAGATAACTTAAAATACAATATATAACACCAATTAAACACTTTAAAATCTGAGAGAATATAAATAAATATAAAATCAAAAACATAAAAATAAAATTAAAATAATAACAAAATGCACCAAGATTCGCACGATACCTACACAAATATAACAAGAAAACACAACAAATTCGACGAAATTGAAAAAATTAATAAAAGTCCATTAAAATGAAATTTAAATCGAAAATTTGAATTAGTAATAATTCAATAAAAATCTTAAATAAAAAATTATAAAAATAAATCAAAAAAATAATAAAATTAACGAATAGAATTTACTAGAAAATAACAAGGTCGAATTTTGTTTTACTGCACCAAATTTCACACGCGAGAAAAATAGGTATAAATACCATTGAGTTTTCACAAATTTTCAGTCTTATTTTGCAGAGAAAAATTCCATTATAGAATTGTATAACTGGTTGTATGGCTGGTTGAGAGCCGTGCATTCAGGCAATTAACACGGGTAAGTGTTTTGCCTGAACACGATCACTCTCAACTGGTGCAATATTTATTAGTTGATTTTTTCGAAGAGAATTGATGGGTAATTTTTCAATTGAATTTATGTATGACTTTTCAGATCGAATTGATGGATGATTTTGTTTTTCAAATTGAATTTATGGATAATTTTGTTTTTCCAATTGAATTTATGGATGATTTTTCAGATTAAATTTATGGATAATTTTGTTTTTCCAATTGAATTTATAGATGATTTATCGAATTAAATATATGGGATTTTCGAAGTAAATTTTATGGAATGGATACAATGAATTTCAAATGTATGTAGCCGATGTAATATGCTGAATAAATATTTTATATCTACAGCCTTAGTGCAGCGAAACTTTTATTCCAAATGCTATGGTAAATTATTATTTGTTATTCCTTTTCCGGCCCACAGCCAACACATAACGCAAGAAAGCAAAATCTACATAGTACAGATTTGTGTAAGAGCGTGGAAAATCGCCAATGATATGTACCCGTGAAGACTCAGCGTGCGGAACGCAGGAGTTGGAACGTCAATATTATCCGTACATAGGGGAAATTGGAGGGTAAATGAGTGGTTTATTGGCTGCTTCTTCACCATCCGTTTTCTGTAAAATTGACATAAATTTTTAACAACAATCGGCTCAAAATCTCTAACACCGAGTAGTCCAGTGGGCACTCATTAACTATAATATGAACATAAATAGATCTTAAGGACAAAAAGAGGGAATGGGTAGCGGGGAAAATTGCGAAATCGTTGCAACAGTTAAAATGAATAGCCATCGGAAAAAGATTAATCCGAACGACCAAAATCATGAAAAATAATGTTTTTAAATAAAAATTAAAATAAATTAATTTGAGTTGAGGCGGAAAATATGGGCGGGACGCTGCTCAAATTTTCCGAACTAATTCAAATACTTAACAAAAATAGTAACGTAAAAATGGAATGCGTAAAATGAGGGCGGAACGCTGCTCAAATTTTCCGAGTCAATGAAAATACTTTGTCGAAAACTGTAGAATAGGGATGAACCGTAAAATAAGGGCGGAACGCTGCTAAAATTTTCTAATTTACAAAAATACTTTATCGAAAACCGAAAAATATAGATGGATTACGGCTAAATTGTTATATAAGAAAAATATTTCTTAAAGCTGAGGAATAAGTACGAATCCCTACACAAAATTTTATTAATAATATTGATAATAATTATAATAATTGTAAGAATAATAATAATAATAATAATAATAATAATGATAATGGTAATAATAATAATAATCATGGTATTTGTAGTAATGATGATAATAATTATAATAATAATAATAGTAGTAATAATCATAGTGGTAATAACAATAAATACAATGGTAATTATAGTTATAAAAATAATAATAAAGGTAATAGTAGTAACAATTAATAAGGGTAATAGATATAATAGTAACAATGATAATGCTAGTAATGATAATAGGAAACATTGTAGTTATAATAGGGATAAGGGTGAAAGATATAGTGTGGGTGTATTTAACATAACAAAGGGTGTACAGGCCAAAGAATAATCATCATCATGGACAATAGTAAGAAGGACTAAGCAAATGGACATAACAATGAATGATATGAGAGTATAGGTTAACATTTGAAGGAGATAGGAGAATAATAGGACCTAAGAATCAAAAGCGAGCACAGGTCTTCTATCGACAGCTCGTGAACCCGAGGGTTGTCCGAGCAACTACAGTACTAGCACATGGTACTCAATTTTTGCGGACAATCCACCACTTGAACACATTACCAACGTTGCTTAGCAACGGGTGCCAAGTGGGTCAGTATCATTTTGTATGGCGTTACTAGGGTCACCAGGAGGATAAGCAAGATTTGAAACCCTGTAACCCACCACTATTATAACTACAATGTTCTCTATTCTTGATACTAGCATTATCATTGTAGTATTATATATATCATTCTAATCCATTATCACTTCTATTACTGTTATTATTATCCTTATTATTAACATTCTTATTAGATTTATATTTTTTATTTTTATTCTTATTATTACCATTACCATTATATTTATTATCATTATTATTATTATTATTATCATAATTATTATAATTATTATTATTATTATTATTATTACCATAATCCTTACTATTATCATTATTATTATCAAATTTTTGTGTAGGGATTCGTCCTTATTCCTCGGTTTAAAAAAATTTACTTTGCTTATATAAAAATTTAGTCGTAATCCATCCTTATTTTACAGTTTTCGACAAAGTATTTTCCTTGAGTCGAAAAATTTTAGCAGCGTACCGCCCTTATTTTTCAGTTTTATAAGGATATTATACTAACAATTGAGCAACATTCCACTTTTACTTTACTATTTTCGATAAGTATTTTAATTAATTCAGAAAATTTGAGCAGCGTTCCGCCCTGATTTTACGGTCTTGTAATAAATATTTTGCCTATCTCCGAAAGTTTGCGCAGCGTTCCGCCCATATTTTCCGTCTCAATTCAACATAATTTATCTTAATTCTTATATATTATTTAAAACATTATTTTACATGATTTTGGTCGTTCGGATTAATCTTTTTCCGATGGCTATTCATTTTAACTGTTGCAACGATTTCGCAATTTTTCCCGCTACCCTTTCCCTCTTTTTGTCATTATGATCTATTTATGTTTATATTATATTTAATAAGTGCTCACTGGACTACTCGGTGTTAATGATTTTGAGCCGAATGTTGTTAAAAAGTTTATGTCGATTTTATCGAAATTAAGTGCAAGAAAGTTGAGCCAAAAGACCCATTCTCAAGCTACTCGCTTTCGCTACTTAGTTCAATGATTTGAGGTTTCGGTTCCTGCGTTCTCACGCCGGAACCATCACGGGCACGAACTATTGGCGAACTTACACCGCACTTACACAGTTCGATAGGGTGTTTTATTTTACTATTTTGCAATATGTTTTGGCTGTGGGCCGAAAAAGAAAGGAATGAAAATTACCAGATCAATTGGGTAAAAGCCTCAAGAGCATAAAATAATCGTCGGAAGATTGTAAGCATATAATAGAAATTCATAGTAGCATAATTCATAATTCATCATATATTGAAAATTCGTAGTAGCATAGTTCATAATTCATTGAAAATTCGTAGTAGCATAGTTCATAATTCAACATAGCATCAGTCTACCAATCAACAAGTTCGCAGTCATCCATGCAGTTAGCTGCAACGCACACCACTACGACCAGTCTCCAAAAGAGACTGAAAATCAATACTCATCAAGCCGAAAATAGTACTGCAAAGTAGTTAGTTTAATTTGTGTAAACACATCAGTATATATACCTATAATTTGGCCTTAACCTTGCGTGTTATTTTTATTTCGATTAAACAAAATTTGACCTTGAAATTATTGCTGTTATCTAAATCTAATTTTTATTAATTTCTTAATTTAAATTGGCAATTTATTTTTAACATTTTTAATGAAATTTATTCAGCTAAAAATATTTTATTTTTATTTATTTAATTCATTAATTTTTACTTTTATATAAATGGTCTTTTTACGGTTAAATTTTCTTGTTATTATGTTATTTTTTATGTAGATTTCGTGCGGTTCTTGATGCATTTTGTATTTATTTTATTTTACTTTTATGTTTTTAAATTTTATATTTATTTATATTCTCTCAGATTTTAAATTGTTTAGTTGGTGTTGTATATTGTATTTTAAGTTATCTTGGTGCTGGGTTATTGTGCTGTATTACTGATGCATTTAAACAATTTTCAAGGCTATTTGTGTTCTGGCCCAACAAACTGTTAGCCGTGCTTTCAGACAATTAACACTGGTAAGTGTTTTGTCTGAACACTTTAACTTTCAGTTGCTGTACATTGACACTTGAAGCTATGTGAATGAATGATTTGCGAATTTATTGACCAATTGATCAAATGCTTTATGAGGAAGCAATGAAAGATGTTTATGCCCTCATTTATGAACAATGAATTATGATGCTATATGTATATTTACGAACTTCCGACAATTATATGAATAAACAGTTTAATGCATTCGAGAATTTTACCCGATTGGTACAGTAACATTTATTTATTTATTTTTCGGCCCACAGCCAAAACATATTGCAAAATAGTAAAATAAAACACCCTATCGAACTGTGTAAGTGCGGTGTAAGTTCGCCAATAGTTCGTGCCCGTGAAGGTTCCGGCGTGAGAACGCAGGAACCGATTAAATTCGACCTTGAAATTATTTGTGTTATCTAAATTAAATTTTTATTTATTTCTTAATTTAAATTAGTAATTTATTTTTAACATTTTTAAATAAATTTATTCAGCTAAAAATATTTTATTTTTATTCATTTAATTCATTAATTTTTACTTTTATATAAATGGTCATTTTACGGTCAAATTTTCTTGTTATTATGTTATTTTATATGTAGATTTCGTGCGGTTCTTGATGCATTTTGTATTTATTTTATTTTGTTTTTATGTTTTTTAATTTTATATTTATTTATATTCTCTCAGATTTTAAAGTGTTTAGTTGGTGTTGTATATTGTATTTTAAGTTATCTTGGTGCTGGGTTTTCATGCTGAATTACTGATGCATTTAAACAATTCTCAAGGCTATTTGTGTGCTAGCCCAACAATAATAATAATAATAATAATAATAATAATAATAATAATAACAAATGTAATGGTAATGGTAATAATAATAATAATAATAATAATGAAAATGTTTAAATGGATCGGTAACACACATGCAAACATAACAAGTAAATTTAAAATAAACTTATTAAAACATCAATTAATCCCACCAAAATATGAGAGGAAAAACAATAAAATATAAAATAATAAACATAAAAATAAATTAAAATAATAACAAAATGCAACAAGATCCGCACGATACAAACACAAACATAACACAAAAACCCAACAAATTCGACAAAATTTGATAAATTAATAAAAGTTCATGAAAATGAAATTTAAATCAAAGAATTCGAATTAGAAATAATTCAATAAAAATTCTAAATAAAAAATTATTAAAATAAATTAAAAAATAATAAAAATAAAGAATAGAATACACTAGAAAATTACAAGGTCGAATTTTGTTTTACTACATCAAAATTAACACGCGAGGTTAGGGACAGAAAATAGGTATAAATACCGATACATTTTCACATAAAATTTAACCATAAAAACCGTTTTTTCAAACCAATTTGAATTCTTATAAATCTATTTGAATTTTTAGGTGAGAAGTAGTTTTATTTGGAACTCTCTCTCCACGTCACATCCTCGCAACCTCGGTAGAGCTCTGCTTGGATGTCGGCGTGGGGGGAGATGTATTTTTATGAAAATTTTTAATGGAATGGATTGTTATGGTCAAGTAATTTTGTATTTTGCTTTTAATATATATTAATAAATATTTATAATGTTAAAAATTTGTTTTTCATAAAATTAATTAATCTATTTGTCGAAATTTTTCCGGCCCACAGCCAAAACACATCGCAAGTTAGTAAAATCAATATACAATTCAGACTCGTGTAAGTGCGTGGAATATCGCCAATGATCTGTGCCCGTGAAGACCCGGCGTGCGGAACGCAGGGGTTGGAACGTCAATATTATTCCGTATAAAAGAAAGGAGAAATAAGGAAGAAGTCTCTTGGCTGCTTCCTCGTTTCTCATTTCTGTAAAATCGACCTAAATCATTCTACACACGGCTCAAAATCATCACATCGAGTAGTCCAGTGGGCACTCATTAAATATAATATAAACACAATACGCGCCTAAGGCTTACTAAAGGGAAAGGATACGGGGAATAAATTAACACGAAGTCGTTGATATGAATAAATTAATATGAATTCGTTGTTATGAAATAAAATAAAATCGTTGATAATAAGTTAATATGCAATCGTGGATATAAGATAGATTAAAATTGTTAATCCGAAATGGAATAAATTGATAAATTCGATTGAACCCTAAATTTGTAGATTTATAATCATTATTAAATAAATCATTTCAAACTCCTAGTAAAGTAAAAATCGAGTTCGACACAACGCCACTATGTAATTAAATGATTATTTTTCTCATGAACTGATAATTAGTATGAACTTAAAAAAGGAATCACAAAAATGATTAAATAATTGTTTATAAACCCGATTAATACATAATTATGATAATTGAACCCAACTCACCCAATAATTTCAGTAAAGTAGACTAACTCCAAGTCAAAGTACATTTCCCAGTATGACGAGTAAACGCATTCTTCTAAATAACCTCATAGAATAATTAAACTTGATTAAAACGTAATTGTAGAAACAAAATAAACATCATGGGGTTCAGTCAAGTAAGGTAAAGCAATAAAACTCATCGAGCAGATCAATTTATTCCATTAAACGTTCATATCATAAATCGAAATAATCCCTCCAAAATTCGCGTAAGATGCTTGTAATAATAGAACCCACGAACTCCTATAACTTCAACAAAATTGTGCGAAAATAAATTAATTAAAGCACTAACCCACTTACAGAATGTGTAGCACTGATATAACTAACACAATGCACCAGGTAAAATAATTCCAATTGATCTGAATAACATAAATACGAATTGTTTTCTAAAACCACTCTCGGCATGATAAACGGAGACATACAACATGATCTAGAAAGAATTGTTCATGCGAGAAAAATTAATAGAAAAAGGAACTTACCCAATCGCGCAACGAGATGGAATTCCAAATTACCAATAATCGCCGAAAATCAATAGATATGAATAGTCGACCATTGACCATTAGAGAATTCCTACAATAATAGTAGAATTTCGACATTTCCGGCAGAATACACAACCCACATGCGAATAGTGACATTAATATAAATATCACAATACGACAATCGATTGGCAACTTTTAACATTATTCTTATTAAATCCACTTGGAAAGTTTATTTTATGATCATGGAATTTTTGCTAAACTCGGACGAAATAACGATGAAATCGGGAATGCCCTCGGAAGGAGAAGTATCAGATGAATTGACCCCCGCAACTACTGGTAATTTAGTTCGATAAATTTATTTGTTCATGTTATTTATTTTTCTTATCTTAATATCGTTAAATGGTTTTATTTATAATGTATAATAATTGGTCTATTTAACATAATTAATTAAATCACCTGAACCACAGTTGGTAAATAACGAAACTATGTCCCCTTAGCCACAAACAAAATTTCTGAGTTGTTAGCAGAATAGAAAGCTGGGAACTACCGACCCCACGTCCAAGTTAAAGTTCGAATCTATTTGATCTTAATAATATCCCCAGAATTTTTTAAGATGATGGCAGTAAAGACGCGGAAGGAGATAGGAATTTTTGACCATCAAGCCCCGAAAAACTCGTGAAGGACCTTACGCTTAAATTTGAGGTTCCATTCGATACATCATAATTGGCTACTTAGACAGGAGACAGTAAAAGACGATCTAGAAAATATAATGAGTAATAAATTTTTGTTGCGCATAAACTATTGAACGGAATTAATGATTTGCGGACCAATATTGGATGTCGTATTACACATGCACCAGATCAAAGTAACGGGATAATAAATATAATGATTTATGAAGGTGTCCTCATAGGCGGATACTCACGTTAATGATATTTACTTTTAGCCATCAACTCCACAATTTCCCTCGCAGATCGCTGGAGATGGGCTTGGGCCCAATACCGGCAAGAAAAATGTCCCGATTTCCCTCCGTCGAAGTTCCTCGACCGGGATAATCTGGGAATGGGGACGTCCACCCAATGGAGCCCGTCAGAGGAGATTTACCGACAGGCCCGGCAACAATTGGAGAATCTGGTGGCACAACAACGAGACACGGAATTGCAAGTGACCCGAGCTCGCCAGCATCTGGCGAATGTAGAAGAGGATTTGCTGGTGGGTCGGATCGCGGACTCCTACTGGCACCCCCACCAGATCTCCCCGGACCAGATCCCACCAACCAATGCGGCCCGGACCCACAACACCAAAAGACCAATGATGTCGATCTCAGGCTACACACCCGAAGAGTGGGTAGCGAGCCGATTCCCCTAAAGAAATCCACCTTGCGATTGGTGACGATGTGATTTTAATTTATTATTTGGTTATGGATAATTAAAACTAAATTGGTGAATTGTGATTTTATGTTATTATTTGTTCATTGATATTTAAGACTAAAATGTGTAAATTGTCTTTGTTTTGTTTTCTGCCTGATTAAAAAAATTTTGTCATTATTCCATTGTTATACGAATTTTGTTTGAAGTAACGCTAATATGGCGCGATCACACCCTTATCATAAATCCCCATACTTAACCTTATTTGTATTAGCCATGGAACTCACTCAATTATTGCAACAGGAATTATCCCGAGTCCAGCAGCCCAACAAATCCCTCTACGAACAAATAATTCAACTCACCAGGGAAGTGCAACAAGTGAAATCTACCTGGGTAGATCCAACTAAACTCAAAGCCCTCCACCAACGCCTAACAGCTGCTCAAAAGGGTTGGGTGGAAGAGCGTCAATTAAATCAGAGTCTCCGGACACAAATCCGAGGGCTGGAAGTCGCCCTGGTTGCAAGTCGGGAGGGGCAAGCGGTAACTTACCCGCTTATCTTTGCCCCATCCCAGTTGCCCTACCAGAATCAGATCCACAATTCCACACCGGCCAAAAATTCTTCACTAGTTCCATTAAGCAGTCACCGGCCGGAACGCAAAGAACGTGCCCGCCGCAGAGCCGCATGTCTACTGGACAAAGCGATTTGAATAACCGACATGACATATTGATTATTTTTATTATTTTAATAAATAGAATCGTAATTGTGATTAAATCTAAAATAGTATGTTCCCGATATGATTATAAATGGAATGGTCTTCGGAAAGTCATGAATACTCTCACTGTGTCGTCGAAATAGTGTTCTTCTCCTATTGGTCAGCATGAATCTGATTTTGAATTTCCAGACAGGGGACAGAATAAGGCGAGCATAGGTCTTCTAACGACAGCTCGTTGAACCCGAGGGTTGTCCGAGCAATTACAGTATTAGTAATAATGCTCACTTTTTGCGGATAATCCACCCACTCGAACACATTTCCAACGTTGCCTAGCAACGGGTGCCGAGTGGTAGTCGAAGTAATTTTTGTATGGCGTTACCGGGGCAACAATAAGGTGGTGTAAACAAATGGCAAAACCCAGTAACCCACCAATAATAATAATAATAATAATAATAATAATAATAATAATAATAATAATAATAATAATAATAATAATAATAATAATAATAATAATAATAATAAATGTAATAATAACAAATATAATGATAATGGTAATAATAAGAATAATAATAAATGTAATAGCGGTAACAATTAATAAAGGTAATACATATAATAGTAACAATGATAATACTAGTAACAATAAAAGGGAGCATAGTAGTAATAATAGGGACAAGGGTAAGAGAGCTATGTTGTGGATATTTAATATAACGATGGTTTTACAGGACTACGGGGATAGACGTAATGATAAATGATATAACATTATGGAATAACATTTGAAGATAGGAGAATAATGGGACCTAAAATTCGAAATCGAGCACAGGCCTTCTATCGGAAGCTCGTTGGACCCAGGGATCGTTCGGTCAATTATAGCATTAGCAATAGCGCTCACTTTTTGCGGACGACCCACCAACTCGAACACAGTTCCAACATTGCTTAGCAACGGGTGCCAAGTGGTAAGCGAAAAATATTTGTATGAGGTTGTCTGTGTAACAACCATATAGTTTCAAAATATCAACACCCAGAAACCCACCACTTTACTTTTATCATTAACTTATTTCAATATATAAGACCAAATTATAATTTCATTTTAATTTAAGTATTTTACATTTTTGATTTCATTTATATATATATATATTGTAGATATTCAGATGAAATAATATTTTAATAATTATAACATTTTCAGTCCTTATAACTCAAATTAATTAACCTTTTTATAATTTTTAGTAAAGTATAATGTTTTATTTATATTATTTTTGACCAAAATTTCAGACAAGGTCAGTGTTTTAAACTATCGGTTTCATTATAATTTAAAATTGGAATTTTAAATTATGTTGCAATCTTTTAACAAATCTGTATTATTTCGCAATTCTTGCAGGAGTTTGCAGATTGTTAGTTTTGTCTATTATTTTTTTATTGGCAATGAATTCTTTAAACACAGAGGACATATAAAGTATCAGTTCTTGGCGCTGCTGGTGGTATCGGTCAGCCATTGTGCCTGTTTTGTAAAAAAACTCCATTGATTGAGGAACTAGCTTTATATGATATAAAAAATGTCAAAGGAGTTGCAGTTGATTTATCACACATTGAGCGCAAGGGAAAAGTCACAGCATTTGAAGGGAAAGAAGAATTAGGGGCTTGTCTAGATAAATCAGACATTGTTGTTATTCCAGCAGGTCTCCCTAGAAATCCAGGTATGTCGAATCAAAACGATTTATTTTTTTACATATGATACAGGAATGAGTAGAAATGATTTATTTAAATCTAATGCCGCAATTATTGCCGAACTTACTGTGAGTATAGCCAAACATTGTCCAAATGCTCTCATCTGTCTCATAACAAATCCATTAAACAGTCTTGTTCCACTAATGGCAGAAATATTAAATCATTTCAATGTTTTTGACTCTAAAAAGCTGTTTGGCATTACTACTTTATCAACTATTCGTGCCATTACATTTATTGCACAAGCAAAAGTGAGTCAAATTGAACCAATTAAAACAACTTATTTAAAATGTGACTTATTGGCTAAATATATTCAAAAAATAAACGTTTTTAATTTTCAAAATTAACTTTTAATAGACAATTTATTTATGTTTTTTGATGACCAAATTTTGCTGCTCGCCTATTGGTCGATTTGTGTCAGCTAATTTATTTTCGAGGGGCGCTCTTGAGACACAAAAATAGATGTACAAATCAATTGAAAATACCGATTTGATCAATAAACAGTGCATTTTAAAAATTTTTTAAACATTGATTTATTCAAAAAATTTATTAAAATTTTTAAGTATTGTTTTATAATTTGTTTGATCATTCATTTATGCTGCCTCATATGTTACCCACTTTAATGTGGCATCCCTTCAACTATTGGCTACTATTTTATATGGATGAGTGGGAAAATCATGTGTGAAAATTTTTTTAAAGTCAACTGATATTTCAAAAAATAGATTTTGAGAGAATTATAAGCTATCGAAATGAATAGGGGAATGGATAGAGCTTCATAACTCGCATGGGGTTAATGGTGACGTTTCACTGCCACAATAACTACTATTGGTAATTGGTCCATGGCACTGTTGGTAACTTAACCTTTTCGATTAATTAAATATTAATTATTATTTATTATTATTATTTATTATTATTATTATTATTATTATTATTATTATTATTAATATTATTAATTTATTATTATTAATATTTATTATTATTATTTATTTATTATTATTTATTATTATTATTTATTTATTATTAATTTATTATTATTTTTTAATATTATTTATTAATATTATTAATATTATTATTAATATTATTAATTTATTATTATTATTAATATTTATTATTATTATTTTTTATTATTATTTATTATTATTATTTTTTATTATTTATTTTTATTATTATTAATATTATTATTAATATTATTAATTTATTATCATTATTATTATTATTATTATTATTATTATTTATTTTTTATTAATTTATTATTATTATTTTTTATTATTATTAATATTATTATTAATATTATTAATTTATTATCATTATTATTATTATTATTATTATTATTATTATTATTATTATTATTAATATTATTATTAATATTATTAATTTATTATTATTATTTATTTATTATTATTTATTATTATTTATTATTATTAATTTATTATTATTATTGTTATTATTATTATTATTATTATTATTATTATTATTATTATTATTATTATTATTATTATTTCCCTCATAATAAGACCTACACCGAAAATAAGACCTACCATAAACATCTCTAATATAAATTAACGTGCAGAAATAAGTACAATATGGTGTTCAAAAACAATACTAAAAAATATTTGTTCCTACGGATTAAAACTTTTATTATTTAAAAATTGGATGGCATGACTATATTTGAATAAATGACAACTTGGTAATAAATTATATTTATTTAGAAAATATGGACCTTAAAATAAGACCTAATTTGATTCTTTGTTCTATATTTGAAATAAGTCAGTGTCATATTTTCCAAGAAATACGGTATTATTAATTAGTATTATTTGTTATTATAATTATTATTTATATTATTAAAATTATAAAAATAGTGATAAATTTATAAAATTAAATAAACAATATTAATGTAATGATTTAATAAAAATTTAATTTACCAAATATAAATATTATAATTAAAATATATAATACAAATAACTAATAGAAATAAAAGAAATAAATACAAATATAAAAAAATTACTTTTTTATAAACATAAATAAAAATATATTTATATGATTTATTATTTTAATTTAAATATAAAATTTTTTCATATTAATATTATTTATTTAAATTAATTAAATTTGTGATATATAGTTTATTTATATTTTTTTCTGTTATAAACGCATAAATAATATTAATAAACAATAATGATTATAATTCAGTACTATATTAGGAAATTTATAAATTCATTCTAGATGACTGCAATATTTAATTTTCAGCATACAATATAAACAATAAAATTTAAATAATTTTCCTATTTTCAACATTTCAATTAAATTTCTCTTCTTTCTCTTTGTTCACTATTTTATTCCTCTATTAGTCGTCACTTTCCGTTTGTTAAAAAGATAAAGAATTTAAGTTGTTAAGATTTTTATGGTTTTAAGGTTATTATAAAAATAAAACTTAACAAGTATTAATTTTAATTTCCTTGTTCACCCGTTTTTTATATTCAATTGCATCACATTAATACTACATGAATCAGGGTTTCATAATCTATGTTAATCTGGTGCTGCTATTCCGTTATCTGTGAATTCATGATTAAACACATCAGAAACTTGTGTAACTGATAAATTTTTACATTGAACATGAAACAATTTTTTTGTCTTTTTCCATTGAAACAACAATTTCGACTTTTTTTTAAATTTCTAAGCGGAGGCTGTGAAGTCGTTCCTGAAAACCATGATTCTGAATCCTCTAACTTTTTAATTTCAGACGTTGACATGAACCATATCCTAGTTTAACTAACAACCAAAAATTTGGAATCGAAACTTAATATATTTAAACTTTTACCTCAACCTGCCTATTAATTTGAAAGCAGTCTTACTTCAGGTTCCCAATAATTATCAGTTTGACAAAACGAATTATATGAAAAGGTCGATGAACACTAGCTATCCATAAATTTTAGAAAATTCTTTGAAAAGTGTCGAGTTACATTTGATCAAGATCAAATTCTGAAACTTTTATTATTATCCTCTACAAATGTTTAAAATAAGGCATGAAATATAAGAAAAACTGCAGCAGGATTTGAAATTATATAATTTCATTATTTATGGAATATAAAGTGCAATTATTGGAAATAGAGTTATGATTACTATGTGAAATATTAAAATGATGATTCCTTGATAGCTGAATAAATTAAATATCAGATAAGTAAATAATAAAATAAGCCGTTTCTACTAAATATTTATTAAATTGAAGAAAAAATACTTTGCAGCAAGGGATTATTTTATGATACTGCTACAATAAAACTAATAAAAAGTATCCCCAGAAAAAATTATTTGTTTATCATTTTTATTCTTTTTTCACAACTAATAATCAAGTGGTGTGGATAAAAAATCCTTAGACTCATACATGAATACAAATGGTACTGTAATGAATGTTTGTATTTACAAATGAACTTCTTCATCTCACAGATTCTTTTTCTATGTAACCTGCTTCCAAACACTTCACCCAGCGATTTACCAATGAAGTATTCATTTTTGGAGAAAGTGGTATCTTTTTATTTGATGAAATCTTGAACTAGTTTCGTAAGATCCTCTTTGAATTCTTTGCCATCGCAAATCTTTCCTTAAATCATTAAACATGAAAAATTCACAGGACTATGCGGTGGGTGTTAAACCTGCACAAAACCCTTTTGGCAATTGCATTCACAATTCGGTGAGCTGTGTGAACTTGTACATTGTCACGCAAGAGAATAGATTCGATTGTTCCCGGAAAAAAGTTGGTCTTTATCACATCTTCCGCATCCCAAAACACACTGAGTATAACACATTTTTGTGAAATGTCCCTGATTGGAGAATCTTGGTTGCTTTTCCTCTGGAAACACACTTACTGTATAAATACTCAATGGCATCTTGTTCCTTGCATGAAAGAGAGTCAGATTTTCTTGACATGCTTGCATTCGCTTTTCTCGTATCTTTGATGTCAAGAAACGCAGATTTACTGCATAATTTCCTAGCATATTCCTCAGTGTTCTAGTTTACATTAAGTCTAATGAACGGGGTTCTTTCCGATTAATTCGTCTCTTTTCACAATAATCTTCAAGTTTTCAAAATTCTCGGCAATTTCCTAGGTTCGTCCAGTTTTTTTCCTCAACAAACACATTATTCCTGCCAACGAAAAACTCCCCAATCCAAGTATAACTTGTGGCCTTACATGGTGCTTCATTTCCATATGATTCATGCACTTGATAAATGATATCCGTTTTGTATTCCTCAAAAGTAAAAAACGGATAACATTGGAAATTCGAATTGCTGGTACATTTTTTAAAAACACGCCGTAAACAATGTCAATTGACGTTCACTAGGTAAAACTAATTTGATTATATTTATCTATAGGTATTTATTGTTTTTGGTTTAAAATTCCATGGGCTAATTAATTTTATTTCTTCACGAGTCTAAGGAATTTTTATCTACACCTCGTTCATAACAATTGTATTAAAAATTTTATCATATGTAATGTGCTTTGCTCAAGTAAAAAATGAAAAACTAAATCTAAAGTAAGTTTAAATAAACGGACAATATTCAAAAGTAAAATACTCTATTCTCATTGGTTATTTCCAAACGACTAATACAAAGTATCTTAATCAATGCGTTGCGGAAGATCTTCATCTCAAAGATGTTTTTTTAAAAAAAATATTTTTAAGTTTAAAAATTAAAATTTTTAATTTTGTAAGATATTCAAAATAAACTTCATGATCGACATATGTTAGAGGAAAAAGAATGTAAATTTAAATAATTTAAATTTCTGTTTATCCTAAGTCAGATCTAATTGGTCAGAATTTCAGTATTATTTTGTATTATTATTATTCGAATTGTGGTGTTAAATGATTTTCAAAATTCATGTTCATTAAAACCCTTGCCAAAATATAAAGTAACTGGGCGATATCACATTTTAGAATTCCTTTAGGGAGTGATTGCATTTTTTCTGTTAACAAATCTTAAGGAAATTTACAAAAGCAATGTGAGGTTTCATTAATAATATCTATTCTCAGGGAGACGCTTCTCCCTCCGCTAGCCACAAACATCGCGTTGTATACACGGGGAATATAAATGAAAAACATTTTCAACAATAGGTTCAGCTTCGAATCCCAAAATGACAATTAATTGCTATCCAATAGAATAATCGGATAACGGATTATATCCGAGAATTTGTACGTCGAATGCACCTAAAACTTACCGTTTATCGAAGCTTGGAATTTGACATTCGAAGTGGAGAATCTAAGAAAACATTGCCAATTTGTCGGCTTATTAGTTTCTACTTCATGTTGTGATTGGCATTATCAGTCGAATGCAAATATTTTATTTCGCAAATAAACCGACGAATGATTTAATATTAAAGATTTGTTTATAGATTAGATAAGTATTTCGAAAAAATGTCACATAAAGTTTTGACGCATTCATCTAGAATTAACTTGAAATAGTACGATTTGAGGGGCTAAAATAGGTTTTATTCATAAAGGTTAAAAAATTTAAAAATAAAAAAACCTTTACTTTTTAGACAACACATATCAATTGTTTACTTATTTGCAGTGTTGGAGTAATTAAGTTATTAAACAAAGCAAATCAAACTCACGATAAACATTTAATAATAGTTTTACCAACGCCATAAACCAGTTTCAATAATAACAAGTATAACAAAAAGTAAAATTCATTCTTGATCAAGATATGTTATCTAGAGCAAGACTGGTGACGCACGTGTGGCCGATGATCAAAATTGAAAACATCAATTATAAAAAACGTATAAGTCGATGTAATATATTTTGGGAATGCTCTATAAGGAGTTTGAATTACTATTTGGTACCCCTACAATGACATATTTGGTACTCCTATAATGACGTCAAAGACAAATACCATCAATTAAATTCGAGGTCGAGGTCATTTCAGGTTAAATTACAGGATATGGTCGATTTAAGCAATTTTTAAGGTAAAAAACTTTGATAACTGGTCAAAATGTAAAAGAAGTTTTGAATTAGAGTCTTATAGGTCGAAAATATTTGTTTAAGAGTTAGATTAATGGTTGAAAATTGTCATTGAACTTTTATTCCCATATGATAAGTAAATTATATTTTTTGTTTTGATTGATATTAATTCAAATAATAGCATGTTTAGACATTTGAAATAAAATATTGAGAATTTGCACTTCTAAGGCCAATGTTGCTTCTGTTTTTTTGAGAATAACTTGTGTGATCTAACCATTTATGCAGATTTTTCCTTGGTTTTTTTCAAACCAACTTTAAAATCTCTTGGAGTTGACTATCAATGTTATTTTCAGTTATTTTTACAAATGTACAATTACATTTATGGGCGTTTGCATTGACAAAAAGTAATTCGCAGTAAAGTAAAAAGACCAAAATATTTTTGCTTAGAAAACTAAACCAAACAAATGCCACCGACCTTGTGTGCAAATAACGCTTATATGTAATAATAAGGCAAGGTTCTATTACAATTCACAAAAGGCATACAAGTGACTAGAAGTTGATTACTTATTCCCTTTATTGTCTGGATTTCTCTCTTTTCAATTTTCACCTTTTTTGTATATTTTCTCTCGGCAGTACTTTAAAAAAATTGATGTACACAAATGAATATATGAATTGATCTTATCCCAATTCGTCTTGTAATTTTTAATGTGGTTTATTGTTATAAGCTACCTGATAAAATGATACAAAATTATCGATTATAACTATAATTTTTAAAAAAATTTATTCTATTTGATTCTTCAAAAGATTCGAGTTAACTTTGATATAAAGGTCAGGAACTTTCATAAAATATAATTTTTTTTCACTTTCAAGAAAGGGCCTGTGTCAAAATGTACATGCACGAGAGGTCTAAGTAGTAGTGGGATATGGGCAATCCAGCACAGTCGTTTCTGATTGTCTGAAAAAATGCATGACTCACCCGGGCGATGACTCACTCGATGCGCTATTCTTCGGCGGAAATTTTGGTATGAGTAATACGTGTGTGATGAGTCACCACTGAACTGAGTCACAAGTTTTTTTCCCGGTCAAAAAACACAAATTTTTTCAGTTGAAAAAAATTTATTGCCCGACTATGACAAGGGTTACATTGATTGTCAGGAGTTACAAGTCAAAATCATTTAATTTTTTAAAAATATTTTTTAAGTAAAAATAGATCAATAAATTCAAATTAGGCACAAATTTATTGATTTGTTGCCATTTAAAAATGGAAGAGAATGGAAATTGAAATTATTCGATGAATATTGGATAATATTAAAGATTTTACTGATAAAATCATTTGAATAATTTATTTTTATGTTGATTTCGATGCCGATTTGTCTGGAAAAGTCTAGATAGAATGCGGGAAAATAATTTTCTCCAACAACAGATTTTCATCTGTTTATGGAAAATCTTCTATTATTTTATTTTTTTCCAGGAATTCTAAAATTTCTAAAAATTAAATATTTTTAAAATGAAAAATAATCTAAAATTATTATTAAAAAGTTTTGATAAATTTAAGAAAATTAGTGTTAGTTGTGATTGTTCCCACATATTACGTTGCGGTAATTTAGGCGATCATATATGGTTTGCATGAATAAACTTATTGTTGTTGTGATTTCGAATAGATTTACATTCCCATTACTCTGATCATGCTATTATACCACAGCCAAAGGAAAAACGAATTTTGAAAGTTTTAATAAAGAATAGAATTTAAAAAAAAAATTATTATGGAATATTGTTATTTTATTTTTATGTTTTATTTTTGTTTCTTTACTTACAACTATTCTCTGTTTCTTTCATTAAATGCTTGCATCATTTTACACGGTTATTATGGACATATCTACGATTATTTTTTATATTCTTTTAAAAAATTTAATTTAAAATTTTTTTAGAATATCGACATTACCAAATTGCATGTTCCTGTTATTGGGGGGCATTCAGGAAGCACAATTATCCCAGTCATTTCTCAAAGTGCTCCACATGTTCAATTTCCACTGGTAAATTTTTTTACTAATTAATTTTCAATTAAATTAAAAATTAATTTTTAATTGAATTTGCTAACTTTACATAATTTAAATATTTCATTATTTATTATTTCAAACAAAGAAAATTCAAAAAAACTCACTTAGAATTGCAGATAAACCTGAATGTAAAAAATCAAAAATCCCAAAAAGAAAATATGAATCTCATTTGATTAGATTTCACAAACATCATAGAAATTAAATGAAATATTCCATTAAAATTGGTTTTATTTTGAGTATTGATTTTCATTCTTAAGCATGAGGTTAGAGTGAATGATTAATCCAAATAAGAATACATTATAGATAAATAGCCCAATTCTATTTAATAAAGCATATAAGAACCTATTAACTCCAATCTTCCAGGAATTATTTTATGATAATCAGATCGGTAATTCGATATAATATTTAAAACTGATAAATTTTGAGTGGATACAGCCATTTCGAAGTTTTGAAATAGAATGCGTTTACACCATTTTCATAATCTTGAAAGATACCCGTATAAAAAAGAACTGTTTGTATTGCATCATACAAATCTGGTGGATGAAATGTCGCAAACATAATTTGAGTAATCTTTTCGCGGTTCGTCTTAGTATTCAACAGCGCTTCAGTTAACAAAACTAAATTTTCTTCTAGTGCTATTCTCATCTCATCATAAAATGTGTAATGTCAAATACTTTCAAAATCATCATAATTTGTCCAAATTTCGCGTTCTATATACACTAGAGCCTCGAGTTGCGTTGTTCCAACTTGCGTCCTTTCGAGTTGCGCTACAAAAATTTTGATAACCTAATTTTGAGTTGCGTTGCTAATTTTCGAAATGCGTCGAAAAAAAGTTTTAAAATAAAATTTAATCAAAAAATAGCATAACGTCTATATTCAAAAATTAAAATTTAAACCGAAACTAGAACGCCATGATTTATTTTTAAATGCATCTGCAAATAAAATAATTTTTTATTCAGTATTTATTAGTATAAAAGTTTAGTTCTTAGTTGTTTGTATAACTTATAACGTTTAAGTGTTTCTTGGTTTTTTAATAATAATTTTTTAAAATTTTAAAAAATAAATTACAATAAATTTATGTTGTTTCATTATTTTACATTATTTTAAAATTCTATTAATGTTTGCATTAGTTTTTGGTTTAATGAAACTTATTAAATAATAGTTAATCTATTCATACCTATTTTTTATTTAAATATGTAGCAATATAACTAATTTTTTTTTAAAAAACATGGATTTCAGATTTTATCGGAACCTATTATGTAAAAACAGGTACAAATGTATACAAAATTAAAATTCGAATTGCGTTGTTTCGAGATGCGTCGCGATTTATTGTAACGCATTAACGACGCAACTCGAGGCTCTAGTGTAGATATCTTTTTGACCCATTCTTATTTCTCCATATGCTTCAGCACAATTCGGAATTAGAAAAATGCCAGTAGACATTTTCGTTTCAATAATCAAATTTTAATAAATAACAACGTAATTCTCAAAAATTGTTTATTTAAAATTTAAATCGACAAAAAGTTCTTTAATTTCGAATAAACAAAATAAAATAAAATTTCTTTATTATTGATCAGACCAAACAAAATATATAACTTCAAGAATTAGAAAATAGTTCAAAAATTGTTTATTTAAAATTTAAATCGACCAAAAGTTCTTTAATTTCGAATAAACAAAATAAAATAAAATTTCTTTATTATTGATCAGACCAAACAAAATATGTAACTTCAAGAATTAAAACATAGTTCAAAATTTTTTATTTATAATTCCAAATAATCTAAAAAACAAATAAATTGCATTTCGCACACAGACGTGATAAACTAAAATTCAACAATATCCGTAAAAATGGCCGGGGGATTATTAAAACCACATATTAATTTATTGTCATTTTATAATTTTAATTAACTAATTTTTAAAAAAATGAGATTTTAATTTCTGTGTCACTTCACTGAAAAATGAATAATAATTTAAAATAGATATTTTCCGGTCTCCTTGTACTTTATTTAAATTTCTTTAAATTCAATTTAGTACAGACTAGAATGTTTTGACTTGGATTGTTTTATTACTTTTTGGCGTTATGTGTTCTACATGTACCCAGCAAAATGTGTTTCAAAATTGTTATAAATTTTTATTAATGATTAAAATATTTAGCAATGACAATGAAAACATCTTCTTTCAACTGAATTTAGATATTTTAATGAAGAATTTTTCTTTTAGAAAGATTGAAATTTTCTGGTTATTTTCAATGCAATTTCTAATGGCAGATTAGTTTCGAGTTTATTTGGCTCTCATTAGTATTCAGTGAGAAACTAAATTATTTAACAACTTGAATCCAGTTATTTTGTGACTTGCTCGTTGAATCTGACTACTGTGTCATCAGGTTTCTTCAAATTTGAGCGTAAATCGATTGTTGATGTAAATAATAGCAATAGTGTAGGTAAGAATGATGAGCCTAAATTTGTGTTGCTATTGTCGAACTCAGAATGTTTTACAAATGATAAGAGGAAGTTAAGTAAACAGTTGGGGAATTTAGATTATAAGGTCGTTTCTAATTCGTGTAACGTTCGCAATATGTTCGATAATAAGTCAAAAAGTCCGGTTAGATTGTTTTAGGATCCCGTTTATCAATTTACATGTAATGGGTGTAATGCTACATAGATTGGAAAGCCTTTCCGTCATCTCCGCACTCGAGTTCTAGAGAATTGTCGATTGAATGGGTTGGCCAATATTAGTGATCACCATAGGTTTAATAATTATTGAGAACGTGTTATATTAGATTATAGGATTACAAGTTCAACTGCGTATATCTTTGGGATACGCTTTGCACATAGGTTGTATACCACCAGTCTTAGACTCTCAGACTACGTATTTAGAAGGGACCAACATATGTTTGTGTCTAGGGCCCATTATCTGTAAACGCACCATGCTTATCCTAAGGTGTCATTTAACACTAAAATTTCACGAATTTTTTTAGAGTTTTCCTGAAATATTGTTATTTAAAAATGAACTATCGGTTAAAACTGAAAATTGTTTATTGACTAAATTATAATTAATATTATAATTAATTAAATCAAATAATAAATCAATGTATTGAATTTGCAAATATTTACTTTTATTTTAATAAATTTTTATTAAGGAAGAACGTAATATGATTGTTGATAAGATCAGAAATGCTGGTTCAGAAATTGTGGAAGCCAAAGCAGGACAAGTGAGAAATATTTGTAATTTAAATTACCCTTATAAATTGTTAATTAATATTCAAATTAAAGCTATCTTTTTCTTTCATTTATTTTTTAATTTAACGCTTCAACTTAAGATGAATAAATATTGACCTTTTTATAAAAATGTCTATTTATAACGACTTTTTGATATAGTTTTACAGTTGTGAAAATGCAATTTAATTAATTTATTAAAGTTATCAATTAAATCAATTAATATTTTAATCATTTTTTAATTCATAAATTAACTAAGGATTGTGTCAATGTATGTTGTTTGCTGCGGTTTATTGAATTTCTTATTTATACATTACTATATTGAAAGATTTTCTTCGGAGGATTTTGTTTGAATAATATTATATTTCAATTTTAACTATGGATACGATAAATTCGAATAGCACTGTCGCTAATAATTACAGTGGCTCTCATTATTCCTTTAGGTTAATACACTTTTATTATGTAAATTTGATATATACAAATTAAACCGGTCGCATCTTTACTGCCAAACTCCGATTTTATCAAAAAATCATCATTCGGTGCATTTGGAATGACATAAATTGTTATGAGGTCCAATCAAGGAATCAAAATATAATTCAAATATATAATCATAATTGCAAAATATTATACAATAAAAATTTAATATAAAATACTTTACAGTTGAAATAGTACAAATTTGTATTATATTAATTTTTTAGAAATATTTAAATATAATAAATAATTAATTTAAGCGTCAAAATTAAAATATAAATGATTACTAAATTTGGTAAAAAATTCAAAATTTTTTTTATTATAAAATAGTGTTTTAATTTTAATCAATTATTTTTTTATTTTTATAAATTGTTATGAGGTCCAATCAAGGAATCAAAATATAATTCAAATATATAATCATAATTTCAAAATATTATACAATAAAAATTTAATATAAAATACTTTACAGTTAAAATAGTACAAATTTGTATTATATTAATATTTTAGCAAATTTAAATATAATAAATTATTAAATTAAATTATTAATGTAAAATGTGTACAGACAAAATGACAATTTCTAATTATTAATTACTTAATTAATTAATTTTCAATGTTATCTGAAAATCGATTTTCTCTATCAAATTTATCCAATTATTTTTTATCGATATTTTTGCATTATTATTACTATTATTATTATTCTCCTTTATAAAGTTTTTAGTGAAACCTTTACTGAAATTTTATCTGAAAAAAGTTTATTGAGGAAAATGCCCAATAATTAAATTCTGCTTTGAATGCTATAAAATCTTTCAAATTATATTGTCGACCGATTAATCGGTAATATTCACAATCGGGCCGATTAAAGAACAAAATGTCGCAATTGGAAATCGGTTGCCCATCCAGAGCCTATTGTTTAAGATAAATAATTAATTCACAGATAACGGGGAATTACTCTGACTTACAAAAAAAAGTAGAAGTCAAAAGACAACAAACTTTTCTGGATAAATATAGATAAACGACGAAACAAGACGTGCATCACTTAATTATATTATATTAACCAATGCAAACATTAAGCGTATTTAGAAAGAATCAAGTAAAAAAATCCAATTATGACAAGTCGCTTTTAAAAAGTCGAATAGTTAACAAAAATTAAAATTTATACACAATCGGTATCGGAATTACAATCGGCACCATCGGAAATCGGGACAATCGGAGAATAATGCAATCGGTGAAGCTCTAATATTAGCATATTAACCTTAAGTAAGTTGTACTTCTCCTCATTTTGGACTCCCCTGTAAAATTTCAGGTTTCAAAATAAGATATGCAGATTGTTGAGTTCGACTAAAGTTACATTTAAAAAAACAAATTTTGAAAATAATTATTAGTATAAAAGATTAACCAATTTTCATAATACATAACTTTATTAGCATAATTGTTGTAAAATTTTTTTTGTTAACTAAATTTTATAATAAAGATTTCTTAAAGTTCCATTTAGGTTACAAAATTACAATGAACTGTAAAGTCGGAAATAATAAATAAGTGTAAAAGTTGTTTTTCTTATTTTCTTGACTCGATAAATTTGTTGGATGATTTTTAAAATACTGTGTGTTTACCCGAAAATACGACTCAGTCCCAGGATTTACTGGGAGGGGGTGTCTTCATATTTATTCAAACACATTTATATCATATTTTTTTGGAACATCGTCATAACTCATTAAGCATCGAACTCCGCCATGAATAACATGGTCCTTATCTCATGTCCAGCAATAAGGGCCTCCTTAAATGAGCACTTTTTCATGGACAAATATTGGTCAATGATTTTATTCTTCGAATTCTTCAACTAATTCAGGAATTCTTGCAAACTAGGTATCACAACTTTGCCACGCTGATTTCTTTCCTTTCTATTTTCAACGTAATCATCATTGTGTAAAGGTTGGTTTATTGACAAATCAATAGCCTGAAAATAGGCAGTCATTCCTATTAGAATTATTACTAAATCTATTCTTTTCTCAGCAAAATCTATCCGTGTCTTTGGTGTGGTAAGTGATTTCTATATTGTATATTAGCAGACCTCTTTAGCTATATCCTACAAAAGAATTGGAAGATTTAAATCGTTTCTCTTCCTTATAATTTCTTGTGTGAATCATGAATTTTCAATCTCAAGAACATAAATGCCTTGATCTTGACTTTTCTACCTTTAATGATTATATGTGGGACTTTTTTTAACCGGGTTTGAAGTCAGTTAATTAAATCAGGTTGTCATCCTCACATATTTGTTTGAATTGTCGTTAATCAAAGTTAATCATCGTTTTAGTTACAACTGTAAATTGGTAAGTATATAAATATAAATGAATGGTCATGACATTTATTATTTTCTCTGTCATGTATTCAACTATCAAACTGCACTTTTACATGCTTCGCTTGATTACGATTTCAATTCTGTCTGGTTCCTGTCTGGTTCCATTTTATGCTTTTGTAGCGGAGGCGACGGTGGCATTTCATTATCACATGAGGATTGTATTAACTTTTTAATAAATTAAATTGGGATTTAATTTTCCTGTATATTTTCTGGAATTTCCTTAATCTTTTCATGACTATTGGTTGCAATTGTTAATCATATATAAATTTGTTCTATACTAAGCATAGACCCTTCTGGTTATCTTCACTAACATTACCCTTGACGTTAATCTGGATACTGTATTTTTTCTACTTAACATGTTAATTATAGCATGTTTTTTTATTAATTTTTATTGTAAATAGTATATCATAATTATTATGATTGAAGGCGATTGATTTTGAAAGTAAAAATTTGTTTTAAGCCAATTTTGTTCTTGATAACTGTCGACTGAAAGAATTAATTGGTACCAGTGAATACAATTGTTGTCTGAACTTTGTTTTTATAAGTGGATTTCAATTCCTACATAGATTTTGTTCGTATCTTGGCTTTCAATTTATATGCCATGGGTGTAATACCACATACATTAGAATGACTGCCCGTAATTTTCGCTCAAGGTTTCGATCACGGTAGACTGGTGGAATTGATTGATATTTGTAAGCGCAATTTTTTGATGCAGGATGAAACTAATTGTAAAATAGTTTTAGTAGAAATTTTTAAATATTTCGATGAAAATTTTATTTAAATTTTGTTAAAGTCTCGGTTTTGTAAAGTTTAAAAAATTAATTTTTTAACATTTTGTAGAACTTGTAATTTTAAAAAAAAGCAAAATTTTTAATTTATGATAAAATGTTTTGAGAATTAAAAAGTAGAAATTTGTTTTAATAATAATGGTTTATTCTAAATCGTTTAAAGTTCAAGACTATCTGACGAAGACTGTTATTCAATCGAAATATATTGTAGCTGAATATATATTTTGGATTAGTGTTGTTATTCTTTTATTTTAAGTTTTTTATAGTGTTACGCTAAATTATTGAAACGATTAAATATATAGGTATTTCATTTTCAATTAATTGTTGCGAGGATAATTAAATAGAATAATTAATTATCATGTTAAAAATATGTAACTAACTTTAATAAAATTATAATAATAAATTTAAATAAGTTTAAAGTTAAATTATGTAATGATGAAATTGCTTGATTGTAAAATAAATATTTAGGAATGTTTGTAATTTTAATATATTAAATATTTATTGAATGTTTATGTATTAATATTCCCTATTCAATTGTTAATTCGTGCTTGCTTAAATATCCTCAAATGAAATACAAAAAACATTTGATTCAAAATAACTTTATACCGTTGTTTTAATATTGGATTGTTGGCAGATTTTGATGAAATAAAGTTTGGAATTTATTATAATTTACTTCTAATGGATGTATTAAATTTACGAAATCAAACTGCTAATATGGCTAATATGATCGTAAAAGATTAATTATTACGTTTCGGTGATTTTATGCACATGCTATTTGTCTTTATCACAGACATCGTGTTTATCCATAGTTCCAATAATTATGAGTATTAAACAGTTTGAAATTTCAGACATTTTCATTGTCTTCGATGCAGAATTCAATTGCAAGACTTTTTTCTCATATCTTTTCAAAATTCTTGTTTGTTATGGAAACTTGTTTGACACAGATTGTCTGTGTTTCTCCAGGTTGGATATCGCACGGTGTTGATAAAGGCCCGATCTGTAAGCATTGCGGGAAAGATCGACGCCAATTTATAGGAAGTCGCACTTACTATTAGATTCTCGGTAGTGACTGTTTTAGGGAAGATTATTAGAATATTCAAAAACATCAATCAAAAATGTTGTAATTAAAGTTTTTAAATTAAATTAAAATGTACTTCTGAAAACACAAAAAACCTGTGATTTTCGTCTGTCGTTGTTAATGGGTTTGTGCTAGTATTTATATACACCGAGGCCTCGATTTGCATTCCAAGAAAAACCAACGCAAATTGAAACGTCATACTTATACATTTTGCAGATTGAAATAAAAAAAATCATCAAAACGTCGTAATGTTTCCTTTTTAATTCACTCATGACTAAAAAAATTTAATTTCATAACATGAGAAATTAAGAAAATAAATTAATTATATATTATTGTTATTTTTTAATTTAACACGCAATTAATAGGAAAAAAATTGTATTGCTAATGTCAATTTCTTGAGTTGGTTGAATTTTTTCTCATATATAAATATATATATATATATATTATGGTACTGACGATTTTTGGATTTTTGAAAGATATGAATAAAAATGAACCAATAAAATAAAACGAAATCATATTATCAGACAAATCATTATTTGCAATTCAGCCGTGGAATCAGTATTCCGAGAGTCATTGATAAATTGTATCCAAGCAACAATGATATCAAGGGTTGATACAATGCTTTTGATAAAATTAGCTCGAAAACTACAACAGGAGCAACATAGCACTCAACTTCATTGTGATCAACCGGAAAGAAGAAATTAATGCGTGGTGTATGTGTGTGTTAGGCCAATAGTTTATTACAGTGTTTCTCAGATTTTTCTCGCTCGTGGCACACTAAATTTATTATTAAAAAGTTTCTATATTCGAATAAACTATTTCTCTGTTCCTTGGAAATTCGTTTTGGCTGCCATCTTTTTTACATTTTGACAAATCCAAATTTTTGATATTTATTGATTTATAATTATTGATTTTATGAGGCTTTAGAAATTTCCGTTAATTTCCCAAATTTATAAAAACCTTCCCAATTTTCAATGGTATTAATGATTTGAATTTTTTATACTTCTATAAAAAATATTATTTTTAAACTTAAGTTATCGGAAAACTCATGTTTTCCGTTTTTTAAACTCCTTGAAGATTCTGGTTCCACCGCTCCTGATAAATTGCAAATGAGGTAAAAAATGAATTTATTTTAAGTACAAGTTACAAGTTACATTGTTATTTCTTCATCTCCTCAAAACCCTAGAGTTTCGATGGATATCTTTGAGATATCTAAAATGTTGTAAAAATATTAAATTGATTGAATTTCATGAAAAACCTTACGACATTATTTTATAGTTTTCTCTACAACTCAAAGTAGAGTTATTGGTATTTTTTTTCAAAAATTTTCGGCTTTTATTTAAAAAAAATTGTCTAAAAAGTTACTAAAAATAATTGTATATAGAGTTTTTATTGATTTAAACGTTTGCATGCACTATTTACTATGTATTATGTTTTTATGTTAAAAAAAAATTTCTTCAAATTCCTTCCTTCCTATACCTGTTTCAGTTCATTAAAAACTTAATAAAATGAAAAAATCAATAATGTTATAATATAGGGACATACATACTTAACCGTGTCTGCATGTAATTTGTTCAACTGAATAAAACTTATATTATACACCAAGCAAAGTTGAGATAAATTCTGCTATAACACAAGTTGAAACATAAATCAACTTATCGGAATTTATTTTTTGAGAAAATTTAATGGATTTCAGCCATTTCTGAAAATGCTGCAAAGTAAGTTATTTTTTAAAGTTATAAATTTTAAGAGTTGAATTATGATTTTATAAGGAAATTAAATCATTATTCAAACTTATAATTATAACTTTTGATCTACAAGCTCATGTATATTATTATTAATAATGATTATAAATATTCGGGAAATGATTTATTTTATGATAACTTATTTTTCGGATATTATTCAAAAAGTGTGTTAAATTATTTTTGAAGTTATAAAAATTATTAATTGCATTAAATAATTATATTTTTTATACATATTTTGAAAAAAATCTTCGATTATGTACACAAAATAATTTGGTTTATGATTATTTTTTAAAACTTACCAATATAATTTAAAAATTTATGCTTTTTTCGGATTTCAGGTTTTGTTTTTTTTCGACAGAAATATCTGAAATATTAAATTAATTTTAGTTTTAAGGGTAAATCTTATGAAGATACATCCTCATTTACTCAAAATTTCCTAGCAAAAACCTCAAAATTTAAATTAAAAAAATTTTCCGCCATTTTTCTTTCTAAAATTATCTCAAAAATGTCTATAAATTAATTTATTATTGGGGTTTTTTCAACTTCTGATGGCTACATGTTAAAAGTTTACATGCATGTTTTATTATGAGTTGTGCTAATGTGCATTATTTTATTTCTCTCACTTTTTGTGTTTCTATAGTGTAGGGTTTGTCTCATGGACTATTTTACAAGCAACCTCAAGGTGAGTTGGTGTGTTTATATGCTATAAATTTATTGATTTTTGTTTTATATTATAGGTGATTTATCTCAACTTCGCTTTGTGTAGGTAGGAAGGAAATTGAAGAAAAAATTTTTTAAACATAAACACATCATACAGTAAATAATGCATGCAAGCTTTCAAAATGTAGAAATGTTCAGTTCAATAAAAACTATATAAAACTATTTTTAGTAACGTTTTAGACAATTTTTTTTAAATTAAAGCTGAAAATTTTTGAAAAAATACCAAAAACTCTACTTTGAGTTGTAGAAAAAATTAAGAAATTTAATATTTTTACAACCTTTCAGATATCTCAAAGATATCCATCGAAACTCTAGGTTTTTGAGGAGATGAAGAAATAACAATGTAACATTTAACTTGTACTTAAAATAAATTCATTTTTTTCCTCATTTAAAATTTACCAGGAGTAGTGGAACCAGAACCTTCACGTGAGGAGTTAAAAAAAAAAGCGGAAAACATAAGTTTTCCGATAACTTAAGTTTAAAAATAATATTTTTTATAAAGTATAAGAAATCCAAATCATTAATACCTTTCAAAATGGTAAAGATTTTTATAAATTTGTGAAATTAGCGGAAATTTCCAAAGCCTTATAAAATCAATAATTATCAAAAATTTGGATTTGTCAGAAGGTAAAAAATATGGCAGCCAAAACGAATTTACAAGGAACAGTGAAATAGTTTATTCGAATATAGAAACTTTTTAATAAATTTTAGTTTTCAATTAATCGGACTTACATTTATTCGAAAATAATTCCATTAATTTACATAAATTGGCATAAATTCCTAAAAAACGCAAAGAAAATTAATAAAAGTTAATTTAAAATACACGTTGATGAAAATTTTTATTTAAGAGCTTGAATAATGATCTCATAAATATTCGAGATCACAATCCAAGCCTTAAAATATACTTTATTAAAAAATTTACCTGTCAGCCATTTTAAAAATGGCTAATTCATAAAATTAATCATAACTGTAGTTGAGAATGTTCATTAAAACATCTATTATAGAAGTGTATAATATAAGTTTTTATTCAGTTGAACAAATTGCATGCAGGCACGGGTAATGCGTATGTCCCTATATTATAACATTATTGATTTTTTCATTTTAGTATAGCAGTTTTTAATGAACTGAAACGGGTGTAAAAACTTTATTTTTTGATTTTCCAATGATATAAAAAAGCTACTTTTTAGTCTATACTAATTAAATATGATTACGAGAGATTTTTATAAGGTAATAAAGACAATTCAAAATAATTAAAATTAAAAAAATTTTTAGTCCAGTTTTTTATTAGCTAAATTTTGATATCAAATGAATTGATCCACAGAAGCGACTTTTTCATAGTAAAAAGCTAGATATAGTTTTTGTAAATTTTTTTATTACTAACTTTTTTGGGAAAAAGTCTCGTGGCAAACTGTTTGATAAACACTGGTTTATTACATAGATATAGAAAATCCTTATTATACTGTTTAAATAATGTTAAATACATACAATTTTGAACATAACAGTATTTAATCCTAGTACAATTATGCCCATATTATATTGTCTTAGAACCGTATATACACATTTGTACGTGCGTGTGTGTGTGCGTTAAACCGAATTCTAGACTTGCAGAACTTGCAAATAAAAGAATTCACATTTTTTCCCTTGATTATTTCGTTTATTATTGAATTATAATGAATTGGTATTGAATTTCTATGTATAATTTTTAATATTAAAATATTTTCTTTAAAACTTGATTCAATGAACTGATTAAAACTGAATTTTACGTCACGTTCCCATTTTATCTTTCCCTTAATTCCACAACCGTGATGCTGGCAGTGCAGAAACTAAATTTCCGAGCATGGAAATTATCTCGTGGAAATTGCTCGCATTTCATTGGCTGATTCCGTCACTTGTTTGATGCGGTTTTAGACATCATTCAACAACACATTTGATGGTGGGCTACAGTGAATAACTACTGTCAAGAAATAGTTTTCATTGCAAAGTAGTTTTAGGCATATTTCCAAATCTGTTTTTTTGTTTCATGATTTATCTTTTATATTTTTGAAAGAACTTATTGTGGTACATTTTCAATAAGAAATTGTCTGAATTATGAAATTGCTCTGAACTTTGTTTTGGAAAAGACCGAACTCCGAAAATCGTTAATGTCAACCTCTTAAAAATGATAATGACGTATGCACATTTTCAGTTGCGCATCACTTTGGACCAATATAGCCATGTCTAAATATTTCGTGTGGTTTGTAGGGTCACTTAAAAGGTTAAGTACATATTGAATATTACTTGAATAGCTGGAAATATTAGAAAATAAATCAATTATAAGTTGAAAAAAGTTTATGAACATGTGAAGGAGGTTAACTTAAGTTTTGATGTGGACAAACCGAAAAATAAAATGTAATTCCCAATTGTATCATGACACTATTTAGACAAGGCTCATACAAAAAAAAAGAAACTAGTTTCATAACTGAAAAGTGCATTTGATGATAGAACAGCTAAATGATATTTTTCCTATTGTATAGAGGTGTTTATTCCTGTCGAAAATTCATTGGAAATTGGGAAGTTGCTTGACAATGATTTGCCTACCATATGCTTTAGCTCGTTATCACACATCAACCATGCCAGACTTGATTAAAGATCATCTTGAAACACTGGATCTTCATTATTAAATTTATGATTCATTTTTCCTTAAAACTTTATCTACTGTTCTGAAAAAATCAAATACTTTTTTTTTACTTTTTTCTTTTTTAGATTTAATAATAAATATATTTTTAAAAATGTATAAAATTATTATTATATTGAGTTTTTTCAGCTCATGCGAAGGTTTGTAAGTAAAGCATATTTTATAGTTCTAATTTTATGTTCTAGTTTCTCATTATTTTACATTATAAAAATTGATCATAAATTAAAAATAAAATTTCTAAATATTTTTATTAAAAAAATTTTTATTGTTTTTGAATACTTTATATTAAATTATTTTTAATTATTTTTACAATAATATTTGAATATTGAAAAACCAATTACTCTATTTATCCACTTTTATTCGAGACTAAAGAAAAAGAAAGAAATTATGTTATCCCAACTAGATATTAAATGCTTAATTTCTATTTTCTTATCTATTTGACAGTAAATATTTTGCATCCTATTTTCACCTGCGCGCTATCCTTTCAACCGTAAATGTTGAAAATGCAAATGATTTATTGACCAAATAGCACGGAAAATCAATCTGGAAATCATAAAAAAACCGTATATATTTTTATAAATTTAATATTGAGAACTGAAGAATTCAACTTTTTAAGTTGAAGCTTAAGCAGCCAAACCTTGAATGGGATAAGCTGTAGAACAAGTTGTGCTCAGTGCAATAAATTGCCAATATTGCGGTGTTTTCCTACTTATTTTTATAAATATTCAACCATGGATTCAAGGTTAAAGTTTTACTGAAGGGAGAAATTTAAGATACCCGAAAATAGCGTTTGATCAACTTATCCGATTGGTACCCAATGCGAGTCTGCAATTTTTTATTCTCTAAAAAACATTTTAAAATTAAAAGTAAATTACGTTGACTAACTGTAATTTAGTGTCTAAAATTCTATTGTTTAGTAATTGTTATATAAATTATTACTTATAATTCATTGCGTTTCAACACGATACGCGGTGCATTCGAGTGGCGTGTAGTGCAATGCGTTTGAAGTGTCTGGTAATTTATTCATTCTTTCCGCACATTTCTTATCTCTATTCATTTATATTATATTCAACAATTGTCTGTTAGTTTTTGATAAACTCACCAAATCTTTATTTTATTTTCTTTTATTAAATTTCTTAGGTAAAATGAATTTTTTTGTTCACAAATTGGCCTCAGTTAACCGCTTATTGTGTACCGAGAATGATGTAATATATTTGTAGATTTTATCTCAACATTGACTTTGAATTTTTATCTATTGTGATATTATTATCTCTATTGTAATGAGTTTTGTTTTCATTAATTTTTTTGCTAATTTATTATTATTATTATTGCTTCACTTTATTTTTGTTCTGGTTGATAATAATTTAGTTAAAACAAATAAAATCTTTAATTTTTTTCACCATTGATCTAATTTCAATTGATTTTTAGTTCGAAATTAAATTAAATTAATCGATTCAAAACGGTTTTTTTCTGACAAAAATTTTTAACCAAAAATCATTTACATTGTTAAAATTTAATAATAAAAATGTTATAAAATTAATAATTGCACAAAATATTTTTGCAAAAAAATCAGTTCTAGTTAGAAAAAGAATTTATTATTGTTAGAATAACGAGAATAGAAAAAATCTTTTTAAACATGATTTTTTTTTCTCAATATAGTAAAAATGCTTCATGGTAAAGTTGGGAAACATCGCATTATGGCTGAGAAACTCAGTAAAACAAAGACTCATGTTGTAGTTAGCACTGGTTCGGTATGGATATATGTTTAGGTCCCTTATTTGCACACGTTTTTTCTGTCATTTAATTTTATATTCATAATTAAGTTCATACAGGTAAGGTTTATATCATCACACTGATTCCATTTTGAGAGAATCAGCAAGATCGGCTTTGAATGTTGGCAGATTAAAATGCATATGAAATGATCTTTAATTTTGTGCACTTTTTCTGACAACTAAACACATACATATGCTTAAATGCGTTTTGTTTTAATGCTATAGGTGAGAACGAAACTGGTTTCATTTAGCATGACTGACCAATGACAGTAAACTTATGATAACAATAGCTTCAACGTTGATTTTAACCATAAAGATCACAGAAAGAGCTACTTAATCATAATTTTCAATTGTTTCCTGAAATTTAATAATTAAATTCAAAATCTCTTACCAAATTTATTTAACTTTATCAATTTCCTTTTTACTCAATTTCATAGAACAAATATGTATACGATACATTAAGTGATATCCAGTACATTTCCCAATAATATACTAGTTTCGAGCTAATGGGAGGCGCTCAGATTTCTCTTCACGCCAGGTAAGTGTAAAAACAGTTTCAAGTTAGCACCGTTATACAATTATCCTGATGCACTGGACATCAAATAAGTTTGCAAAGTTTGGCTTTTAGGCAAGAAAAAAGACGAATCTTTATCTTGAAACCATGGTAGATACAATCTTACCTCTGTGGACTACAAGTTCAACACAAAAACTGGTAACAAGCTATCATACTACCAAAACCACTTGAAAAACTTTTTTTTATTAATCTCTATTTTTGATTCTAATCAAAGAATATACGATACATTAAGTGATACCTAGTGCAACATATATTTGTATGTAGTAGGCAGTGGTGTTGTGCTAATTTTTTTACTGGAACGCGTATATATAATTATATAGACAGGGTCGATCCTGCGTAGACGGCCGCTCTGTGCAGTCTCATGTCCCAAATTTAACGACAGGGGGTGATTTTCCATGATAATCCTGGCGGCGACGTTTATTTAGGTCTCATGTCCCAAATTTGACGACCGGGGAGATTTCCCCCAATTTTCGCCCGTCGCCAGGATCGGCCCTGTATATAGCATAAAAAGGAAAAGAAACAAAAATCATTATGAAACCCAGTTTGTATATATATATATATATATATATATATTTATATATATGTTTATTACAATAATAGGAACGTTTAATAAAAATTAGTTAACAAATTATAAAATACGCATATTAGATACTCAAACAATATTGCATAAATATTTTTAACAATACATGAAATCAATACGTCAGCCAATTCTCGTTATCCGAAATCATCTTTAGGACCGGAACGCGTTCCTGTCCAAAAAGGAAGTACCGGAGCGTTCCGGCTCGACAACACCACTGGTAGTAGGATGCAAGTCTGTCAGATATAAATCAACCCCCGCAAAAAAATATTAAGCTAAAAAATTTTATTGTAGGTCTAGGTCAAAAAATCAGTCCAAGATCAAATAAGTTGGTCAAGGTCATTTTAAGGCAGGGATGTGCAAACTTTTAAATTAATGGACCATATTGAAAACTTAAATATTTATCTGGGAATGGTCTCGATTTTTTAAAGATTTTTGAGGGTAGTAAAGGTTTTTAGAATGTAGCAGCCTTTTTCAAGCCACGAAGCTCATAGTTCGCTTGTAAGAGTGTGGATTATTTAAAAAAAAAGATTTTTTTGTGAAATATTGCAATACAAAACAAAATCATGTGAATTTAGTCTATTTCCAACACTCACTACTTGATAAAGTTGCTACAAATATAAAAAAACTTTAATGTGTCGATAGTGGGCCGCAATTTGGACATCCCTGTTTTAAGGCCTTTCAGAAGTAAATTATTTTACTTTCAAAATACTGAAACTTTATGTTCTTTACTTGACAACTGGATATTTTCCAAGGATTTCTAATATTTTACTGTGGAGAAATATTGCATTACTTGGAATTTAATTCAAATCAGCATTTGTTAATTTTACCGGCGGAGAATTCTATTTTCCATAGATTCTTGAATAAAAATACTCAGCATTTAAATAGTACGAAACCTTTCTTGTGCTTAATGTTACTATAGAGATTTATAATTGTCATATATTTCGTATTGTTATTTTCTATGAGATTCTTTGACAATTATTCCATTCAGGGATCGGCCACATTGAGTATGTCATGGGCTGCTTATCGTTTTATAAATTCATTAATTGAAGCAAGAGGCGGACGTACGGGGGTTATCGAATCAGCTTATGTTAAATCTGACGAAACAGAATGTGAATATTTTGCGTCTTCATTGCTATTTGGGGTAAGTTTTAGATGAAAAATTTATTTGTTTTCATTATTAAACTCTATTTGAAATATACGGAGGGATAAACAATATTACTTGAGATTTGATTTCCTGTAACTGTTAGGGCAATATTAATTTATTATTCAGGTATTTTCTGCTTTCAGAGGTTTTATGTTCTATAGAAATGTGCTTTGCCAATAAGGTATTAATAGGTAGAATGAAAGGAGAGGTTGACATAAAAGTGAAGGTTTGATGCATTGGGTTCGTATTGTTAAATAATTTTACAAAGACGCAAAAATCACATTCCGTTTTCACTCCAATTTCAAGGTGTTATATTTCATAATAATATTCAATAATTATATTTATATTCCAAGATTTTATAAATAAATAGATAAGAGCCCACGTTTCCCGGAAAGCTTATTGCATAGAAATTTCATCTTTCAGAAATTTATTACTATGAAAATTCACCTCTATGAAAATTTATTTTTATAAAAATTCATCTTTATGAAAATTCATCTTTATGAAAATTCATCTCTATGAAAATTCATCTTTATGAAAATTCATCTCTATGCAAATTCATCTTTATGAAAATTCATCTTTATGCAAATTCATCTTTATGAAAATTCATCTCTATGAAAATTCATCTTTATGAAAATTCATCTCTATGCAAATTCATCTTTATGAAAATTCATCTCTATGCAAATTCATCTTTATGAAAATTCATCTTTATGAAAATTCATCTCTATGAAAATTCATCTCTATGCAAATTCATCTTTATGAAAATTCATCTTTATGAAAATTCATCTTTATAAAAATTCATCTTTATGAAAATTCATCTTTATGAAAATTCATCTTTATGAAAATTCATCTTTATGAAAATTCATCTTTATGAAAATTCATCTTTATGAAAATTCATCTTTATAAAAATTCATCTCTATGCAAATTCATCTTTATGAAAATTCATCTTTATAAAAATTCATCTTTGTGAAAATTCATCTTTATGAAAATTCATCTTTATAAAAATTCATTTCTATGAAAATGTTCTGCCAAGAAAACATGAAATTTATGAACCGAGTGCTAACCAGTGCCAGTCAGGTGCTATCGCAAAGTGCTAATTCAAATCGGGTAACTGGGGAACTGGGACATTTATTTAACCGCTGATAAATTGAAATTTCTACAATCAAATTTATTTCCCATCAATTAATTATGCATATATTATTCATTGGGATAAAATGTGAAATTGCTAAATATTTCCAAATCGAAATGGCCATTTGGTGTGAATGATGACATCGATTATTTAGTGAACTTATTCCTATTTCTCGGCCCATCAAATAGAAACTGTACAGTTTCAATGATCACAGGCTCCACTCTAGAACCGACAGCCTGGACATTTTTCCGAAGCGGAATTTCTGCTGTAAATCTCACAAAATATTAATAATTTAAATACTTATCGATTTTTTCTTTGCTAAAATTATGGTGCAATTTACATTTCTTATTTACTGTTTTTGCACCAAACCGCTTGGTATTGCTTCGAAACCAAGGATTCTAGCAACTGAGGAAACCAGGTTCTCTAAATTTAAATTAATTATGCACTTTTTCAAACCACTTGATTATGAAATTGTTAATCAAGTAAACTTAGGTGGGCCGAACTAAAAAATGAGTAAAACAAGTTTAGTGTAATCTATATTCAGTTTTTAAGGGATCTAAGGTTTGTCTGTTTGATTGGCTGATGATTTGTGAATAGGTCAATTTTAAATTTTTCAGTTTTACATGTTTCTTGCTAAATTTACGTTTTATTATCATTTAAAACTGGTTGAGTTTTATTTAAAATAAAAGATACGCGCTAAGGCTAAAATGTTCTTAGACTCGCATAGAAATAAGAAATTTAGTGAAACCAGATTATTTATTATCAACAACAAGATCCATTTCTCAGCATACCTTCCAGAGATCCTCGGGCACTTTTTCCAATGGTCCACCGGTGATTTAAAAGCCATTTAGGAGAATTCTTGTTCATTTCATCTTTGAAAATTCATCTCCGCATTTTCTTTACCTCTCAAAACCTTTCTTCAGATTATCGGACAACCAAAAATCAATAGGTTTAAGATCTGTATTGTATAATGTATGGTAAAATATGTGAGGATTGAAGCGTTGTCATAGAGCAGATAAAGGTCCTTAATGGAGATTGTGTTTTACTCTAAGTTGATATTGTCGTTGGTAAAATCGATAAAATCTCAAAATACACTCAACATAACACATTTGCAATGTGAACTTTTGATTCTCATCTGCAGTGGGGTATCAAGAGGTTCTTTCTCTGTCACGATATTTGCCAGAAAGTTTGATCCAGTCCGGTTCAGTAGAAAAAGATTGTTTTCCCAAAAAAAACATTTCTCTTACCCATTATCTCTGTCGTTGAATACTGTGGGATTCAAAATATTATATAAGCACAGAGTCCACTCTAGTGTTTGTGTGGCACTGGAAAAAGACAGATTGGTGCTTAAAATTTTTTAATGGCATTCCTATTTCACCCATACACAGACCTTATTTTGTTTACTTAAATTAGTCGATTGGTAGAGTTTTTCCAACTTTTTAAATTTATTATTATTTTTTATAACATCATTGATGTGTAAAAGACAGGATTCTAAGCCGATAAGTGTTGTGAATTATTTTCTACTGTATATTAATTAGGTAAAAGCCGAATAATTGACTCAAAATGATGATAATCAATAAATTTTTGGTTTAAATGTTTTTATTTTAGTATTTATACAATATTTCGTTGATGCAATTTTTTATATTAAAATACAACTTTTTTCCCAATATTTAAGTTGCCCTAGTTTTTCTATGTTAACATTTTTAAAAATTATATGTTTAAATGGCGGAAATGACTGGTTGTCAAAGTCTACGTAAACGCTATGGCAGGTGGAGCTGATTATTGAAAATTTCTTGATTGCACTATTACTTAATTGAATTCCTTAGAGATTTCACTCATAATATCTGATATTGAGCATAAGAATATTATTGCTTGATATTATTGCTTATTTTATGGAATAGAAACATTACGAAGCCATACAACTTTATTACGGAACATCTATAGAAGGGCGTCCCCTGGGAAAGTGGATCTCCGAGACATAATTTGAACAATTAGAGCGACATAATGGGTCAAGGGGGAGGACGGTAAAGAAATGCTAATTTTTTGGGATTGTTTCCTTATCTGTAATTCTTCATTTCCTGCAAATTAATTCTGGATGAATTTCTTTCCCACTCTGGAAATGTTGATTTTACTTGTTTCTAGAGACAGGGAGTCGAACGGAACCTCGGTATTGGTCAAATGACGGAATTCGAAATATCACTGCTAAAAGCGGCGATTCCAGCAATCAAGAGAGATATTGAAGTAGGAAAGAAATACGCTAAATCATATTTGTCTATGTTAAATAAATAAAAAATCTGTTTGTGTGATTTATTGATTTTATTGTACCATTAAAATGGTGTTAAAGTAAAAACAATAATTATTTTGTTGCTAATGAGCATGTATTGAATGCACAAATTACTTCACTAACTCCAAGATTAAAATTACGTCAACTCGTGAATAATAGAAGAAGAATTTTTCTCTGCTATTTTGCTATTTCTTGGTATAGAACTCGATTTTACACTCTATTTTCGACTTTTAATGTGTTTGTTTAATTTCCAAATCTGTTGAAATGTGCGTTAGCGGGCAGATTTCTCTAAACCATTTGGATTCCGGTCATTCTTTGAGCACTCGATTTTTATTGGGCATTTGCACTATTTATATTCAAGGTTTCACATTTATAAATAAGTGAAACTTCACTTAAATTGCTATTATATATTCATAAACGTATTGTGTGTTTCTCTCTCAACGAAAAGAGAACCAAACAATAGAAAATACAAACACAAATATACCATTGGTGAAATTAAATAATTATATGCGTTATCAATTTAATTAGTTGAGTATTTAACACGTTAGCTGCCATGAAACATCCATGTCAATGTCTCAGATTTTCGTGTCGTGTTTGACTGTTTTCATAGGAATTTCGAGTCAGAGGAAACATGTCTTATAATTCACAATTACAAGTAAAATTTGCCGAACAACCGACTTGACCCAAGAGGACAATTTTTTCTTAACATTCTGGCAGATAACATGTTAATTGAAATTTGGTATTTTAATGAATGAATGAGAAACACGAAAAATAAACAGTTCATCCGTTCTAAGGAGCTTGAGCGCATTAATTATAACTAGTAAACTACTGACAATTAACAATAGGTCATTTGAAAGATTCTAAAATTGTGCGTTATCAAATGTAAAAATCAAAATATTTTTATGTTAATGTGTGAGCTTTATTTTTCATTTTTGTTTATTTGTATGCTATTTCTCATTTGAGTTTAACAACAAGCAAGTCAAGTTGAACTTATGTAATCCCGCGCTTTTTGATGAGTTCAGGCTAGTTTAACTATCAAATAGTTGTATAAAACCAACATTCATTATTTACAAAAACACAATTAGCACATGATTATAAAATAAAACGCTTGGAAATGTTCTGATATTATAAATAGCAGTTCTCAAATATTCATGAATTGATAAATATAAACAAGACTGGAATTTAAAATACTTTGAAATATTACCTGGTACCAAAATTCGGACCTCTCCGATGAATGGTACAATCAGTGCTTCGGAATCATATCATACATATAAATGTCATTGATAGAAAAATGGTGAACGTCACTTATTAGCTTTATGCGCAAATATCGAAAAGTAAGCATGAAAAGTACAATGACTATTTAATCAAAAGGATGTAACTATCCATATTACTAAAGTAAGAACACATTTCTTCAGAACGGGATATCTTTTGTTAGCTATAAATTATATAAAATCACAAGCGTGAGGTAATGCACGGCTCACACTTTGCCAACACCCAAGGCCGGCTCAAAGGTCGGGACTTCGGGGATTTTTTACGAGGCCCGCACTTTCATATTTCTGACAATTATTAGTAGCTAATGAAAGTTTTTGACACCAACTGCAACGTTTTTTTACAAATTGGGTGTTACGAAGGTCTTTCTCTTCATTTTTAATATCTTTGTAACATAAAATCTTTACGCGATTTTTTTTTAAAATTTTGATGACATTATCGAGTAATTAGCAGTAAAAAACGTTTGTACGAAATAAGAATAAAAAATATTATGTTTATGTATATATATATTAATATAAATTGAAGGAAAAATTTTTCAATAAATAAGTTGGTAAAATTATGTTCATGTATCATTTCTTCCTTTTTGGGAAGGGGCTTGCATATGCTTTTTTCCCGAGGCCCCTAGAAACCCACAGCCGGCCCTGTCCACACTTTTGACTGACTCTGCAAACAGTGATGAGGTCAAAATTTTGTCAAGTGAGGATTTGTCAAGAAAAAAGCAATATAATTTTTATTATTGATGTTTAATTAGTACAAAAAATTACAGTATATAAAAATAAGTGATATACGTAATAAAAATATATTAATAAAAATATATTAGAAATTTAAAGTCTCCAATCGTAAAACCGTTTAGGTAGGATGTGTGTTTCTTTCAAAACTCGAAATACAATAAAAACTTTTAACATTGCACTGTTTCCTAGTTTACCTTTTGTAAATAGTTCTCGCATAACAAAACTATTTTTGATTGCGGACTTCATATACACATGAGAATCTCAAATATCCACAGGATATTGTAAAAGTAGAAATGATTATGATATATTTCTATCAAATATTACATTTATTGGTATAATCAGAAGAAAAACGAATGGATAGTAGGACCTACAATTGCTAAGGGTTTGGCGATCTTTGAATGCAATCCACAAAGCCAAATTATATTTGACATTCACTGAACTCATCAACATTCCTAGAAAAATCCAAGTTTTCTTGAAATAAATGAAAATTGCCGAAAATTTCTGTGAATAACCTATAGGCAATTTTGAATAAAAGAATGTTTGACCCAACGCAACTGTGAAAATGAACCAAAGTTTATCTATTTAAAAAAACTTAACCACAGGATTATAATCATTAAATAAGCCTATTTAAGAGTTTTAATTTTATTACAATTACAAAGTATTTTCTTAAGTTAATGGGCATTCCATCAAATAGAAAAAATGCTTACAATTATTAATAACATCACATTTCAAGAACTATAATAAAGTTAAAATACAAAATTTACATCGCTCTTTCGTTAGTACTAAACGTTGTGGCTTGGAAAAATGGCTAACAAAAAAGCTAACTATGATTGGTTAGTATCTTCCAATTGACTATAAAACGAAACTCATTTTAACGTATTTTCACACTTGTGTTGATAACGCCACTCACCATAGATGCCAGTGAACTATCAGATTTTTAACAGTTTGGTTGTGTTGCGTCCAGCGGATTAAGAATACAATAACACTTGTTTTTTGAATCAAATGCAAAATAGAGCATATCTGTCATTGTGTGGAAAGCTATTTCGTTCAAAGTAAAATCAAAGTTACAGCATTGTCAATGGTTTATCACCTCCACAGTTTACCGTCAAATACTTCATGGTACCCTCCTTCCCATCTATAAAAAGGGTAAGATATCAGGAGAAAATTCTCATTTTATGCAAGATAATGCCACACTGTACGAATAACGAAAACCTGGTTAGAGGAATATGAGATTTACAATGCCGCATATGATAGCGATTGAAAATGGTTGGTTTCTCTTGGATAAGGCCTTCAAAAAGCGACAACGCAAGCCTACATCAGCAATCAGTTTATTGGTCACTCTTCAAAGAGAATGGGAAGCAAATCCCCCAAAACGATCAATAAACTTATACATTAAATGTCAAAACCTGTAACCCGCTCCTCTTAGCACTAAAAGAAAATCTACCAGATATTAGAGAGTGAAGTATAATCATTATCCCGAATAAGACTCGGTTCTTTCATTGGTGTTAACAGTTATAATTTTTCTCGGGTGTCCATTGACTTATGACAATGTACTGTATATATTGCGTGATTATATCATGATTGGGTTTTAACCTATAAAAAGTACAACAGAGATAAAAGAAAACAAGTATTGTTAAAAATTTGAAAGTTTTGACAAAAATAATCAAAATCCTTATTTTTTGAAAATATTAAGAAATTCATTATTTTAGTACTTTTGAAATAAGATAAAATAAAATACAAAAAATAAGGAAACAAATACCAAAAATTACAAAAATTACAATTTCTACTAAATATTTAGACGAAGGTACCAACTGAGCCTTCAAATAAATAATAGTTAGTAAAATTTATAAAATTTATTTATTTATTTTCTATTTATAATGAAAAATTTTTAATTACATTTTAATTTGTTAAATACAATAGTTGGTTGAGATTTTAATAAATTCTTTTTATATTTCTTTTCTGAAATGTATTAAAAACGATTATTAATAATGAAAATTTAGCTACAATAGTCATAAAATTTCATTAACCATTTATTGAAAGAAATTTTAAATTTTTATTAGTTATAAATTTTAATATTTAATACATTAAATTTAAATTTTAAATATTTATACTGATACACTAAACTTTTAATTTCTTTTCCTTTACATTTTGTTTAAAACCTTCACTTTTGTTGAAAGTTCACTAATTGCTGGCTTACAAATATTTAGTTTCATTTTCATTGAAATTTATTAAAAAATGAGCAATACAGTAATGCCTATACATTTTCAGGAGCATTTCCAGGTTAATAAAATTATTTTACTTACATTAAAATAAATTAAATTTAAATAATTTTAAATCGGTACAATAATTATTTCTGGATTTCTATTTCGGAATAATTGTGAAATTTATTATTTACGAAATGATTTAATTTATAATATTTTAATTGCTTAGCTTTCATCAATCGGAATTAATGCTGCCAGTATAGGATTTAGTACGTTAACAATGGAGTCGGATAAGTTTATTTGTGTAAGAGAAAGAAGTGGTGAAACGTCTCAAGTTGTCATAATTGACATTAATGATCCCACAAATCCAATCAGACGGCCAATTTCTGCGGATTCTGCAATTATGAATCCAATCAGCAAAGTTATCGCATTAAAAGCCGGAAAAACTTTACAAATTTTTAATATTGAATTGAAAAGCAAAATGAAGTCACATAATCTGACAGAAGATGTTACTTTTTGGAAATGGATATCGGTTAATACGATTGCATTAGTAACAGATAATGCAGTGTTTCATTGGTCAATGGAAGGGGAATCAAGTCCTGTGAAAATGTTTGATAGACATTCGTCCCTAAGTGGTTGCCAAATCATTAATTACCGTTGTGATCCGAGTATGAAATGGTTAATTTTGATTGGAATATCTGCGCAGCAAAGTCGAGTAGTTGGTGCTATGCAATTGTATAGTGTAGATAGGTAGAAATTTAGTTTATTGCTTTAATATTTTAAAATGAATACCTTTTGAATAATGTTTAATAAAATGAAAAATATTTAATAAATTTTTTTGATAATATATTAAGCTTATAGCTATTCCATAAATTTTTAAATGTGAATAAAAATTGAATGCTATACAAAGGTCAAAATTAATATTAATTTTCTAAAAATATTTCAACTTTCAAAGGAATTTATGATTTATTTTCATTAAATTAGAAACTCTGTTAAAAATCATTTTTTTTCAATCCAGAAAGGTAAGTCAACCAATTGAAGGTCACGCTGCAGCATTTGCGCATGTAAAATTGGACGGGAATCAAAATCCTTCGACTTTGTTTTGTTTTGGTGTCCGAGGCGTACAAGGTGGCAAACTGCACATCATTGAAGTCGGTCAGACTCCGACTGGTAATCAGACATTCACTAAAAAAGCCGTCGATGTCATGTTTCCACCAGAGGCAGCCGCCGATTTCCCGGTCGCTATGCAGGTACGATTAGAATGGCATTATTTTTCCACTGAAATTTGCATAATATTTTCTAATTTATTTTAAAATTCATTTTTCTAAACTTCATTGATAATTTATGCATTTCATTGAGTGAGGAAATAAATATTTTAATTGATTTGTCATTCGGCAGAACCCTCTCATACCCCCATTCATTCACTCGACTCACCCCCATTTTGATTTCTATTTGCCATTTCAACGGGTCACAGTTACAGTATCCGGGAAATGTAATACAACTTGTATCAGGTGTTGGTCAATATTAGCCCTTCGCCGGGTGGCATGAGGGGGATGGTGAAGGTTTATGGATTTTTAATTTTGAGATTGGATCTTCCAGGATAGTGGTTACTCCAGGGGGACAATTTACTGTTACATTCTCCGAAATCCACATTTTGGGAACGTTTCTAAGGATCCCCAAAATTTATAGTTGGTTTTCTCGCTTCCTTAGGTATCGACATTTCCAAAATATACACGCAGAAGTTATTAACGGCCTCTGCTCTCACAGGGGCGGGTATAACCCAATAAACATCCCCTTGGATACAGTTACGCTACCTGCAGTTTTCAGTCGAAATTATTCAAAATAAAATAACAAATATTATTGACCAATGACTTTCTACCATTAAAAACTCACGTATATAAGTTATTGCTAGGTTCCGTTCTCACAGGGGCGGGTATAACCCCATATTATATCCTATAGGATACAGTTACGTTACTTGCGGGTTTCAGTCGAAATTATTCGAAATAAAACACCAAATGTTTTCTTTCTACCATTATAAACCCAAATTGAATAATACAAGTTAAAGAAATCAAAATGTTCTTTTCAAAAGCATCATAAATATCCGTTGGTATTATTTCTTGTTGAATCTAGGCTATTTATCGATTTAAAGATCACTTTTCATAGCTTTTATGGAGTGAGCTGTCATTGATTTATAATCTGCGGTTAAAACAAGATCGAACAACTCGACTTATCCTTGGACATTTTGCCATTTATTAACTAGCTTCATAATATCATCTCTCTCCTGCTAGGGTAACATTGCTAAGAACGAGAAAAGGTACATTGACAACAATTCAACTTGTCAATTTTTACGGAATCAGTAATGATATTTGCAACTTCTTTATTCAGTCTACTTATCAAGCAGCGACATCTTTAATAGAAATCGTGCACCTTTTCTATATATCTTCTTTTCATACGATAAACAATCCATTTTTCGTCTCCAATGAAAAATAGTTCTTCAATAACGAATTGCAAACCGAAATTCGATCGATTAACTAATGTGGAATCCAAATATCACATCAAATTTACAGAAACAGTTCTCAACTATGGAATATGGAATTCTAAAAATTTCATCATTTTGATTGGTCTACTGTATTTTTGACTTTGCTTATATAAAAATGCATATTTTGATTATCGTATATATTTTCATGTCTATTCACAAATTCTAAAATCACAATATATTGAGTTTTATAAATTATTAACAGTATCTATCTCATTTATTGGCCAATCCAATATTGATTTACGCATTTGGAGCTCGTAAATAATAATAATAACAATAATAATAATAATAACAATAATAATACAGATTATTATATTAAAAACATGATTTATTATCACATTAACATTAAAATGAATAAAAGAAGGTTAATCCCAGCCAATAAGTAACAATTAATAACGATTTTGAACTCTTCACAAAAGTATGAATATAAAACAATCCAATTTAGTGATGCTATATTTCTGATTTGCGGTTAAACAACGAATCGCTTTAAAGCTTGGCATTCTTACTTTTGAATTTTGAGTTCTCATCATATTGTCTTCATTCTTAACCAATTTTCGAATAGTCATCACCACGTTACATTTGTTTCCTATTGTCAATTTCTGTTTGTTTTTCTTTCAGTCACTTATCAATCTTCCTTTTCTACGATAAGCAATCAATTTTTCGTCTTCAATCAAAACACGCTTAAAATATAACATACCGAATTGCGGCAAACGGTTCTCAACTCTGGATTTCGGTATTCTTGAAATTTCAGCAATCTCTCTCGCCGAGTATAACTTGAATTTAATTGTAATCCATTTTGATAGGTTGGCGAAAACTTCTGTTATTGGTTAGCCAAAAACCTTTAACACGAAACCATTTTACCGCATTTTTGACTTTGCGAATATAACCAAATTATGTATAAAGATGAAAAAATCCAGTTGCCTTACTGATGCGATATTTCTGATTTACTCGATATTCTTACCAGTTTGACTTTTAAATTTTTAGTTTTCTTAAAATTGTCTTCATTCTTAATCAATTATCGACTACTTTATCCTTGATTATCAACCAAATATGTAATAATATTTGTAATATCACATTATATTTGTTTCATATTGTCAGTTTCTGGTTGTTTTTCTTTCAGTCTCTTCCATTCTGAACAATATTTTTAAATTATCCTTTCCATACGATAAGCAATCAATTTTTCGTCTTCAATCAAAACACGCTTAAAATATAACATACCGAATTGCGGCAAACGGTTTTCAACTCTCGATTTCGGTATTCTTAAAATTTCAGTCAAGTATAACTTGAATTTAGATCGTAATCCGTCTTGATAGGTCTACGAGAACGTATCTCATTGATTAGCAAAAAATCTCCAACACAAAACCGTTTTACCATACTTTTAACTTTGCGAATATAAAAAGGATATTTGGACTATCATGCAACTCTCCACAAGAAGTATGAAGATAAAACAATTCGGTTTTTTTTCTTTCGAGATCTTTCTGATTTGTTGTATTGAAATTATTGTCAACTCGACTCTATAGACATTATTCCAAAAATACTATTGAATTTTTCTCCAAAAAAACTGTCTCTATTCTTTACCAGTTTTCCACTATATTATAATAGATTTTCAACCAAATAATAGAAATCTCTGAAAGCAATCACAAAATCAAATAATAATAAATAAATTAAGCTTAAAGAGCTAACTATTGATTATTTTGCGAAAACAATATCGAATGAATCTCGCCAACATTATTATTATTATGATTATATTTATCACCTATTTCTCAAACTGATTTATCATTTCGTGTACCAAGAATATCTCCAAATATTTTTCACGCAATAAAATGAATATGAAACTGTTCAGATGTTAATTGCTGCAGTCAGATTATTAATAGACCTGTTACATAATTTGAAACTATAATCTGACTGGTGATAGATAATTTATGTAAATGCAACCGAGATTAAAATTGTCAATGCCGTGCTGGTCGGAAGAATTGCCGATAGCTAAACTTGTCGATTTGAAAATGAAAATCCAATCGTCTTTTTTCTCTCTATTTTTAACAACAGATAACAGCTGAAATTTATATTTTCTATTTGTAATTCTTTTTTCCGGTTTGTAGACCTCAAATAAATTCAATATGATTTTTCTAATTACAAAATATGGCTATATCCACATGTACGACATTGAAACCGGTACTTGCATTTATGTGAATCGTATCAGCAGTGAAACGATTTTCGTCACGGCTCCATATGAACCGACATCGGGTATTATCGGAGTTAACCGCAAAGGACAAGTATGTCATTATAATGCGGTGCATTGTCTTTAGTAATAAAAAAATAATAAGGTGTTATCGGTGTCAGTTGAAGAGGAAACTATCGTCTCATATATTACCAACACTCTCAATATGCCAGATCTAGCATTGAGAGTGGCAACAAGAAGTAATCTTCCTGGCGCTGAAGATCTGTTTGTGCACAAATTCAACAACCTTTTCCAAAGCGGCCAATATAGCGAAGCCGCCAAAGTGGCAGCTAGTGCACCAAAAGGTATACTAAGAACCCCTCAAACAATTCAAAGGTTCCAACAAGTTCCAACACAAAGTGGCCAATCTCCTTTATTGCAATATTTCGGCATTCTATTGGATCAAGGCCAATTGAACAAATACGAAAGTCTAGAACTCTGTCGACCGGTTTTGATGCAAGGCAAAAAACAATTGCTAGAAAAATGGCTGAAAGAAGACAAATTGGAATGTTCTGAAGAATTGGGTGACATCGTTAAACAAGTAAAAATTTATAATGATCGATTGTGTTGGTAATTTGGAACGATTCTTTTTTTTTACCAGAGTGATCCAACTCTTGCTCTGTCGGTTTATTTACGAGCTAATGTACCTCAGAAAGTCGTGCAATGCTTTGCTGAAACCGGCCAATTCCAGAAGATCATTCTCTATTCAAAGAAAGTAAATAGTTGTCAATAGATTTCATCATTCCTCTCTTTCTCTCGCTTATCTTTCAGGTTGGCTTTACACCGGATTACGTTTATCTCTTGCGCAACTTAATGCGCATTAATGCTGACCAGGGATTACAATTCGCTCAAATGCTGGTCCAGGACGATGAGCCACTTGTCAGTGATCTCGATCAAATTGTCGATGTGTTCATGGAGCAAGGCCTCGTACAACAGTGTACTTCATTCCTTTTGGACGCACTCAAGAATAACAGGCCGTCGGAAGCCCATTTGCAAACCAGATTGTTGGAAATGAATCTTTTACACGCACCACAAGTATGGATTCGGATATTTTCTTTGCTTTGGCATCATTATTATTGCTATCGATATTCATTATTCAATCGATTCTGTGTTGTGACCACCTTATTCACCGTTTCAGGTGGCAGATGCGATCATGGGCAATAAAATGTTCACCAACTACGATAAGGCACATATTGCCCAATTGTGTGAAAAAGCAGGATTACTTCAACGGGCATTGGAACATTACACTGATTTGTACGATATCAAACGGGCTGTTGTGCATACCCATCTATTAAATGCCGAGGTAAATAATTGGATTAATTATTATTATTGATTATTAATATCGATTATACTTATTATTTTCGATTATTTATTGATTGATTTTCATTTCGATTATAATTGATTATCATTTTACTTATTGATATACTTACTAATGCTTATCAATTGCCATATTGTATTATTGATTGATTTTACTATTATTCAATTCTGTCTTTTTGATTACTATTAGTATTGATTATCGTGTTTATTAATATTGATTATATTTATTTACTATTGGTGTCATATTTATAAATATTGGTTATTATTCAATCGTTTATTATATATTTTTATTGATTATAAAATTACTTGTTATACTTACTATTATTGATTATTGATTTTTATGATATTTTATTACGATTGATTGATCCTATTATTAGTATTGATTATCGTATTTATTAATATTGATTAATATTTACTGGAATCGATTATTATATTTTTTATTGATTATAAAATTACGTGTCATACTTTTATTGGTTATTAATTTCTAGGATATTTTATTACAATTAACATTAATTATCGTATTTATTAATATTGATTATATTTATTTACTATTGGTGTCATATTAATAAATATTGGTTAATATTCACTGGAATAAATTATTATATTTTTTATTGATTATTATACTCACTATTATTGATTATTAATTTTTATGATATGTCGATATCAGAATAATTTATAAAAATATTAATATCTATTTTAATTACAGATTACTATTTGTTCGAATTATTATTTATTTAGTATTTGCTATTGATTAGTGTTATATTTATTATTTTTGATTATTATTTTCAATAAATTTTCATTTTATCGATTATTTAATTTTTAATTTCTGATATTGATTACTAATAGTGCAATTGACAAAGTACAATCGATAATTATCATTCATTGAATTGATAATTCTGAAATAACAGTTTTTAATTGAAAATGCTTAACTCGAACTATCAATCAATATTTCATGCACTTAATGCACCCGGAAATTCAAGCATCAATTAGCGGAAATGAATAATATGGTATAAATGATAAGAAATTATATAGTCTTGTTGTATCACAAGGTGTTTTTGTCCAATATTTAAATTTTCTTTCCTTTAGCTAACCAACTGCAGCGATTTTCCAAATAGTCAATATCTGTAAATAAGTCACACATTTTCATTTTTCTTTATCATGTCCACTAGTTGTAGCATGTAGAATATAATAATAAATTCACCGAACGGCATTAGCATATATTAATTGTTCTCTCGCGCGCCTACCCGTCACATCTGTCCTTGATTAATCATGTGCACAATTTATTGAGTATCGCATTTATCAATTGCACTCATTTATAATTAATTATAATCAATAATCGATATTTACCCGATTAGTGGCTTGTTAACTATTTTGGCTGTCTTTCCGTCGACGATTCTCTCGAATGCATCAAAGCAATGCTACAGGCTAATATCCGACAGAATCTACAGGTCTGCGTACAAATTGCCAGTAAATACCATGAGCAACTCGGCACATCGTCTATTATTGAAATATTCGAATCTTTCAAAAGCTACGAGGGCCTATTTTATTTCCTCGGATCGATTGTCAATTTCAGTCAAGACACCGAGGTTCACTTTAAATATATTCAAGCTGCCTGTAAAACCGGGCAAATAAAGGAAGTGGAAAGAATTTGCAAAGAAAGCAATTTCTATGAGCCAGACCGAGTGAAAAACTTTTTGAAAGTAAATCGATTTTGTAAGCCGAATGTAAAATGTTGTTACGGTAAATTTCCAGGAAGCTAAATTAACCGATCAACTACCGCTTATAATTGTCTGTGATCGGTTTGATTTCGTGCATGATCTTGTGCTTTACCTCTACCGAAATCAGTTGCAGAAATATATTGAAATCTATGTGCAAAAAGTAAATCCCCAGCGATTACCGATCGTTGTCGGTGGATTACTTGATGTTGACTGTTCCGACGATGTTATCAAACAATTGATCATGGTTGTCAGGGGTGAGAGAATGACTCTTTCTGTGGCACTCTTTTATCCGTGGCTCTGTTATCAATTTAGGTCAATTTAATACCGATGAACTTGTTGCCGAAGTCGAGAAACGTAACAGACTCAAATTGTTGTTGCCTTGGTTAGAAAGTCGAATCCATGAAGGCTCAGAGGAGCCTGCAACACACAATGCGTTGGCTAAAATCTATATTGATTCCAATAATAATCCTGAACGATTTCTGAAGGAAAATCAATTCTATGATAGTAGGGTAGTGGGTAAATACTGTGAGAAACGAGACCCTCACCTGGCTTGTGTTGCCTATGAAAGAGGCCAATGTGATCAAGAATTAATCAAGGTTAATAATTTATCGATTTATTTATATAATCTGATAATTTTTCTTATAATTATATAAATTATAATAACAATAGACAAAAATAAATCAATTAATATCAAAATAATAATCCATTATTGATTTAGATAAATATTTATAAATCCATAATATCCCAGTGCAAAATATTACAATCAATTCTCAAGTGGATTGTTTGATTTAATAGCCAATCACTGATGTGTTTTATCTAATAATCACTAAACTATTTCATTGAATAATTGATAGAATGGAATTGTAAATCGATAGTTGCAAAATAAAAACATATAATGAAGAGAAAGTTCGATAAAATTTTGAGGAAATATTGATTTTTAGTAATTAATTTATCATCAAGTTTGCTACAATCTAAATTTTTACGTGGAAAAAATATGAATTGTCGCAAAATCTGATAGTTTTAAATAACGCTAAAAATGTTATTGAAACATAAAGCATTAAAATCTCTATTTCCATAATATTCAGGTCAGGATTACAGCTTATTCATAATGCAATAATAATTTAGGAATCGATTTATTTACTAATATTATTCTATTGATATTAAATCGAATTCTGAATTAATATTGCATTAAGAAATACATTGATTGAAAATTAAATAATTATTGAATAATATTTTATATTTTAACTAAATTTTATTGGATGATTATTTAAAATGAAAAGAAAGATTGTGTTTATAAAAGGAAATTGTTGTGGTTTATGACGTAAAATGTTCAGAAACTAATCTTTATATGAATGAAATGAAAATATAATATTATGAATAGAAATTGCACAATGCAGTAAACTCTAAGAAATTTGAGTTTTAAAAAACGTAAAACAATGTTTTTCAAAATAAGAGCCATTTAAATCTATTGATCTTCATAATATTCAGGATTGCAGCTTAAAAATATAATAATAATAATAATAATAATCTATTCATTTCATAATACAATAATAATTTAGGGATCGATTTATTTATTAATATTATTCTATTGATATTAAATCGAATTCTGAATTAAGAAATATATTGATTGAAAATTAAATAGTTATTGAATCATATTTTATATTTTAAATAAATTTTATTCGATGATTACTTAAAATGACAAGAAAGGTTGTGATTATGTATATGAGATGAATGTTTATAAAAGAGAAGTTGTGGTTTTTGATGTGAAAAAGGTCCAGAAACTAATCTTTGTATGAATAAAAGGAAAAAATAATATAATGAATAAAAATTTTGATATGTGAAAAATATCAAAATGTCTAATAATGTCGTAGATATGAATTTACACAAGATCTCTAATAATTTGAAATAATGCAAAACAATGTTATTAATAAAATAAGAGCAATTTAAACATTAAAGCATTGGAATCTCTATTTATTTTCACCTATTTTAAATATTCAGTAATATTGCAGGCTAGAAATATAATATTAATAATCTATTTATTTTCTAATGCAATAATAATTTAGGAATCGATTTATTTATTAATATTATTTTATTGATATTAAATTGAATTCTGAATTAATATTGCATTAGGAAATACATTGATTGAATTTAATATTTTAAATAAATTTTATTGGATTATTTTTAAAAACAATGACAAGAAAGGATAAAATCTCCAACTATTCCCATTTAAAAATTTTAAAGCCCTTTAAACAAATTAATTGCTTTTCTTTCCATCTGCTTCCAATAAACTTGTTTTCTGACTCAAATTATTTTTTATGGGAAAAATGTAAGCTTGCTAATCTTTCCTCTTTCAAATGCATCTAGTATATGACACATCTATAACCATTGGTGTCACTGAATAGGTTTTCGAAATCAATTATAGCTCTTTCTAATGTTATTCGCGTTTTTTCGAATTTTTGGGTCTTTAGTGATATTAATTTACTAAAACCCGAAAATCAATTACGACTTAAGTTTTCTGTTCCCCAAAGCTCGAGCCCATAGAAAATACGTTAAAAACACTTTAGGAAATTCGTAAATTAGTTACAAATACAATTCTTTTCTTCCATTTAAAGTTTACTGGAATTTAGAAATTTCAAATCTTTTCACTGGAAATTAGAAAAGTGAAATTATAAGGCCAAAACTCAAGCTGTGAGCTTTGGTGTTGTAATTAACACAAATAAAAGAAATCTCCGATAATCATATCTGGAAATGAGTTTGATGGATTATGCATTGCCATCGATGTAGATTTTATTTTCCGTTGTAAATTAAAGGAGAGGCAATAATTCATGTAAAGAGAATCTGTGTTGTATTTGGTCTATTACACAAAAATTAGATTTCAAAGTAAATGTGAAATGAAATTTGGTGATTAATTTTCAATTATGAATGAATACAACCAGCCAGATTCAATTCAGAGCTAGCTGCTATTCAATGTTCAATTTGTATGCAGAATATAAGATATAATTACAGCCCACATGACTAACAAATTATATAATTATAATTCGCTATATTGTTTCATGAGCGTATATGACGTAATTCGACTTGGTTAATATGCGATAACAATCATTAGGTATGCAATGAAAATTCACTGTTCAAAAGCGAAGCAAGATACTTAGTACGTCGAAAAGATGCCGATTTATGGGCGGAAGTTTTGGGTGATGCCAATGAATATCGCAGACAATTGATCGATCAAGTCGTTCAAACGGCTCTTTCAGAAACGCAAGATCCAGAAGAAATATCAGTTGCAGTCAGAGCATTTATGACGGCCGATATGCCGAATGAGTTGATTGAGTTACTAGAGAAAATCGTTCTCGACAATTCAGTTTTTAGTGATCATCGTAATCTACAAAATCTCTTGATCCTTACAGCAATTAAAGCCGATAAGACACGAGTTATGGAATATATCACCCGATTGGATAATTACGATGCGCCAGATATCGCCAACATTGCCATAACGAACGATTTGTTTGAAGAAGCTTTCGCTATCTTTAAGAAATTTGAAGTCAACACTTCTGCAATTCAAGTTTGTGATAATTTTCCCAGCAACGATCCCATTTGTCACATTATCTATTTATAGGTATTGATTGAGAACATAAAAAATTTGGATCGGGCGTATGAATTTGCAGAACGATGCAATGAGCCTGGAGTTTGGAGTCTGTTGGCTTTAGCTCAACTCAGTGAAGGATTTATCAAAGAGGCCGTTGATTCGTATTTAAAAGCCGGAGATCCGAGTCAGTACATGAAAGTAGTGGAAGCCGGGAAACGAGAGAACAATTATGAGGATTTGGTTAGATATTTACAAATGGCTCGCAAAAAGGCGAGAGAAACATTCATTGAAACCGAATTAGCTTATGCCTATGCCAAAACCAATCGATTAGCAGATCTGGAGGAATTCATTTCTGGACCGAATCATGCTAATGTTACTCAGGTAGTTTTTGGTTGTTAATCAATATTAATCAATTAATTAGCTAAATTTATTTTCTGGGTCAAATTGGCCAATTATATTCCCTCATTATAAGGTGCCCAAAAAATCACATTTCGATTATTATATTGATTATTATTTAAATTTGATATTGATATTTTACCTTCGATTTATAAATTTGAATTCCAATTTGCAATCAATAATAAAATAATTGGATTAAAATTAATGAAAATATGAATTTAATCGATATTCTAAGATTTTTTATTCTCAACATAAAATCTTATTACAAATCAATTTTTTATCACGCTATTGATTTTTTTTTTTGATATTTTTATAATAATATTTTTCATTCGATTTATAAATTTGAATTGCATTCAATAATCAAGAAATAAAATCATTTAATCGATATTCTAAGATTTACACATCCATGAAAATTTTCACCTCAATAAAAAATATTTAAAAATGAAATTTTTGTCTGAATTTATTATAACATTGATTTTTTTTGAAGGAGAATCAAATCAATCACAAATAAGCACAATAATTAATGTTTTTAAATTTTGAGACTTAAATTTGAAAACCCAAATATTTTTTTTGTCAGTTATTGATTATTTTTTTGGTTTAAATATATAAAGTTGAAACGCAATCAATAATCAATAAAATCATTTTGGAATGAAAAAGTGCTATGATTCAATATTTGATACATTCGGGAACATTTTCACCTCAAGTCCTTCTTACTTCTTTAAAAATACCTTCACTCTGTATTTTAAAATAAATCAATACCATTGATCGCGAAAAGTAAATGAGAGTTTCAATTTTGTAAAAATTGATAAATTTAACTTTATTTAAAGTTTGAAAATTCTAATTTTCTGAAGATTCAATGTTTTATTGATAATTTGGTTTCGATTTTAAAGTGGAATAATTGTGGCTGGATTATTATACATTATATACATCCGGAATCTTTTCACGTCAGATCATATTAATCAATAATAATGACAAATAAATATGCAGGTACAAATTTACAGCTAGAAAAATTATTAGTTAACCTTTCTAAATTCGCATTAGTTTTGGCGATCGATAAATTTTAATGAATCCAAATTATTTTTTTCCTTTTTCCAACTTCCTCTAACCTCGTAATCAAGCTATATTCCATTTCTATCTCTAATTACACAGTGCGTGCTATATCACCCATTTTCATTGGTTATCCTTCAGCTAGCATCCATTTTCTTTGGTTATTCTTCATTTGAAAGAAAATTCAGATTTTTCATACAATCGTTCATGTTTGTATTATTACCGACGAGAAAATAAATTCGTAAAAAACTGCCTGTTATTAAAACATTATTAAAACAAATTTCCCTCAAAAAATCGTACTTCAAAATACTTGAACTAAATAATCTGATTAAGGTAACTTTAAAAAGACTTATTTGACTATAAAACACCACAGGTCTAATTATTTGACATTAAAACACACTGGATTTACTTATTTTCCTTAAATCGACACTGACATATTTATTTGACTTTAAATTGACGCTGATGTACTTAGCTAACCTTAAATTACACTGGCCTACTTATTTGACTTTTAATCAACGCTGACATACTTATTTGACCTTAAATTGACACTGGCCTACTTATTTGACTTTTAATCAACGCTGACATACTTATTTGACCTTAAATCGACACTGACCTACTTATTTGACTTTAAATTGACGCTGATGTACTTAGCTAACCTTAAATTGACACTGGCCTACTTATTTGACTTTTAATCAACGCTGACATACTTATTTGACCTTAAATCGACACTGACCTACTTATTTGGCTTTAAATCGATACTGACCTACTTATTTGACTTTAAATTGACGCTGACTTACTTAGCTAACCTTAAATCGACACTGACCTACTTATTTGACTTTAAATTGACGCTGACGTATTTAGCTAACCTTAAATCGACACTGACCTACTTATTTGACTTTAAATTGACGCTGACGTACTTAGCTAACCTTAAATCGACACTGACCTACTTATTTGACCTTAAATTGATCTACTTAAAAAAAATTATTTTAGCCTAATATTTCAAAAAGATAAATTGCCACTAGAAAAATGAAGATTTTCAATTCTATCCTTATGTTTTCCAGGTAGCCGATCGATGCTTTGATGAAAAACTTTACGAAGCAGCAAAATTACTTTACAATAACGTATCAAATTACGCTCGCTTAGCTATCACTCTTGTTCATTTGGGTGAGTATCAAGCTGCTGTTGATTCAGCGAGAAAAGCGAATTCCACGCGCACCTGGAAAGAAGTGTGCTTTGCATGTGTTGATAACGAAGAATTCCGACTAGCCCAAATGTCTGGAATGCATATTGTCGTCCATGCCGACGAATTAGAAGATTTGATTAATTACTATCAAGATAGAGGATTTTTCGAAGAATTAATAGCACTTTTAGAAGCGGGTTTGGGATTGGAACGAGCACACATGGGAATGTTTACGGAATTGGCTATTCTTTATTCTAAGTTCAAGCCCGCAAAAATGCGTGAACATCTTGAGTTGTTCTGGTCACGGGTTAATATTCCAAAAGTCCTCAGGGCTTCCGAACAAGCTCATTTGTGGTCGGAATTAGTATTCCTATATGATAAATATGAAGAGTTCGATAATGCGATTTTAACAATGATAAGCCACCCGACAGAAGCCTGGAGAGAAAATCATTTCAAAGACATAATCACCAAAGTTGCAAATATCGAGCTGTATTATAAAGCCATAAACTTCTATTTGAGCAATAAGCCGATGCTTCTAAACGATTTACTCAATGTTCTCATTCCAAGACTCGATCATACCAGAACTGTGAATTACTTCATCAAAGTCGGCCAGATACCGCTCGTAAAACCGTATTTGAGACACGTTCAGCAGCATAACAACAAAACTGTCAATGAAGCTCTCAATAGCCTACTGATCGATGAAGAGGATTATGAGGGACTGCGGGCTTCTATTGAGACCTATCATAATTTTGATAACATCGCTCTTGCACAGAAATTAGAAAAACACGAATTGATTGAGTTCAGAAGAATTGCCGCATTTCTATACAAGGGTAACAATCGATACAAACAAAGTGTTGATTTGTGCAAACGAGACAAACTCTACAAAGATGCCATGCAGTACGCCAGTGAGTCTCGGGACACAGAAGCAGCTGAAGATCTTCTTAATTGGTTTCTTTCGGAAGGATTGCACGATTGTTTCGCGGCCTGTCTATTTCAATGCTATGATTTGTTACGACCCGATGTCGTCCTGGAGGCTGCTTGGCGTCATAATATCATGGATTTTGCTATGCCTTACATTATTCAGGTGTTGAGAGAGTACACGGAGAAGGTGGGTTTTGGTTTTCCCCTGAAATATCGATTCAATGACAATCGGTTTGTATTAAGGTTGACAAATTGGAGAAAGCTGACGCTGTACGAAGCACCAATGAAGAGAAAGCCGAATTTGAACACAAACCTTTATTGTTGAGTAAGTTTGATTTATTTTCTTATTTGTTATTAGTCACAATAATAATTAATAATAATAATCAAATAAATAATTATTAATTAATTAAAAATAAAATTATAATAATAAAAATTAAAAAAATATTAATTAATAATATATTAATAAAAATTAACAAAAATAAAAAATGGTAATAAAAAATAGAATAAATAAATAATTAAAAATAAAAAAATAATTATAAATAATAATAATTTTTAATAATTCTTATTAATTAAAACTTTTAAATATGAAACAAAATATTGATTGAAAAGCTGAAAGGAAATAAAGCAAATTAGAAGATAAAAATGGAATTAAATTTAACCTCAGTTTCCCCTATTCGTGTAATGCCTAAGAAAATCGATAAATATTTTAAAATCAAGAGAAATGAACAAAAATATTATTTAACCGCTTTAATATTCATAACACATTATTCTCACTGGGATTTTTGATTAATGTTTTCTTTTAATTTCCCTTATTAAATATTTACTCGAAATTTTCCAATTAAACAGAACACGAATTAAATATTTTGAAAATAATGTTCTATTATCATTTTATAATAATCAATAATGCGGAATTGTAGATAAATGGTAAAATAAATAATAAAATTAATAATAATAAATAGTAATAATAATAATTAAAATAATAATAATTAAAATAATAATAATAATAATAATAATAATAATAATAATAATAATAATAATAATAATAAATATTAATAATAATAAATATTAATAATGATAATAATAATAAACAATAATAATAATAATAATAATAATAATAATAATAATAATAATAATTAAAATAATAAAAAATAATAATTAATAATAATATTTATTATTATTATTAATATTTATTGTTATTATTTTTTATTATTAACATTTATTATTATTATTAATTATTATTATTATTATTATTATTATTATTATTAATAAATATTAATAATAATTAATAATAATATTTATTATTATTAATAATATTTATTGTTATTATTTTTTATTATTAACATTTATTATTAATTATTATTATTATTATTAATAATAAAAAATAATGACAATACATATTAATAATAATTAATAATAATATTTATTATTATTATTAATATTTATTGTTATTATTTTTTATTATTAACATTTATTATTATTATTAATTATTATTATTATTATTATTATTATTATTATTATTAATAATAAATATTAATAATAATTAATAATAATAAATATTAATAATGATAATAATAATAATTAATAATAATGATAATAATAAATTTTAATAATAATCATCATTTACATCGAAGTTACTTTCTGTGCTCTATATTTGCGTAATATTGTACTGACGCGCCGAATCCTTTAGTATAAGCGACTTTTACTTTTAAAATATTTTTTCCCCATATTTTTTTCAATCAAACTTTAATCATTTTTCTTATTAATAGGAGAACCTCAATTGATGTTGACCGCTGGCCCAATGGGAATACCGAATATGTATGGAGCCGGCTCAGTTGGTCCCGGATTCGCGTCAATGCCTCAAATGGGCGGTGGAATGATGCCGCCTCCTCAAAACGGCCCATTTCATTAACCTAGAAAATAAATATCTAATATAGTAATTGTGATGATAATGATGATGATGAAATGATGATTTGTGGATTATTACATTTTTGAAAGCAGGCTGTCTTCAATATCCATCTGTGTTTGTGCGAATACGTCTTTATTACAATATATGAACTAAAATCAACTCATTCCTGTTTCAAAGTTTATTAATTATCATTATTACTAATATAATTATTATTATTATTACTATTATCATTATTATTATTATCGTAAAATTATTTTGTAACAACTCCTTATAATTAATAAGTAGAGAAAATTTTTCAATTTGATTAATTAAAATATTAATATCTAGCTCAGAATTTACGTGTTGTCTCTTGTTTTTTATTATTTGATATTCTAATTTGTGAAATTTATTATTCTAAATGACCTTTTGATTAGTCGTGGACATTATCGATTTTTATATTCCATAGGAACTTCAGGTTATGCTTACATTAAATTTTCACTATTATATATAATATTATATATCTAATTTTTGTTGTAAAATTATTAGCCGATTGTTAAGTTTTATTATTATCAACATTATATTGTGAATTTTGAAATTGAGTAACTCAATTATATATATATATATATATATATATATATATAATATCAATTGTACACAGTGCAAAATGTGTAATTTTCAGTAATTACCGTTATTGGTAACTAAAGAAATTGTATTAGATTGATTGTAGTTGTTATTTTCGAAAAATTTATTACGTATTTTCACCACGTAGAAAAATTGTCTAATTCATCTTGCGAGTTTATTTTCATTCTATTGCAGCATAATTTAATGTGTGTGTGTGCATGCGTGTGCTGGATTGCACTATTTGATAGTATTTGTTTTGGAGTATTGGTGCAATCGAGTAAACAATGTTAACTTTGTGTGTATTACAATTATTATTATCAATAGTATTCGACGTCACTATATTGCTTAATACGATACAGATAATTGTGTGCATTTATGGGAAATTTTGCTCTGCTTAATCAAAATTTATTTTACATTTACAAGCGATGATTTAAAGGGGCAAAATAATAGTAAAATACTCATCTAATTAGATTCTGGCTGTCATTTGTTTATGACTTATCAAAAACTATTTTTCGCTTAAAAAACAATTCTATTACTCAATATGAATAATAATTTATTTCTTTTTTCGAATTAGTAAAATTAATTTTAATTAGTTATCGATTTACATCAGTACTTTCATCAAGTTGCAGGCCAAAAGGAAGAGTTGTTTTTTTAAGTTCTGACATAAGTTGATCCAAAATATCAAATGACATCTCCACAATTCGACTTATCACGTCATTTGAAAAAGCTACTGACGTGATCTGATTTCTATGTTGCTTTCCGAGAACCGCGTCTACTTTTTTAAGAGTACAAGGCTTGGCTAATATTTCACCGATGGTATGATACTTTTTATTCTTTGCGATAAGATATGCTACTGTGTAGCTTTCTTGAACAAGTGGCTTTGAGGTTTTGTCTGCCAGAGTGATTCAAGTGAGACTAGAATTATTTGAATGCATTTTTGTAAAAATGATCTGAAAGCATAGAAGGCCTCAAATCATTGCTGAGAATTTTGGAGAACAGAAAGCATTGGTGGTGTTCTTTTTTTATCAATAACACATCATGTAAATCCAAATATCACATAATCCTCACTATATTTCATTATTTTCGACATATTTCTTTTTTATTATTAGAGGTTACAAAATACTAATGAAAACAATTGAAATAAATGCAACAAAGTTTTATGCCAATCGTATTTCAATTTTGTATTTGAGCCTTAACCACATCAAGTAGATATGCTATCAGTTTCTATTGTTTTCCATTAAACGAATATTGATTGTTTGAATATGTTTATGATCACCAAAAGTCTTCTACACGATTCCAAAGTTTTCATAGGAAAATCACACAAAACTTAAGAGACCCTTGGTAATTATGAAATAAATCTTGAAAGATTGAGGATACTCGGGAGACCCTTTATTTCGCTTCTACCAGTGATAAATAAATATCCACCTAAAACCTTTATAATAAATAAGCTTTCACTAAAGATTATTGGTTACCATGTATATTTTAGGTATAAAATAAGCAGCTCAAATACATAAGTAAAACAAATATAAAATATATTTATTTATTTTATTAAAACAAAAATTATAATAATCACAAACACAGCAATAATATCCATAAAGCATTTCTCATATAAACTTTGGAATAATTCAGTTCAAATAATCATATTGTTAATTTTGATCGCAGTTCATAAACAGGAATAAACAATATCAATTATATAGAATTGAGAAGTGAAATTTGAATGAGATTCGTGTGGTTGAAACTGCTTTATTGTGACTTATATGTGAATCTGAACTCACTAAGGAGTTGCATCACTACATAAAATACAAACGGGAAGTTGAAACAAAACCAGTTGTGTAGGTTTGAACAAAAAGTTCAAGCCATCAAAGCGGTTTCGTTTCTTGCACCAATCAAATTGACTAGTGGCTGTCCATATATTACACCAAGCAATTATAGCCAATTTTTTGATACTCTCCACAAGACTTCATCACAGGTCATCACAGAGAGTCATAACCCCCTAAATATATTAAATGGAAATCAAATCAGTGGGCTCGTCTAATATACTGACATGGTCAGTAATAAGAAGGATTTAAACGTGAAATACGACGGTGAGTGTAACAAAATGTAAATAACTCCAAAAATAAGAACGTGTTGATGCTTGATATGGTATTTCTAAATGTCACCTTCCCTTTGACCACAGTTTTGTGATGTCCTTGAGTACCTGACGTCATTAATGGAAAGTCCCTTCGCAATGATGATGATTAGCAGCAAGAATTACTTTTGTAAAATTTAGGGAAATTGGATTTTAATCATCAGTTTTAATGATCACGTAAACTGTGAAGTGCTAGTTATTAACTAGATATAAATCACAGGGTTTTATGAATAAGTTTCATTGGGACATTTGACCATCAGGGTTTTTGTGCTGTTGGGCTCAGAGCCAAAATTAAAACAAACTATAAAACAAAAAATAAAAAAATGAGGAAAATGGTCACTGTACATACACACGCACCGCAAGCAGAGATCAAAAATAAAATAAAACAAATATTAAATTAAAATCCTTGAAAAGCATACAGTTGCAGAAAGAAACCTATGTGAAATAAAATAAACTGCCAAAACCTTGCAAAGTAAGGTTTAGAAAAAACATAGGCAGAAGCGGCGACCAAGAAATAAAATATCAAGGGTAAAAAGAATATCATAAGAAAATAATAATAAAAATAAAATCCAATAACATAAAATTAGTATCTCAAAAAATAAAGAAAAACATAAAAAATTATAAAAATAATTTGAAATTAATAAAATAATTAAAAAACCCTAAAAATGGCGAAAAATCGCCTATTGGTAGCACACAGGCACAAAACTACTATATAAGCAGTGACCAATTTCATTATTTTTAACTTTTATACTTTGCAAAATTTTACTTGCTTAACTCTATTTGACTTAATTCAACTTTACTAAATAAGGACATTTTGTTTATTTTTATGTAAATTTTTTATGCAATTAGATGTTGGTAACGTTTCGAGTATTTTTGTTAATTCATTTTAATACTTTAATGATATCGTTATATATATCGAGGTTCCCATAAACGTTATATATCATATGTATTGAAATAGCAGTAGTGGGATACCGGCCCTCTAGCTCACATACCCCCCCCCCGGCAAAATTTTTTTTGCGCTAAGTTTAAAAGTACAAATTTTTTAGAACAAAGACAATGACTCATTCAAGGTCATTGAAACAAAGACCATGACTCATTCAAGGTCATTGGATGACTCATCATATTTTTTCAAGGTCATTTAAACAAAGACCATGACTCATTCAAGATCACTGGATGACTCATCAAAATTTTAAAACAAAGACATGACTAATTCAAGGTCATTGGGTGACTCATCAAAAATTTTCAAGGTCATTTAAACAAAGACCATGACTCACTCAAGGTCATTGGATAACTTATCAAAAATTTTCAAGGTCATTTAAACAAAGACCATGACTCATTCAATGTCATTGGATGACTCATCATATTTTTTCAAGGTCATTCAAAAGTAGGTCAAGGTCACGGAATTTTTAAGCATTTTTAAATTTTAATTTACTACTTATAAAAATAAGTAGTAAATATTTTGTAAATTTATTTTATTATTATTATTAATATTTCTATTTTTATTAATATTATTATTATTATTATTATTCTATTAGTATTATTATTATTATTATTATTATTATTTTTCAAGGTCATTCAAAAGTAGGTCAAGGTCATTTAAAAGTAGGTCAAGATCATTCAAAATTTTTTTTTTCAAATTTTTTTTTATGTTGAAAAGTACATATATTTTCAAGGTCATTCAAAAATTTTTTCTATGTTTAAAAGTACACGATTTCCTATGTCACCGCTAGACCAAAAAAGATAGAATATTTTTCGAAATTTTTTCAAAATTTTTTATATGTTGAAAAGGACAAATTTTTTCAAGGTCATTTAAAAGTAGGTCAAGGTCATTCAAAAAAATTTTTTTTTTCAAAATTTGTTCTATGTTTAAAAGTACATATATTTTCAAGTTCATTCAAAAATTTTTTTAAAAATTTTTTATGTTTAAAAGTACACGATTTCCTATGTCACCGCTAGACCAAAAAAAGATAGAATATTTTTCGAAATTTTTTTAAAAATTTTTTATGTTTAAAAGTACACGATTTCCTATGTCACCGCTAGACCAAAAAAAGATAGAATATTTTTCGAAATTTTTTTAAAAATTTTTTATGTTTAAAAGTACACGATTTCCTATGTCACCGCTAGACCAAAAAAAGATAGAATATTTTTCGAAATTTTTTCAAAAATTTTTCTATGTTTAAAAGTACACGATTTCCTATATCACTGCTAGACCAAAAAAGATAGAATATTTTTCGAAATTTTTTCAAAATTTTTTCTATGTTGAAAAGTACATATATTTTTCAAGGTCACGGATTTTTTAATCATTTTTTAATTATAATATATCTACTTACTTTTATAAGTAGTATATATTTTGTAAATTTAATTTATTATTATTTTTTATAAATATTATTATTATTACTATTTTTATTATTATTATTACTATTATTATTATTATTATTATTATTATTATTATTATTATTATTATTATTATTATTATTATTATTACTATTATTATTATTACTATTATTATTATTATTATTATTACTATTTTTATTACAATTTTTATTACTATTATTATTATTATTATTATTACTATTTTTATTACTATTATTATTACTATTATTATTATTATTATTATTTTTAATAATATTATTATTATTATTAATATAAATAATTTTATTATTCTTATTATTATTATTATTATTATAAATAATTTTATTATTATTATTATTATTATTTTTTTTTTTTATTATTATAAATATTATTATTTTTATTATCATTATTATTATAAATATTATTATTTTATTATTATTATTATTATTATTATTATTATTAATATTATTATTATTATTATTATTATTATTATTATTATTATTAATATTATTATTATTATTATTATTATTATTATTATTATTATTATTATTGTTATTATTATTATTATTATCATGATATTTATTATTTATTATTATTTTTATTATTGTCAAGGTCATTGGATGACTCATCATAATTTTTCAAGGTCATTCAAAAGTAGGTCAAGGTCATTCAATATTTTTTCAAGGTCACGGAATTTTTAATCATTTTTCAATTATAATATGTCTACTTACTTTTATAAGTAGCATAAATTTTGTAAATTTTATTCTATTTTATTATAATTTTTTATAAATATTATTATTTTTATTATTATTTTTTATAAATATTATTATTTTTATTATTATTTTTTGAAATATTATTTTTTTTTCAAGGTCATTCAAAAGTAGTTCAAGGTCATTCAAAAAATTTTCAAGGTCACGGAATTTTTAATCATTGTTTAAATATAATCTATCTACTTACTTTTATAAGTAGTATATATTTTGTAATTTTTATTCTATTATTATTTTTATTAATATTAATATTATTATTATTACAAGATTTTATTAATAATTTCCTATGTTTCATGTGCTTGTTACTCACGCTCTTATATTGATAATGTCTTTATTATTCATGCGCTCCTATTGACCATATCTTTATAAGTTATGTGCGTGCAATGTTTAATAATATTATTAATGTGTAACAAAGACGTTGAAAACACACACACACACACATATATATAGTGTTAAATAATATTTACTCTCATAAAATGACATTAGATATTTCAGAATCACTTTTAAATCATACAGAGGTTTTATTTTATTTTTATTAATTGTATTAATCTTCTAAATTAAGATACCAGAATTCAGTATTGAATGGAATCAGACATTTTTAATAATCGATAGACTGTTCACAGAAACCTATGATTATTTATTACTATCAAAAATAAATAAGTCTTTTAAACATCACAACATTCAAATTCTCGTAGAATTATTCGGTTTCAAAAAGTCACTAATGAAATTATCTAGTTGTATATTATTTCTAAATAATATAAATCCTACAGAAATTAATATGCTTAATATATTCTGGGTATGCATGGATTTCAGGTTTGGCAAATATCGAGATTTTATTCAATCCTACATTGATAATGCAGATAAAATCGAAATAAAAATCAAGGATAAACTGGATGAAGTACAAAAACAATATCTTACATGTTCAAGTTGTTTAATTAATAAAGTCAATATTTTATATTTACCATGTGGGCATATCATTATTTGTTCATCATGTTTTAAAAACTTTAATAGATGTGAAAGTTGTGGTATAATTATTGATGAGTACCATTCTGTGTATATGTAATAAATGTTATTTTGTTTCTAAAGAAATATTATTCAAGTTACTTTTAACTATTGTGAACATGATCTCAAACCCTAATTTATAAAAGCAACTAATAATAAAATAATCAAAACATAATAAAATAAGTAAATGAAAATGTACAAGTTTAGTTTTCTATAATATACAAGTTTTATTACATAATTGTTCGAAATCGTCTGATAAATCCTTTTATTGATGATGATCATTCAGAAGCCAAAATTTCATTGAAAATATCTTGAAATGGCTGAGATCTAATATAGTTAAAAACACAATAAAAATTTACGATAAGAGAGGACAATATAAAGTTTATGCTTAATTATTGACAGACCAAGTGAGGTCAAAAAGTACCTCGGCTTCATTGCACAAATTAGGCTTAGCTTGTCGAGTAATTGCACATTACACAACTTTCATGCGCGGACACTACAAAGTGTCATAGGCACTAAATTAATTAATTAATGTTTATTACTACCAAAATAATTATTTGCAAACTAGGGAGATTATAGCCGCCTACGACCAGCTTGTAAATAAAATATAATAAAGTGTAAAGATATTATTATATTTAAAAATACAAACAAATAATTCATCCATTTAAACTCATCGAAATCGAATCATGGGAGTCAAAATAATGTTATTATTTAGTCAAAACGTGATATATTAAAGGCGCACGGGTATACTTTTAATTAATATAATTTGTAAAGTTTTTTTTTTATAACTATATTCCTAAAATCAATTAATAAAACCATAGTTTTTAATATATATTCATTAGTCAAGTCTTTGTTAAACATTCACTTGTATTGCATCTACATTGTGAACTAACATAATCCACGTATATTGAAAATTTGATATATTCATATTTGCTATAAAGAGTTTTAAAATATGTTGAAATTAAAAGTGTGAAAACTGAAAATACTCAGAAAGCAGAAAAAATGATAATTGATATTAGTAATTCTGTGTTTATCCAATCTATTTGTATTAAGATATATTTTATAAGTAATATAACAACTGTAAAATAAAATATCTGTAATATTCAACAGATCTCTATTAATATTATTAATTAATACTATTATTATTATTATTATTATACTTTAACTTTTTATTATTATTACCATTTCATTAACATTATTTTCGTCTATTATAATTTTATTATCAATCATTTCGTCATCATGTGTGTTATCAACATTTATATTTAAAGATCTAAAATTTATAATTGAAGAATATTAAAATGTTTACTATTAAATTATCAAAAGTGGATAACATAACTAATTAATGATAATATTAAGTTAATTTATAAAGTTTTTACTTAAATTTTGAATTCAAATATATTTTATAAGCTAATTTTAACTTAAAGTATATATTTTATGTGTAAATATCTAATTGTGGTTTGAGTGAGTAAATTGATGCACTGTGTGTATATTAGTAACAGATGGCTATCAGGTAGGTACAATATGAGTAAAGAGGGAGTCAACACATAATAAATCAATAAAAAGAAAACTAATTCACCCAATGAATCAATAAAAACAAAAGCATATGGAAACCAATCTACACAATAAAACCCCAGATATTTTATGAAAATATTTATTAAAATGACATTCTAGCACTATTGACTTTCCAAATTGGAGTCATGACATCATCTGAATTGATCCTGTATCCTTGTATAATGATAATTGTATACCAATGAAAGTTTTCAATAAAATTTACTTCTTTATTAGCAATATAAAACTTTGCATTCTCGTGGCCAAGATATATGTTGTTATCGCTTCTTAACTTGATATTCATTGTATTTAGAATTTCGTTTACTAATTACAATCTGCATCCGATATTATTGGGTATTGATTAATGTGATTGGCATTGAAAATTTGTAAGTGATAGAAAATCTGAGAAAATGTAAGGTATGGCTATAATTCTTCACTATCATAAATTTAGTCTGCATGTCAAAATAATGATTATAGTTGTCATCGTATTTATACTATGTATATAACCAATGCAATGATAATGTATAATTTTACTATAAAGATTCTAAAAATATTTTGAAATTAAAAATGTCAAAACTGAAGATACTCAGAAAGCTGAAAAATTAGCTATGATGTATATAACCTTAATGTCTGCATGACCTCTTCATAATCTCGATGTTTGAGTAATAAATTGCATCGATATTGCATTTTAAATGAATGGATATTGCAATAAAATATTATAAAAAATCATACGGAAACAAGTGATCAAAACTTATCTATATATATATATATTTTTTTTATGATGGAATAATACCAGTTGAGGTTCTAATGATCTATATAGAAATGTTTTGTAATCAAGTAATTCTAAAACAAATTGAATAGTTATACATGTTTTTGTTACAAATTAATAAATTTTATCATAATTCATTAAAATATTTAAGTAAAACAATATAAAAAAGTTTTATGTAAATTGTTACATTGTTGTATTAACTTAATATTGAATCGAAGTAATGAACCAGCAAAATTTATTTAAATATTACCATCAAATAATTTATCATAATTATAGTAAAGATAATAAACGTTTTAAGTAAATTATTACAAAATCATAAAATAACACAACTTGCAAATACTGCGATAAATTATTTTAATAAAATAGTTAACAAATAATAATAATAATAATAATAAAAATAATAATAATCATAAATTTTAATAATTTGACAGATAAAAAATTAGTTCTGATACTAGATGCTAACTAAATATTAACAAAATATTTTAATGGGGATACATAACTTGAGTACTTAATGTAATGTTCAGATGGATGAATAAGGTTTTGTTAATCATATACGATTCACGGCTTTTTATGTAAAAATAATTGAAAATGAGTCAATTATCATCAAATTAATACTGTCCAATAAAGATATCATAGCTTGTTTTAAATATCTGAAAATATGTAGAAAATAAATGTTAATTATTTTTCAAATAAAAATGATGAATTAATACTCAAATATATATCTAAATATTTAAAATTAAAAAATAAAATTAAATAATCTACATAAAATATTTAATTTACCATTTCGTAAATGAATTCGAAAGTATCATAGGAAAATATATAAAATATTTGGATGAAAGTATCACAAAGAGTGTTTAATTGCACATTATAAATACACACATAAAAAGAACCATAATGACATTAATAAATACTATAAAATACATAGTAAAACTAAGTAAAACAATATTATGTTCGATTCCCAAACAAAGACATTGCAATTTAGGTGCAACGAGCATACATTAATCTGATTGGACAAAGTCGCTTTAAAAACAATAATATAACAGTTTAACTGGAAAATTTTTCTTTGGGTTATAAATTTCGTCTATGAAACCGGTTTAATAGATTTTTAAATGTTTTGACGGAAAAATATTTGCAAAGGAAAATATTTGAGAATGGCCCATACTTTTACATAATTTATATGTTTTCTTACCAAAATATCCAATAAATATGTATAAAAATAAAAATAATTTCTAAACATATATATATAGAAGTTGACTAAGCCTGTATGACTTCCAATTTGGTAACAAATACTCAATTATATAATTAATATTAGTAAAATTATTAAGAACTTACGAAATGGCTATGTATTAACTAATATACATATATATGATTCGCTCAATGTTGTATGATCAAATTGTATGACCATATTTTCATTAACAAAATATCAACATTGCCATGGATATTTTATCGTGAATATCACTGAATAACAAAATTTTATATTTTACTAAACATTTATTAAACATTCATTAATAAATTACCTTAGATTTTATTTTCATAAATGGTGATAAAGGATACAGAAGTTTGGTTTGGTAATAATAATAATAATAATAATAATAATAATAATAATAATAATAATAATAATAATAGTAATAATAATAATAAAAATAGTAATAATAATAATATTTATAAAAAATAATAATAAAATAATAATATTTATAAAAAATAATAATAAATTAAATTTACAAAATATATACTACTTATAAAAGTAAGTAGATATATTATAATTAAAAAATGATTAAAAAATCCGTGACCTTGAAAAATATATGTACTTTTCAACATAGAAAAAATTTTGAAAAAATTTCGAAAAATATTCTATCTTTTTTGGTCCAGCGGTGACATAGGAAATCGTGTACTTTTAAACATAGAAAAATTTTTTGAATGACCTTGAAAATATATGTACTTTTCAACATACAAAAAAATTTGAAAAAAAAAATTTGAATGACCTTGACCTACTTTTAAATGACCTTGACCTACTTTTGAATGACCTTGAAAAATAATAATAATAATAATAATAATTGTAATAGAATAATAATAATATAAATAAAAATAGAAATATTAATAATAATAATAAAATAAATTTACAAAATATTTACTACTTATTTTTATAAGTAGTAAATTAAAATTTAAAAATTTCGTGACCTTGACAAAATATAATGAGTCATCCAATGACCTTGAATGAGTCATGGTCTTTGTTTAAATGACCTTGAAAATTTTTGATGAGTCATCCAATGACCTTGAATTAGTCACGGTCTTTGTTTCAATGACCTTGAATGAGTCATTGTCTTTGTTCTAAAAAATTTGTACTTTTAAACTTAGCGCAAAAAAAAATTTTGCCGGGGGGGGTATGTGAGCTAGATGGCCTCTGAGCTAGAGGGCCGGTATCCCACTACTAATAGCCATCGAGAATGCAGGTCGGTGATCCGGCTGGCGGATTAAGTTCCGCTAGTTGAGATCGCGGGCCGAGCCTTCCTGAAATTTCGGTCTGGTCCAAAGACACAGGACTCTAACCGCAGAGCACCGTCAAACAACTCGCAACGGCTGATGGAAACGTCAGTCGAGGCGAGCAGGAAAACTAAAATCATGGGAAGAGCGTTATCAGTTAGGGGCATTAAGGATGATCGCTCGAAGATCATTAAGAAATTTTCTTTTGAAACCTCAAAACCGAGTTGAAACCGGGTAGTAGTGATAAGATAATGACGAGAAAATTTGAGTAAGCAATACTAGAATGAGAATACAATTTTTTTTGGGGTGTCAGACACTGTGTAATCATACTAGGATAACAAATGTATCCTCAGAGATAATTGAACCAAAATTTAAGAATATCACGATAATCTCCAACTTTATCACGCACCACGAAATTAACAATACGTCAGATCAACGATCATTCAACAATAGTCTAGACTAGCAAAACGTCACGGTTCACGCACTAGCAAATAAGAACTCATACAATATCACCATAAAGATCACAAAATCGATAAGAAAACGCCACCACAAATGTATCCATCACCACATACATATCGTCAATAATACGCTATTAATTGTATGACAAATAAATCAATATTAGACAGACAAACAACCAGGAGTAAAGGAGTAACTAGGACCATTTCTACGACGTATTGGAAATTTTCTATTGCGAGACCGCCTAGGGAACATGTAAATTGATTCTTTATTGTCATTATATACTCTAGGTAACATAAATTTTTTGTCGGATCCATCCTCCGAAATGACGCGAAGCACTTTTACGTATAGGACGAGCCACCAACACGACTTCACCGTCTATAAAAACTAAACTGACCCAGAAATTTCTGAGACTTTGGCGACAAACGAAAATCACGAAATAAAAGTTAGAACAAGGCAAATGATGCTGCCGGAAAACCCGATGTGGATTAGCGGCGTCCATTATTATTCCCTGTAGTGACCCTAAGATGATCCCTTAAAATTAACCACATTAATCAATCTAATTCAATCTTAACTTCCAGAACATCATTATGAATATTAAGTAAAAATATTTGTTTAAGTGATATTAATGTGATTAATAACATTATTAGTAATTCGGTCACCATCTAGAGTTACATCACTGACCCCACCATTACTCAGCATAATCACGATCGATACTAATTATATAGAGAAACCCCGGTGTAAATTATCGCCATAATAAATTATTAATTGCCACCACCCTAATTAGTATTACTATTATTATTATTAGCATTATTAGTAATGTTTTATTTTCCTTTTCCTTTGGTTTTATGTTCTTCTTATGAATGAACCTAGTAAACTAAGTCGCATAGTTAAATATTAGGACACCCCACTAATCATAGAGTAAATATATAGTCGTACTAGTACGCTTTGGTGATAATTATCCTTTCCTCTCCTTTTCAGTTATATACAAAGAAACCTCTGTCTATTCGAGAAAATGTCTAATTTATCAAGCCTTCCACGATTACCCCGACTTTAACCATCGACGGTGGCCACAAGGCAGAAGCTCGATCAGTTGGAGAGGGATTACGCCACTCTGCAGGCTAAATACTAGAAGGTAAAGGGCACGTGGAGTTCGCCCGAGACTACTCACAATCTATACCAAAAGATCTCTCGCCTCTCTCGGGCCAGAGACGACCTCATAATCAAAAACCGGAGTCAGCGAATTACGATCTCTGAGCAGAGTGCCGCACTCCGACAGATATTCACGGAAAATGAGCTCAGGACTCGCCTACCGAGTCGAAGATGGGCGCAAGAGATCGGCATTATTCCCGCCAAACATCTCCCTCTCCACTAAGTGCATCAACAGTCAAATGGACCTCCCCCGAGCGGGAATGCTGAGAGTGGAACCGGAACACAAAGGCGACGGCCAAATCGGAACCGCCGTCGTCGCGAGAGACGACGGGCCGAAGCAAATCTCATACGGGCGAATGTGAGGACGGGAGGGCAGGCAGAAATACCTGACCCGCCTCCAGCCTATGAAGACATAGAATTTCCCGAATTAGATCCTGATGTGGTTTACGCGCCGACGCTACCGTCTTTCCGCCCGCCAACAACAATACACATAAATCTCAACTTGGAAGATGGTGAACCGCTGAATCTGAACCGTACTCTGGAAATGCTGGATCTCTCTCCGGTAGAGATCGCTATCTTGAGCGGATGCGCACCGCCCAGCATCCCCTCGGCAGTCGAGTCGGCAACCTCATCTCAGGAGGGGCCGAGCCAAGCAACTCCAGCTCCCGTCCACCGTTACCCGAAAACGTCGATGCTTGCCTGTCGACATCGACGCAGAGGATTGACTCGCAACCAAGTGCAGAAACCCCAGCCACCAGCCAAGCGAGATTGAAATGTTGACACATGGATTTCCGTGGATTATCCGTTATCCCATATCTTTGTGCCTTGTTGTTAACTGAAAAGCTCATCTTGTGGTTTTGTTGTAATATTCTTATATTTTCCGTAAATGTAGTTGATAATTATATGATTCAGTTTTTTTATTTTTGTCTCCTGATTTCTTAAAATAATTAACAATTCATGTAATGATAAATCAATAATGGTATAGTCAAATTAATAAATTAACGATTAACATTTAATTTAATGGTGGTCAACGAAGTAGAGTAGAATTAAAGTAATGATAGGAGATAACTTCATTAGTACCTTAGGAACTGCAGTATCGACTGTTTGCGTTACCATAACTCAAAATGAATGAAATTCTACGATCAATATTCTCACAATTCTTCCAACTTAATAAATCAGTTTCACCATAAAGATCACGGAATTAGGACGGAAAGCGTAAGACCTTCCATCGGCCGCAATGAACTTGGAACGAAGGTTTTTCGAGGAGTAGTATTGGAGACAATGCTCACCTGCTCGAATGGCATTCGGCTGTTGCGCTATGTACCAACATGGTTTCGATCATGAGTGCGTGACAGTAAACTAAAATCGTGGGGTGTGTGCGGATAATGAACCCTAGCATAGGAAGAGGAAAGTTATTGATGAGGAATACCCATGTTCACTGATAAAGTTTTTCCAGTACACCAACAGTGCTTTTAAATTGATAAAGCAAATCCTGGGGCGCTAACGAAAGACAAGCTTGGACAACTTTATTTAACTCCCTTTTTAGTCGGGCTTGATTATTGTGCTTATTATAATATATAAAAAGTATACCCGTAAGTGTCGTTTTTGACTAACGTGTTTAATTAATCAGATAGCACTATCTTCTCTCTTAATTATTCTATTCTATATGCGTCTTACTAAGCACACTTACATTCATTTTTTGTCATTAGTCATTGTTGCGCTGCACTCGGTATTAATTAGATGTAGCTACTATCAAATGTCACTTGTTTATTACATTTGCAATTCTCTATTCTTCTAATCGTTTTAATTATTAGTGTCGTATTTTGTTACTACAATTAATAATTGTTATTGTTAAAAAAGTAAGTACTAATTGCATTATTTAATATTTATTAGGAATAAATTAAAATAAAACATCTTGATTATGATAAAACAAGCAGCGAAGCTCTATTAAGAACTTCGCTGCCAGCCAATCAAATAGGCTAAATAAAAAATATGGAAAAATTACCATAATGGGAAATACAATAAATTTATTCCCAGAAATGGGAAAAGTGGAAGTTTAATCCCATAAAGGGAAGGTAATTTAATAACCCATATGGGAAAATTAAAAAAATACAAATTGATTTTGATAATTTTAAAATTTTATTATTTTTATTCATGTTTTATAGCCCAAACTTATCTCCCACCTTTAATTAGAATTCGTCCTCGAATTCAGATATTTTGTTTTTAGGACTTAATAAACATCTTAATGAGCGATTTAATTTTATATATAGGTTATTTAAATATTTTCGAATTTAAACATTTTTATTTATATATTTTATTGGAGCTACAACAGCTCATGCGCCCACCGACAATAATACATGTGATATTGCTCCAAATAATTTATTAAATTCATATTACATATTTTTATTTGTCAATAAGTTTAAGAGACGAAATTCATATTTCATTAAAGGATAAAAACTATAAAACTTGGCTGAGTTGTTACCAGAAATTGAGTTTATGATGAACTCTACCTACCAAAAAACAAAAAAAAGAGTATTTAGAAAGCGTATTTACAAAGAATGACTATTAAATATACCAGAGAAAAACAAGTCAATTGATTAAATCATGAAAAGGAAATTTGAAATAGGAGATTGCGTTTTAATTTAAAGCAATACAAATAACAAAGAAGATGACAGATATTTTGGACCAGCAGAAGTAGTGAAACAAATGCACAAAAGAAGATTTAAAATAAAGCATGATAATGGAAACCGATTGATAAGAAACGTTGAATGGCTAAAGCCATTTAAACGAGGGGAATGTGAGAATAATTAAATAAAGGATTATATGAATGTATGTTGTGGATTGATGTGGTATACAAATTCCTTATGCTTACATTACTTTACAGTTAAAATAATTCCTCATGAATTTTGTTTTAATATTAGGAATTAATGTTGGATGTAGAATTTAAAAAATATTTAGTTATGGATGTTATAAATACTAAAAGTAATACATCTAACAACGACTTCCCATTACTTAGGGAATGTGCTCTGTAATATTAATAAATGCAGTTTTTCATGTTTCTATAATTATTATTAAATAGCTGGTTGAAATTCAAAACATTTTTATAAATATTTATAAATTCCGGAAAATGGTTTACCTCAAAAAAGTCACGTAAAAAACAGTGTGGATAAAAAACTGCGCCATTTCATAAAACGAAAAATCAGCAGCTAGTTATTATTATTTCAAAAGATCACCTTTTTTGGAATTCAGTACAAAAATATTTAATTCACGATTCAATATAAATTACAATCATTGTTTACATTATAATTTATCTCGTTTTTGCCGGGCCTTTATTGATGGATGCTCCGGAGAAAGTGAGTTATTTATAGAATATTATGTCATTAAAAATGTTAAAAAATATCATTAGATCTAATTTCTCACATATACACATTAGTAAAGGAAAGCATAGAAAGCTAGATGTGTTTAAAATTAAGAGTCAAAGCTGAATCGATGATTTAAGATCAAAAATAATCTTTAAAGAAGAAACAAAAGTTGCGGAAACATGGAGGAATTTGCCAAACGTTTTTGTAATATATACAGTTTGTAAAATGACACATTCAGAATATGGTTCGGAAATTTTAAAAATGAATGCTCTAACTACGAAAAGGATCAGTGCTCTAAAAACTGCGAAAGACTTGATTCAATCCGAAAAACTATTTCCGAAAGCATTCAACCGATTTGATTAGATATACAAATAAATAAGAATTGACACAATATGATTTTCTTAAAACATTTCATTAATTGTCATTACGACTATAGATCTGAAATTTTTACTTTCCTACCTTTCACAAATTTGTGATTCAGTAATTTAGGATGTATAATTCGAATTTTCAAATCAGTTTGTTATAATTTTATTTCCTGGACTTTAAAATTTCTATAATTTGTGTATGTCTGATAAAATTCAATAGTTTAAGCTGACTATAGTCGTGATAATCGGTTAAGAAATTAATAAAGAAAATAATATATTAAACCAGGTTCTGGAAATCTTTTTTGTTTGTTTAATAAATGAACTGTCAAGGGCAAAATAAAAAATATAATTTTTACAGTCTTTATCAAATATAAAGTAAATTATGATCCGATTTAACAACAAATAGCGAAATTCTTAATTAATTAATGAAAGGAATGAACTTGATTCATTTACCTTTCTTTTAAAAATTAGGCTTATCCATCATCAAAATCGAATACAGATGGTTATTAGTTAATTCTGATTGCTAATTGGATTTTAAATATTTTTCTTTAGAAAATGTTTGTTCACATAAATATATTTGAAAAAACGGATAAATATTAAATATTATGAACTTTCTGTAATCTTCAGGTAAACAGTAAGAAAATTCAGCTGATTCCTTTAATGATAATATATTTAAGTGTATCATCGGATTTTCAACAGTAGGATTGAAAGGATTTTTAGATAACAAAGCCTCTCTAGAATTTGGGCTCATACTACTATAGAATCTATAGTAAGCCCCGAAACAAACCATTGAGCAAATAATAAAAAATGCATAAGAAATTCAAAATAAATAAGTAAAGTATAAAAATTAATTAAAAATCGAAAATATCAATATTTTTCGTAGAAATGGGTATGGTGGACGGAAAATGATGAGACGAACAAGAATACAGTAGCATGAGGAAGAAAATAATCAAATTGAAGAAAAACGTGAAAGAAGGCATTAAATGACAAAATCTTCAAGTAGAATATGTATTAGATGTATAAATTTCCGCTACAAATATATCGAAGCAGCAGGGTTTATACGTTTTCTTCCTTTTAAAAAATTAGAAAATCTTTTTCAATCTTGTGTTTTTGAAAAATTTCAAGGTATTTCAAAAATGTGTATTTCTTTTACTTTTGTGGATATTAGGTGCAGAAAAATTAATTAAATTAAGAATAAAATATTAGCCTGTCAAGCAAGAAAATAAAAATAATTCAATTTTCCGACTCCTTGTAAAGGAGAATTAGATTAACGAATTTGATAAAGAAGGAGCTTTCAACTCATACCATAGTGCCATTCTGGTCGAAGAAAAAAGTGAAAGCGAAAAATAAATCAAAAGGAAAGATTTTTGTTGAGTAACATGAGATTCGTTTAATCAACTTACTTGAGGCGGTTTCCCATAGGATTACTTTCCCCTAGATCAGGTAAATTCATCCGATTGTATGGACAAATACGAAATGTTGTAAACGGTAAGGCTGATAATAGTTACTTATGTCGAGACATCAGTTTGATCGAAAGCACGTGAAGTCAAAATATCAAATACCATACGAATCATATAAAATAACTTAGCAGAAGTATGAAGTGACTTATGTAATTTATTTTGGACAATAGCATACATACAATAGAAAAACAATTTCCACATTCAAACGGAAAGCTTATTACAAACAAAAATGGAAATATGAAATTCTCATTTTTTGTAAAGCAAATGATAAAAAATTATGATTGGAGATTTGTTTCATTTGTTCTATCCTGATTGTGAGATAATATAATTTCAAGTATATTGCATATTATATTTTTAGTAAAATGTTTAATACGAATGTGATCTGAATATCAAATTATTGCTTAACTATATGTATGTTGTATATGTGTCTGTATTGCTCATAACGTAATTACTGGGGCTCAATGAAAATGTAGGAATTTATCTTTTTTTATCATTTTTAACCATCAAAAAAAGATGAAAGTTTCTAATTTTTTTTTGTTTTATGCATAAAATAAAAATTTAAATTAACTTATTGTCTTATTTTTAGATTATCGATCAAGTTTATTAAATAAAAAAACGTTTATTTTATATTTTCCTACCCTGGTTTAATGACAAGAAAAAAAGGAAGTTTTAATAAAAAAGTATCAAAAGTTCTCAAATATATCGAAAAGAGTTTAGGATTTCGATTAATAACAAGTGAAACTATTAGATATGTTATATACTCCCATAATATGAATCTAAATCTGCACCAGGGTATAAATTACCTTAAACGTCACGAGAGGTCATCACGACATTTGGATAATATTGAAATATTGATTGAAAATAAGAATAAAGCAACATTAACAATGAAAAATGCTTTTGAAATTCATGACTCCACTGTGAGCGCTTTTTCGTCGGCGGGAATGCCTATCAATGCCCTCGATAACAATGATATGAAAAAAATGTTTCGAGAATGTTTTAGTTTTGAGCTTAAATCTGGACAGACTTATAGAAATTTATACCTTCCGCGCATAGTGGGCGAGAAACAAAAAAAATATTAGATAGTTTTTATAATCAAGAATTTAGTTTGTATTTTGACGAAACAACAGATGCTAATGGAAGGTATATCTTAAATGTCATGGCTAAAGTTTTAAATAAAGAAAAAACAAAATGCTATTTAATTAGCTCCGTTCATCTTGAACGAACTAATACTAAAAACATTGTAGATTCTCTCAATTTCATTTTGGGCTCTTTAATACAATCCGGATGCAAAGAAAACTTTACATATTTGATTACCGACGGTGCTGCATACTGTTTATCGGTCGGCAGAGAACTTAAACTGAACTATTCATCATTAAGCCACTTTGTCTGTTTCTGCCACAATTTGCACCTACTTGCCGAAACAATTAGATCTCTTTGTTCTTCTGCTAATGAGTTTATTTCGAGACTTAAAGCAGCCACTGTAAAGAATAAAACCAACCAAATGATTTATAGTGAGTCTACAGGACTAGCATTACCAAAGTGGCCTATTGTAACTAGATGGGGTACATTCATAGAATGTGCCTGTTTTTTGTTTTTGAACTATGAAAATATTATCAAATTTGTTAATAAACTCGATGCAAGCTATACAAGACTAAAAGAATTGGCTATATCTAAACAAACTCGCGATGAGATAGAATATACTGTAAAACATAACTTCATTATTTATGCCATAAAGTTTCTTGAGTCAGATGGATTAAGTATTGAAGAGCAGGTTGAAACAATTAAATATTTCTATGACCAATTAGAAGACGAGATATTAACGGTAAGGCTAAGAGATTTTAGATAGAAATCCGGATTATAGAACCATTGAGCGCGAACTTGGAAGGAGTAATATTCCCGAGAATCATAAATATGTAAATGTAACTACTTTCCCAGTCGAAAGGTCATTTAATTCTTTGACTAATCTACTTTCAGACAATAGAAGAAGTATTAAGGACTTTGTTTATAAATTTCGTTGAACCCTAGTAATTACTTTAGATACATCTCGACCAAAGTGATTCATTATTCGGCAACACTATTTTTATTATTTAAGACTTTGATATTGTCCTTGAGCAATCTGGTTCAACATATCATTTATAATCGAAGTCATCTAATTTTTAGATGATTTTATTCGGGCCTATCGTATAAAATTCAATAGTTCAAGCTGACTATAGTCGGGATAAATCGGTAAAGAAATTAATAAATATTATCACAAAAATATAACAAAACAATAATTTTTATAAATTTCGATATTGGTAATGAATTGGATAGAGTGGATTTAGTTATAAAAAAGAACTTTCACAGGCATTCTTGTTAAAGTTACCAATAAAAATATATTCATTGAATTTCGGATGGAAAATTAGCATATTTATGGGTTACTGGAAAGAGAAGTCAATTAAAACAATATATAAATCAAAAAATTTTAAATTGTAAAATATAAATTAACGAAATGAAATTTTCAATTTAACAAGCAATAGATCTGCATGTCAGTCAAGCAAAAGAATAAAAGATTCAAATTTTATTTACTTTTATGTGCATTATCTGTAATCTAAAGAAATAAACGCCTAAAGTTTGTAAGTTAACATGATTGACAAATTATAAACTTTAATGAAAAACACTATCTTTAAAAATGCTTGACTATTAATAAATAAATTATTGATCAATTAGATCAAAATTCTTGTGTTGTGAATTTAATAAAGTTTCAATATTGTTGGGTTTTGGTAATTTGGCATAGAACATTCTGGGTCAGGCTAAATGACTTTTGAGTGCCATTTGATTAAATCTATTATTGGTATTACCTGTGCCATACCATAAGTGTTTATTTAAAATTCTGAATAAATAAATTAAATAATTAAAATAAACTATACAAGTAAATTTAGAGTGAAAACAACGTAAAGTAAAGATCTAATAGCTTACAATGCTATTAATAATTGATTTGGCGTCCAAGTGTCAAGAAACAAGGTTTTCGCACGTTAAGAGAGTTGCACCTAAAATTCCTGCCTCGATAGTAAGACTTATTTTATTTTCCTTTCGAAAGATTTATTAATTAAATAGAACATTTGAGATAACTAAAAGATACTTAAATGTCAAAAAAGGTCTTACAAAGATAACTATATGAGTTCTCCATTGGCTCCCAAAATGGCTTCTATTTTCATCTTACAATAATTTCATCTTACAATTTAATTAAACCAACTGTGTACAAAAGGTATGTTGATGATATATTTTTGGTATTTGAAAATTGTGTTGTTTATCAACTTTCATGTAATGGGTGTAATGCCACATACATTGGAGAGACTATCCGTCATCTCTGTGCTCGAGTTCTTGAGCATTTTCTGAATGGATTGACTCACATTAGTGATCATTTTTAGGAAATGTACTAGTAAGAAAATATGTATGCCTGACTTCAAGATAGTTGAAAAATGATTGGGGAAGAATAAATTGCGAGACGTGGATAAAATCTTTAAATCCTATAATTAATGTTCAAAATGTGCAGTCTACCTGTATTTTGAATGTATTTAAGTAATTGAATCTAAATTGTGCAGATGATTTATTTGATGTAATTCGTGTGTGAAGTTTTGTAAAAATAATTTTAAATTTTAAAATTTAACTTTTATTTTGCGATTTTAAGTTTAATTTTTTATTTAAATGTTATTAATAATTTTATATAAATGTTTGATTTTTATTTTTTTAAATTAAATTTTATTGATTAATTTGTTTAAATTTTCCTATTATTATTTAGATTTTGTTAATGTGATTTCTAGCTTGAAGTAGACTGATAAACGGTCGAAATATACAGTGAAATGTTATATTGAATATACAGTTGGCGTTTTTCAATTATTAAAACCTTGCCTTCTTTCTTTGATTATATATTAAAGTGTTATAATATTTTAATTATTAATCTATGCTGAATAATCAACATTCAGCATTTGGATAAAATTTCCAAATGGTGATATAATATTTTATTACTAATTTTTTTACCAAACAAGCATTTCCTAATAGTTAGAGCAAAATGTTGTTTTTCAAACAGGAACAATCGAAGACTAAAAAATTTAGCTCGACTAGATAGGATTTTTAGGAAAATAGTAATTGAGAGTACATCGAAAATTACTCTGGGTTTATTTAATGGCATTGCATTTAATTAGTTTATTCGACAGGTAGAAATATATAAATGTAAAGTAAAAGAAAACAGTGTGTTGATAAAATATATTAGAAAGCACGCGGAAAGTTATACTATTATGTAAGTATGTTTGAATTTCATTGGATACATGTGTAAGCATGATTGAAAAGAAAACTGTTTAAAGAACTTTCCAGATTTAAATTTAAATGGCAAATAATCAAGAATGTTTAATATTGTTCTCTCCAATGGACGAAATGATAACATTTCTGGATTGCGGGCATTAGTTTGTAGGGATTGTGCTATGAAATTTGTGGTCATGAAATCCCCTTGTCCTTTAGATAGAAGATCCGTTAACAATTTCAAAGTAGAAGTTGGAATCAATGAAAATATTATTAATGCAGAATATTTTCCAAGTTAAAAAATTTCACTTTACTCTTTAACTGAACTTCTTACATTATTTGCTGACTTCCCAACTGCACTAGAGGAGATAATTTTCGGCCCCTTGAGACCAGAAACAACCGATGAAGAGCTAAAAGCAACCAGTGAGAAATTTTCAGAAGGTTTTCGGATAAAGAACAAAATACTAACATTGAATATAAGTTATCTTAAAAATAAAATGTTTTGGAGTACTAATTCTTCAAATTATCTAAATGATGACAAATTAAAAATGCTTCTTTTCAATTACGAAATAACGGATTGATTTCCACTATTTTATAAAAACCTGTTGTGAAGAAAAAAATTGTTTTTTTATTAACATAAAACATATCAATTACTTTTTACAGACAAAAGAAATTTTTCAAAAATACCAGTATGGCTAATATTTGTAGAAATGTTTTACAAATCAGGGCAATTACAGTACAACACAGTGATCTAATTTTGTCATTGGGATGTTTGATAAATTATTGATCAATTTATTACAGGGGATTAAAAATAACTCACGTATAGTAAACCTAGAAAGAAAAAAAATTTGTCAAAAAAGGAACATGATCAAACATGTGAAAAGCCGAGGTTCATAAAAATTCTTGGATTTATCAATGAGATTATAGAGTACTTGTCGGTTAATAGCAAAACCATCTATACTACAATTTTTAATTCCAATTCTAAATCAGCATCTTAAAATTTAAAATGATATCTTCCTTCCGAAAAAACATTTATTAGCTAACTACGCCCCAGCGTCGTTTTTGTAGGACATATGATTTTCATGTTTTAATACCCATTAGGTGGTTACCTCACACATTTTACTGCATTTATTTCATGTTTTGACTTATTTATGAATGATTCATAAACATGTCAACAGTATTAGTTTATTTAGTATTTAGCAGTACTATTGAGAAGTTGTTCGATTTCGTATAGTTTTATTTCCATAGTTTTATTTTTCTAGAGTTATAATTTTCTGATATTGTTTGATTACTAAATTGATTACAAAATGGACCGATAATAAATACGTTTCAGTTGCCATTAACTTTGATTTTGTTATACAGTATCATCAATTTAGTATAAATAATTAAAAAAATTATGGTGTTACCCAAAATTATGAGGAAAGTTTTAGCCGAAAAACCTTATATAAATAATCACTTTATATTATTAGTTTTAATGTTTGATATAAATAAACTTTTAGTTTTAAAATTAATATTTTAATGTTTATCAATAGTATATAGGACTGAAGTGAAAGATGTTCATCGGAATTTTAAAAAATATTCACACATTTAAATTAAATTAAAAATCTTTACGATACTTGTAAATTAATTTATTCTTTCTTGTATTGCATAAATAACAGAGTTGGACGATTAGGGACGATAAATCGATGATTCGTCCTTTTAAAGTATTATAAAATCGAGCCGAACAAATATCACATCAGTATCAAATAATATTTTAGTTTCGAACAATATCTCACTCTAAATGTAATAATCTATTTCATTTTTATTATGCGTTAATCATGTATTTTAATTTTAATCTTTATACATTAACAATAGTTTATTTATTGTTTTATTTTTATTGTAACAATCTCATTCTGACAATATAATTTTGTGTTATTATATGTTTATTTCATTCTGTACATACTAATAATAGTTTAAGGTCATGTTTTATTTTATATTTTTACCAGAAGATGGACGATTTCTAAAGATTTTGAAATTGAAATATTATAGTGGGGAAGGATAAATATATGATGAAGTCATTAACAATTCTGGTGTGATTTATTAACCTATTTATTTGTGGTTTAATATTAATTTTATATTTGGTTATCTCTATTTAGTAAATAATGATGACAATTATATTCTTTTTTAAACAATTTATTATCTGCGATGTACATATCTATTATGAAAATGTTATTACTCTGATAAATATAATGATAATGATTTAATTAAATAATCTCAATAAATTTGTTGCTGATAAAACGGCTGTGTTTTGAAACCGAAATATATAGTAAGCCAACAGAAACATGCCTATACAATACTTTGAATAGCTTTTGTGACTTTAAATATAATAGAAATATGATTAAGAGTCTGATTTTTAGATCTTGGTCATTATCTTCGACTTTTGAAAAGTCTATAAAAAACAAATGGATATTCTAAGGCGTTTGTAGAATGACTGACTAAGAGGTAATAAATTTTTTTTTGTTTTTCAGTCAATGGTGTAAATAGAAAATGACAATTTAAGTGTCAAATAAACAAAAATAATAATAATAACAAAGTTCTAAAAAGTTAATGATAATAATGTAATAATAATTAGTAATAAATTAATAATAATATTAAAAAATAAATATATAAAATAGGCAAATTAATTAATAATTTACAGATATATTCTGATCCTTGAGAGAACTAGATGTGGGAATGAATCAACCAATGACACGTTTTACTCCGTTGGGCTGGACTTATGGAACCACCAAAGCATTTTTTTGAGAACACTTTTTTGGAATGAAGACCAAATGAAAAGACTGTGGGAAATAAATTAAATCTGATTAAATGCAGTAGAATCTTTCGAAAACTGTTTGGACGAGGAAAATGTGGTAAACACTTTAAAAATGAATTTAACTCAAACAAAACTTCTTGTGATCAAGAAGACAAAGGCAAGCTAAGATCAATGGATTTCAAAGAAGGAACCGGACCACAAGAAACCCTTGGTAAATGTGGTAAACATGGATTTACTGGCTATATTGGTTTTGATGAGTCAAAGGGTGATATTAGAATTTATTTAAAGTTATTTACAAGAATCTGATGGGAATAAAGGATATACTAAAATGTTAGAAGAAAACAATGTAGAAGCGCCAAATGAATTTACAAGAGAAATTTTTTTGATGGTTTACCAGAAAAAAAGAATACTAAAAAGATAATAAAAGAAAAGAAAAAGGATCAAAAGTAAATACTTGCAAAACTGGAAGTTATGGTTTACTCAGCGACAATATAATTGTTTAAGTGGGAAAGAAACTAGATAAAGTATTATATGGCCTTGGATAAGGACACTGTAAATGTTTATGATGAAACGAAGGTTAATTAGTCAGACGACAAAATGAACATTATGGTTAATATAACTCAAATACAATAACCCCGAAACCAAAGATAAAAATTAAAATAATTATGGGCAATTATTTAATAAGGATCAAGAAACATTGATCTGTGAAAAGGTTAAGAAGATGAAATATTAGGAGAGTTGATGTGATGAGGCTGTATTGACACCAAGGTGGTAATTAATTTGAGATTAATGCTATTATTTCTTGAAATTTGGAAATTAATGATTTAATTCGGATTTGTTTATTCGTGATAACTCGTATTTAATATTGGGGTTTTTCGAAATAATAATTAAATTTTTTGTTGGAATTTGAATTTTGTGAAGGTTTTTGTATTTTTTGAATTTGAATAAACTGTTTTGTAAAAAAATAAATAGTCATTGTTTAAAGTTGGTGAAGGTAAGCATTAGTTTTGTTGTAAAATTTTGAACCAGTGTTAGAGTTCTTATTTATACAACACATCAAGTTGAAATTCTAAGAACATGTTTAAACACAAAATAAACGGGAAAATTCAATAATTATAATTTTTGTATTGATTATTCGGATAAAAATTTAAAAACATGAACAAAAAATCGAATAAATTGAATTTCCTTATTTAGTAAATAACCATGTATACTAAACAATTTTAATTTTGAACTTCCTTTGAAAAAAAATAGTATAAATAGGGACCAGAAACTCAATAGTTTCGCCAAAAAATTCTGCGACTAACTCTATTTTTTAGAGGTAAATATGAACTAGGGACAGCACTTAGTTCATTATATTTACACGCATCTACATACAGTCAAGATATTTAACATAATCGCAAGCACTAGTGTTTTTCATTTAATGTAGTTATTTAAAAAATCACAGTGTATATTTTTAGGTAATTTTTATTAATAAAATTATAAGCAAACCTCAACAACAGTATTTTTCAAAGGTTTCGCATTGCGAGCCGATAATATATACGAGTAGATGAAAAAGGTGTGCATATACGCATAGGTGGAGCAGGGGCGGATCCAGACCATCTGGTAAAGGGGTGGGCAATTTTGGAAAATGACGTCATATATATGTATCCCAATAGTCCGATTTAAAATTCGCTCCATACAATTTTATTAAATTTCATATCACTTTTAAAACAGTCTACTTAATAAAATTTTCTACAAAATTTGACTATGAATCAGATTTATTTAAGGTATTCGCCAGTTTTCAGCACAGCCTTTTGCACATTTGAAAAAAGCTATGCCGAAAATTCGTGAATAACTTAAATAAATCTGATTCATAGTCAAATTTTGTAGAAAATATTATGTTACTTATAAAGAAATCAGAGGTTAAAAGCAAAAAAAGTCGTTATAATATCTACTTAATAAGTCTAATTTACTTCCATGTTCAAACAATATACCGTGTTAGATTAAAAAAAACAATTAATAGTAAATACAAATTACTTTTAAAATTAAAATTTTTAAATAATTGTGTATTAATAATTTAATATCAGTTTATTATAAAAAAAATATTACAGATTGTTGCCAATTATCAATTAAAAATTAATATTTTTCGAGAAGCTATGATGAGAACAAAACCTTTTCGGTCACAGAGTAGTTTGGATTCATTTTTTCTGGCAACGAAAGAAATGTCTGCTGAAACACCTACAACTAATCATTCGTGACAGACATACAGACAGTGAAAAACAGAACAGGAATGAAAGCTCAATAGACATAGTTTTGCTCCTTTTTCCGAAAATGGAAATATTTTAACTGTGTTTAAGCCTGTGACCCCTGAAATTAGCCGAATATATTCAAGTCAGATTTCAAATGCTGGGTTTATCAATGACATTGGAAATTTTGTTGGAACAATTATTGATGATTTAACTAAAAAAAAACTGTTAATATCGCCACTGAAACTTTCAGCTGACTACAAAATGCCGCATTTAGTTCACAAGAAGAAAAATAATCAAGAAAAGCGATATCTTAATCATTTTCATCTGGAAAAGCATGAATAGTTAGTGTATTCAGATAGTAAAAAGGGACTTAACGGCAAATATTGTGCATTATTTTCATATCACCTGACTGCAGGATCTCTCAAACAAGTAACAATTCAGAAGCTAGTTAAACAACCATTACAGTTGTTTGCTTATCTGTTTGGCAAAGATGGAGATCTAACAATGCACGAAAAAGTAACATATCACAAGGAAGCTGTTGCAGCAGGAAGGTATTTTTAAAAAACACTACAATGAACCAGCAATTGATATTGTAAACAGAGTAAATTCTCAACGGTTTCAAAAGGTTTTAAAAAATCGTCAACGCTTGACGCCTATAGTCGAAACAGTTATTTTTAGGAAGGCAGAATATTCCTTTCAGTGGTTACAGTGATGACGGCAGCTTATTAGACATAGACGATGAAGATTGTGATGTGATGCCCTACTTAATGTTGAGAACGTGATTGGTCGTTTTGCGAAGTCGAGAAATCGTAAACGAGATTTTGTGTTATAAATTGTTAAAATAATCAAAAAATCAAAGTTTTAAATACGTTATTAATCTAACAACAACACTCTCTAGTCTCCATCAAATAAGTAAAAACCGAAAAAAATTTCTTTCCAAATAATCTAAGATGGTCTGATCGCTCCAATCATCCCCCTATGGATCCGCCACTGAGGTGGAGTAAGTCTAATGAATTGTTACTTGTTTGAGAGATCCTGCAGGAGTGTCAAAATCGGGAGTTTTTTGTGTACAAAATATATTGATGGTCGCTTAATGTATTAAGCGACATTTTATCCATTACGAAATCCAATTATATATTATATCGTGTTTATTTTACAGTAAAATTACGTAATCAAAATATGAATTTTACACTTCATACGACATGCCGATGGTAAAATCTAGTATACAATTTCCGTAGTTCCAATCCATTTCATACAATTCAGCAATGTCACACTGCAGAAACATTTATATACCAGTCTAAACATGCAGAAGCTGTACGGTGTCTGTTTTGAAAATGAAAATGCCAGCTCATTCAACAAATACAGATATGTATTTGTTTCGGCCAAATAATGTTTAAAAAAAATTATATGTTTATTGTAATATTTTAAAAGTTTGTTTGTATAAATCAATTTACTTTACTTTTTTTCGTAAATTGGAAGATTTTGTTAAATTATTGTAGCAGAGCATGGTTCTGGCTATCTAGCCAGAACAAGGTATAATTTTTGACATTACCATTTGAAAATTTTGAATTTTTAAAAAATTTTAATGTAAAAGCCGAAACAGTATCCGATAAGAAAAATGAATATTTAATTAAACTAAAAACACCGATTCATTGAAATACTAAATATTTAACAAAAATCAATCGAGCCTAAGAAGGTAGTGGGAATTATTTTTGGAGGTAGACTCAAGCCTTGGGTGCGCGCCTACCAAAAGGATACTGATATAAAATGTTCTGTACAAATATCAAAGGCTTCCTTGGACATATAAGCTATAAAGCTAAAGGAATTTTTTTCGATTCCTCAAAAAAGAAATTCAAATTAGTGTTACTAGATATTACAGCATCCATCGCAAATTCAGTGCAGCTCTGACTATATTTCAAAGTGGTTGCTCTGAATTTTCTAGGAAATATAACAAAATGTCATAAAATATTATAAACAAATTCCCAAATAACGGACATTTAAATGTACCGATGATCGAACTTCCGTGGATGTGCAACCACCAGTGTGGCTAAACCAAATATTAATAAGGCTGGATAACATGCAGGATGCTATAGAATCTATCCGTCAAAATTGTGTCATGAGGGATGAACTTTTTATGAATTTATTGTAAATAGATGTTATTTTTTATAAATATAAATGTTATTATTGTCTTGCCTGTATTTTTGAACGAACATCAATTTTATATCAAAAATAAAAACCCTGTAATCATTTTGTAAACGTTATTCAATACATTTATTTCCATAAAATTAATAATCTTAAAATTTAGATGTAGTGGAGGAAATCCTTATTTATTTTTAAATATCGAATATTAATATGGTTTAATCATAGAACATCTTTCAAATTATATACATTTCAAATGTTGATATCTTAATAATATATGACTACAGATTCATCGATGACTTGTTTGAAAATTGTGTGTTTTAGTGATCAATTTGACAAATTGATAATTTTTGACTATTCTGTAACTTATTTGGTGATAAATTTATAAAACAATTTGATTTGGTAATATTAATTTAATTTTATTTGATATATTTATTGAGTTGGTTGTGCTATTTTATTTTTTTATTATTGCTGTAATAGTTATTGATTTAACGACTTAATAATGGGGTATCTCACAAAATTCCCTCTAAGAACATTTTTTTAATTAAATTAATATTTAAAGAATTATATTTTTAAAACGCCCTCTGGGAGCTAATTAAATATAATTTTATTTTTTGTTTTTTAGTCAATTGACTCTGAAAAAGCCACAACAGGTACAAAAACAACAAATAATAATAATTATATTGACTATGTACACAATAAAACATCTATAATTTTTAAAAATAAACGAAGAATGTTTATACCATTTTCAAAATAGCAACAAGATAAAAATTTCCGAAATAAATGTAATAATCAATAATAGAAAATTTATAAAATATCTATACAATAAATGTATTTTGAAATCGATTTTGACACAAATTAATAATAATAATAATAATAATAATAATAATAATAATAATAATAATAATAATAATAATAATAATAATAATAATAATAATAATAATAATAATAATAATAATAATAAGCACCGTGAAACGTTAAATGTAAATTTTAACATGTTTAAGCCAGAATGGTGCACCAGTGACTTACTTAATTTCAACGTGCTATTATCAATATTCAAAATTTGTTTTTAAATATAAGAATATTTCAAATAGGCATGTTGATACGCTTTGTTTAATTTGAGACATACTTGTGTACACTGTAGATAAAGGTCAATATAAGCTTCGTAGAACTTTTGAATATGAAAATCTTTTTTATTAATTTCATTCAAATAATTGAGTATTGAGTAGATTTATTATTAAAAGTTATGCTTTATAATATATAAATCAATAATAAAAACTAATGAGTAAATTAAAATGAATTAACTATCTCAACAATTGAGATGATATATTTTCCCATTGTCATCCCAAATCTAAAGTGAATAATAGAATAAATGAATCATCTACTAAAACAAATTGAATAAATGAATTCTTGATTGAAAAGAAAAAGTTGGATGAATGATTACTGCATTCCCAGAAAATCAAGGATCGATGGACACGTGCAGATTCTTGGATTAAAATAACATAACCGCTGGGCTATCGGGTTTTGGGTCTTTCTGAATAGCTCCATTTATTTTGATTATTCTTGAATCGATTTTAATGTGATCTAATGCGATCTACTTATTTTTATCCGAGAGTGTTTCTGTAGGCTTGATGGCAAGAAGGAAAAAAATATATAGAGAAGTATGTCAGGAATAAATAAACTTTATTTATATCAATAAAAGGCTTTAGAAGACGGAATATTGACAACGAATAAAATTGAGGAATCGAATCGAATAATTGAAGGAATAAATCATAGTATTGAGAAAATCAAAAATCACATGGGATACATGTTACTACTCTCGTCAAAACAAAATCCTCTGATGATATGTCCGCGAATAAGCGGAAGATTAAAAGTAGGATTATTTATTTCTAATAATTTTAATATAATTTATTTTTCAAATATTATTTAGTAATCTTTTGATAGATCGTATTGTTGGGGTATCACGAAAAAGCATAGTAAGATTCAAAAAGGACATGAGGAGTCAGAAGGAACCGACTTTCAATAATAATAACCCAACAGTATTAATTTTTATAAATTATTAATATGGATGAATAAATATTATTTTTGATGCATTATATATTGTTTATTTTATAATGTAATATTTTCTTAACTATTAAATAATCTCTAGATAATTTATTTTTTGAATCATATTATTTAACTTTGGTTAGATCATTTGAAATGTTTTTAGTAATTTTTAGATGGAAATATGTATGACTCATTCTTTTTCCCTGACATGGCCTCTTTGAACCGCCGTAGAACAAAAATCATAAGTCACACGCGACGCTGACTCACCCTTTACACGATGATTTATCGTTTCCCGTCAGCCAATCAGAAAGCTGTGTAGTCACACAAATTATCAAAAATGCAATCTTTTAGAATTGTGCTAGAGGGAAATGCATTGGATAATAACCTAAAAATTATCCAATAATATAATAAAAATTATTTGTGTAATAAATACATTTATTAGGCATTCATTTACACTCAAATAAATTATTTGATAAGAAAATGGCAGATAATGAAAATAAAAGGTTGTTCTATGTTATCCACTACATTTTAAGACATTAAGACTTTAAACAGCTATGCATTATAAAAGCTGATTTCATCACAAAATTTATTATGGCAGGTCAAATTAACTTTCGCGGTAAGTAAGTCTAGTTATATTGAAATATTCGTTGATGTAAATTATAAAAAAAGTCGTAAATTCAAAGGGTGACGTGATAACGTTGTATGTAAGAAATAATGTCAAAATGTAAAAAAAAGAAGAAATTTGACCTATTTTAATAGGTTTGGTGTTAATAAATTTATTACATAGACAATTGTTTGCAATGTGGATTCAGAAAAAAATTCAAAAAAAATAAATTTTATTTGTTTTAATAATTTAAGTTAATTTCTAAAAGAATATTTTACAGAAAATTATCTTTAATCTACGTAAAATTTCATTTTTAATATTTTTCAAAAAAATTTAGATCACAATTTTAAATTTAATCAGCCCTTCATTTCTCCTAGTTTAAACTTATTTAAATAAACTTCAATTATTCCAATTGAATATTTTATGTAATTTCAACTTCTATATCATTATAAAAGTTTTATAAAAGCTGAAAAAACTATTACATCAAAAAATTTAAGGATTTTACTTAGGAAGATAAATCATATCAAATAATTTTTCAATGTTCCGAATTCATAATTATGACAAAAAAGTTATGCAAGGAAATTATAAAAGAATACTGTTACTCAATAAAATATATTAGCGATGACTATAATAGAATAGTATTCCAATAGAAACGCTTAAATGTACTTAAAGTTTTAAGTGTAAATGAATATAATAAACGACAATCTCACTTACATCATAGTACAAGTGTTAATAAAATTTAATATTTTATTACGATTAAATTGTTTCATTTGAATACAAATATTAGTAAATTTTAAGTAAAAACGTTAAATTAAGTCATTTTAGAAAATTTAAATACGTCGAAGATGTATAAAATTCGTTTAAATAAACACTTTGTAAATTAAAAGTCAATGTTCGATGGAAAGCAAGCTTTTAATGCGTCCTTGGTTCAATCTGTCGGTATTTACGTTAATTTGTAATTTATTTATATTAACATTTTTAAATGAAAATTTCTTTAAAAATATTTTCGTTATTAAAGTAATTCAATTAAGAAGGTTTTGATGTGTTTTCTTTTCATATTGAAGGCCACTCAATCTCATTGATACATCTGTTGAGCTAATGTACAGATTCTGTCAATCATGTCAGAAAAGTCCACCGTCTATTCATATAGTTGTCGCATGTTTGAATTATGTTACAAAATTTAATGAAAAGGTTTTTGGTATAAAAAAACTTACCGAAGTCACTTTAAAAATACTGAATATTAAACCAGATGAAGATCGTTTGAAAGCTTTAACGAACGACATTAACCAAATTGAAAAGATTTTAATTGCTTCTGTTGGAACGCAAATAACAAATATTGTACCTCCAGAGAAAATTATCAACAATTTCACTGAAAAATTTAAACTTTCTAAAGAAATCATTGAGCCGCTCATTTCGGTAATTAAAGCTATGTTCTATTTAAGTGATATCTGTATTAAACATTCAATGGAACATTTGGTAGCAACAGGAATGTTCTTGTTCCTAAACTTAAACTGCTTGTCTATAGAAAACTATAATTCCTTGCCTTGGTACTTTTATATTTCAGAATCAATTGATCTAAATTCTTTGAAAGAGAGCTGTGATTATTATTTTCAATGTTGTGATCGTGTAAATGTTAAAACTAAAGAAATTATCTTTCGAGGAGTAAAAGTAAACATAATTTTTTAAATATTTGATTTTATTTTACATTTAAGAAATGCAACAGATATTGCTTGATGAAAAGTTTAGAAATAAAAAATGAAGACATTTTGATAGATGATGGAAATCAGACTAAAGAAATACAAACGAGAAAAAGGCCCAGTGATGATAAAAACGATAATTTTGTTAAGAAATCGAGATTGTTTTAATGAATTAATTAATCAAAATTGTAAAGGGAATACGGAATCAATGAAATTCAAAGGCAATTAGAAATGATATAAGTGAAATAAATTTTTTTATTTAGATTCACTATAAATTTAATTTAAAATTTTTATAAATTTCTTATGGTTATATAATAGAACGTTATCTGCTAGATAAAAATTTACACCTACCGACTGCAAAAAAATTCTTTAGATCATGTGGTTTATGGTAAAAAAAGAAAGTATCAGGCATCTATTTAAGTTTGTGTTGTCAAACATGTTTAGATGAAATAATGATTAACGAATATATCTATTAATTGTATCTCAGTAGAACGCTTTTCCAAAAAATAGCAAGTTTATTGAGAATTTTTAGTCAAAATGCAACTATATTTTGTCTATATATTCTTAATTTCTATCACTGACATTAAAGAAAGAGATCCATTATTCAAACTGACAGTGGGTTGCGTGTCACATCGAATGATACCAAATGAAGCATTTTGTCGGGTTAAATAGCCAATAAAACATGAGCAGCCACATGGTGTTGTACTTAAATGAATACAGAATTACTCGGGTCAAAACCTGGAGTTATTTGCAAACGCATTAAGTCACACAGTTTCAGGAAATCGAGCACATTGATTTTTTGATTTTTTTAAAGCAAATAGAGAAAAAACATAAATTTTAAAAACGAAAACCTGTTAAAGAACCTCCATTAAAAAAATCCTATTGAAGTTAGTGTTGTCAGATAAAATAAAGTTTCATTATGAATATAACATTATGAATATCAGTTTAACAACTAAGGAAGAAATCAAATATTTTATTTTGTTTGTGTTAGCATTTAAATTCTTTACACTTTAGCAATATTAAAAAACGCCAATAGAACAAAACTTATACTATATATTTCGACAGTTTAACTGTCATAATCAGGTAGATTCAAAAAATTATTCGAACTTTAAATTATTTGAACAAATTATCAAAATATTTAAAAGTCACAAAATATTATTTATCAATTAAAATATTTTATAAAAAAATTTTATTTTTGAAACACTAATTAAATATAAATATTTTTACCAAATTTAAATATTTTTTTCATATTTTTATATTATTTTACGCAATATCAGTATAATATAAATACGGCATTACAAACACAATATTGTGTTCACTAATACTGATAAATTCCTTCAGTCGACAGTGATTAAGAACTTGAGAACGGTGATGATATGTAGTCAATCCTATGTATGTACCACTAAACCCATAATATTTGTATTGTTCAAGAATATTCTACAATGACGCACACATATAAAAGTTCTAGTGTATGTCATCAAAGAAAGCAAAAAAACTCGCTAAAATCACTTCCTAAATCCATGCTAGATATATAAAGATGCTAAACAATGATCAGGGTTCATTAAAAGAGGTTCCTCAGTCTGATTCCTAAAAAGAAATTAAAGATTGACACGTCAATAAATGGAATAGAGATGGTTTAATCTGAAACAGAAGTGGATGATTTAAATTACTCTAGTCATGATATTGTAAATGTGTATGAGAAAAATTGGAATATTTTATAAAATGCACTAGTTTCATATAATTTTCGGGTTAAAATTAACCAAAAAGGAACTAGTTCTTTTAACAACAATGATGTCAAGTGTTGTAACAATGCAGGATGCAAAAGATAAAATAGTTGAGCGCAAGCTATCAAAATAAAGGTTCTACAGGATGATGAACAATGCGGAGAAAATACTACGAACATGGATGATTTAATCACTCGTCAGTAATAAATTATATTGCTTTATGATTTTGAAAAAGCAAAATTATGAAAAACTAAGAAATAATTCAAAATTTTATTTTATTAATATATATTAAATTAATAATACATAGTTTTGTTATTTTTGTCTATATTTATAATTAAGTATGCCGTCATATTTATTTTGTCACTAGCTATAACACAAAACTGTCTAACACCTACAGTGAATTTTGAATATGAATATGAACAAATTTTTCAATGATTAAATTTGTAATGATTTAAAACATCGCATCAAGTTTGGTTTATAATAATGAGTTCTTGTGGTAACACGCAAATAGCGTGATTTGTTTACTCATATTCAATCTAACATTATTACTATAGTAATCTTTACCTATAATCAAAAATCAAAATTTTATCAAATATTAATTACTTTGGATACCAAATATTATTAATCTAATAAGTCAGTAAATATCGATAGCTGTTAACAATATATTTTATTTTTTAGGTTTGCCGGTGAAATAATAAATTGACAACTACTGATCTAATCTCAAGCGTGTTTTGGTTAACAATCAATTTTTAATATTATAGATTTTTATTGATAATCACAATTACAATCTAGTCTTCACTTTACTGATTACAACCTACACAGAATTATCAGACAATTTATAGTCATTAGTTCCTATACAAATAAACCAGATTAATTATAATTCGAGCAACAGCTTGAACCGTAAATATATATTGAGAGTGAAACAGAAAAGAGAAAGCAAATTGACAAGAGAATACGTCAATAGAAATATATAATTCAAAACAGTCTTGTTTTAATAATTTGACGTACAAATCTAGAGGATAAATTATCATTGTTTAGTGTGATATTTATGTTATATCTTTGTCTGAGTTAAATTGAACTCGTCCGTTTTTATTAAATTATATAATATCAATTATTAAGCGTGAGTCAAGATATTCGACCACATTGATCTCACCTGTGTAACCCCAAATATTTTTTGTTATTAGCCATAGTTGTAATACACAATAGTCTACTATTTTTCTTGTAGGCTGACAAAAACATGAGATCAATTAATCTATATCTTTGATTTTATTCAGTAAATTTTTACATAATAAAGAGAGAACTGTAAATTGCCTTTTAATTAATAAATTCTTCAGAAAGAACTTCGTTTTGTGTTTTAGTAACAGTACGATTAATTAATCATATTTTAATCGCTGTAATTATTTATTACATTTATTATTATTTATAACTGTAGCGGTCAGACTTGTGTTAAGAACCCAAATTTTCAGATATTAAGATTCATACAAATCTGAGCAAGGCATTTAATTCGACTCACACCAGAAACACCCCAATTCAAAATTATGCACAAAAATGTTTTATGTTTGCCCAACCTCTAAAATCCAAAGCTTGTGCATATTGATGATTCGCATGAAATTCATTAGAAAAGTAAGTAATAAGATTGAAGTTTTGGAACTTGAAATGTTTAAAATCTTCGGTATCGTAATTAATATCCATATAACGAGGTTTGATATTTATTTTGTTCGAACATTACAAAGTTCTTGATTATATAAAATTGCTACATCATTAAATTCGTTATCTGAATCAAAGCAATCGATATTAGTTAAGTATATATATTCTTGAATGATTTAGATTTCATAATCTTCACCAGAATTATAATTTGTTGAATTAGTTTTAACTTTTGACGTCAGAGTTGTGTTAAGAATCCTAAATTTTCAGATCTTAAGATTCATACAAATCTGAGCAAGGTATTTAATTCGAGTCACGCCAGAAACACTCCAATTCAAAATTATAAAGAATTATAATTTGTTGAATTAGTTTTAAAATTTTAAAAATTGTCATATGATATGTCATTAGATATGAAAATGAATGTTTTTTTATTATTACAATAATTATAAAATTCAAAGTTTTTTATATGGATTTTCCAAGTTGGAGGTATCAAAATTCTCTATATTTAAAAAAATAAAAGTTCAACAAACCTTTTCTCCAAAAATTTAAATTTCCTGAAGAAATACGAAATTTTCAAAAATCTCAAATCCTCGCACTACAGTACGATAAAACAAAATACAAAAATTGCATTCTTTGCACATTTTTGCACTTAAAAATCAATATTTCAATTTTATTATAGTGAAAAAGCATCAGACTAAAATGCCACAATTATGGTCGGAAATTGCACTTTGTATTTAAAAATTTATATTTGCACTTTAAAATATTACCACGTCCGCCGGGGGTTGCGCGATAACTGATGGTGTCCTCAAACGCTCACATCTGGATTAACCATAAACTATTCATATAACCATTCGTATATTAACCATGTACACATTCATTTATTACAATAACCCCGTAGGTCAATGCATACTCCTCAGCGTAGTGTAGCTCAATCTTAAACTGATTTCTGTTTTATAAAATTAACTGTAAATGCTCTAACAAGGATATAAACAGCGATATTAACATAACCTGCCTAGACGGCCTATGGATGTGGTTCTCTACTCTCTCTAAGTCAGCCACTATCACAAGTCGTCCAAGTTTATTAAAAATACAGCTCATTTAAGGAAACCATAAAATGTGCTCAGCCAAACTCATTATACATGTCGAGTGTCTGAAACGAGTACGCCTTAAGGTTGTAAAAATGATTTTTTAATGTAAATTATCCAAATCAAGTAGTTATTGGCATAAATTATCGAGATCGAACTCTAAGGCTGCAGTAGTTAAAAATAGTGAAATTGTTGGGCAATAATTACTAATGTAAACTTTATAGATTAATTCATGGACATTTTATTCGGACAATGTTTCTAAAAAAGCAATTTTGATATCTTCCTCTTTAACTGCAAATTGGTGTGAATTAATTCGAATCAATGATCGAGATAATCTGTGCTAATTTAACCACAAGGATTTAAGGGATCAAAAATCTAAGTGCGACCATTTCAATTTTAACTTACACAATTTTTTATGCAAAGTATTGAATAGTTCATGAGATATAATCCTGGTAGATAAAAATACTTTAAGTTTTATTCACTTCTGATTTTATTATTTCAACTATTAACTATATACAAATTTATTTATTACAACGATTACAAATAAAAGTTAATAAAAAAACTGGTAAAAATTTTGGTAGGGATCGCAAGCAATATTTCTCACGTCACTGATATAAGCCAACGACTTTGAACTATTTTTAATCTTTTAGTAAGAATCCTTTTTGTATTCATAATTTTACGATCCACAACTCATTGTATAGATATTTTTATTCAGTAATTTAATGAATAATAAACTTTAATTTAACGTATGATTGTACTTATACTAATCTTGAATTCTTACATTTAGTCCATCCAAGTCCCCACTATACGATGATTCGATCGATCCGATTTGTTCTATACAGAGAACAGGCACGGGAATAAAATTAAAGTATTCAGTTTTGGTCAGCAAATTGAATGAGAACGAGTTCAAAGCTGTAGAAGATCAGAGTATAGTCTCGGTCATTTCAATGTACCGTATTTGGATGCCTGTTTGTTCGTTGTAATCTGCTGAACTCGGACGCATATCGAGGCCATGTGATCATAGTGATGTATCTCAGCTGGTACGAATTGAGTTAGTGTACGTCAAATAGTGATCAAGGGAAATAATTAAAACATGCTGTTTAATTGGAGATAAAGAAAAAATAAGTAGAGCAGTGCATATTCAAAGAAAGGATTAAGTGACCAAGCCTGTTTTGATTTGCTAGGAATTCATTGACTGGGGAATAATAGACAACGATCGCTATTAATGTAACATTATTGAATATCAAAACACTTCGTTTATTAGATTTAAAAATGGTAAAAGATGCTGATTGAAATATTCGTCATTAGTAAAAAAATATGGCAATAAATCAAAGCTTTTCATTTAAATTCTTGGAAGAAATTGCAAATATATGACCATTATATTGTTTCCACAATAGCATTTCGGGTCATCGTAGGATATTTGATTTGTATCTCTTGTAAACAAATATTGCGATCTTAATCAGTTTAATATCTCCAGGGACATATACTTTCATTTTCAAAGTTCTTTAAATTACTTTTTAATACACCATGAACACCTCTTCTAACTATCAAATTGATATCAAATATACTTTGTGACTTTTTATACTCAGCATTTTGCTTTTATGAAGTTATAGATGTCATAATTATTCAAAGAATATATAATATCTAATTACTAAATCTAAATACCGTATATTGTCACGTAAAAGTTGGAATCTTAAATTTGTACATCAGATGGTTATTAAAATGCAAGGTTCACATAAGTCGGAAGTGAAAATTATTTATAAGACCTTTAAATATTTTTTATTTTTTACATTAAAAAGTAAATTTGTAAAGTTTAAAAAGTAAATGAATGTCAAGTTTAGGTGGTTTTTTATCTTTAATATTCTAAAAATTATACTATGTAAGCTACTGTCTTAATCATCATTAATAAAGTGTCGACTTTGACTACAATATAAAACAGGCAGATTATAGTTAAGAATGGAAATTACGATCTAGGAAATAATTATACTATTTTCAGCCCCAATGGTTTGTGATCCGACTATAAATTGAGAAACCATTTTTGTAGTTAACTATAATTCACAATTTAACGACCTATACCCGGCGATATACGGTATATATTTTTTAATTTTTTATTCTTAAACAAGGAACTTTCGATGCATCATTCTTCAGCGGACATTTTGGTATGAGTGATGTGGTTGTAATGAGTCATCGCTAAGTTAAAAACAAAGAACATGATTTTTTAATGATGAATCGTCTGACTTTTATTTTGGCTTTTTTAGAAAAATATATGTAAAATTTCGTATGTGAATATTGGTTTTTGATATATTCTTAAATTCAAATTTAAATGTGTTTCTGATATTTTAAAAAAATTATGACAATCTTACTAACTTTGAAATCTCCATCTGGTACAGACCGCTTCTATCTTTCTCAATTTTTATATTTCCGAATTTTTTTTTATGTCAGAAAGAAATATATATATTTTTAAAATTTTTAAAATTTATTTTAATTCCTCTTAAATAAAATTTGGATCAGGGGAAAAAATGCCTGATATTTTAAATTGAAATTTATTGTATTTTTAATTAATATATAAAGATCGTTTTTTCATGACCCGCGGAAGGCGAACTCCACCTCCTGGATCGATTGGAGTGGCGGTATCGGTATTTTAGCGAAACGGCAAAAGGAGCACCTCGCCAGGATAAATCGGGATATCGCCAGCGGGCGTATCCAAAGTTCGGACAGGCACCTGCCCACTTATGGAGTAGCCTATGATCATCGGGATCCGGCACTACTAGAAAGCGACACACCCATCCATCTGGTGGTCCCGAATAGTCTACTACAACCGGACAGTCGGGATATGCTGGAGGATCGGGGTGCTGAGGAACATGCCTACTCACGGAGGCGTTGTATGAACAAGAACCCATAATCGACTTGAATTTTGTGATGTCTTTTATTAAATAAATGAGTTTGTGGAAAATTATGTTTAATTCATTCGGAATAACCTGAACAATGATATTTCACACAAAGATTATTTAAAGTAAACATAAACATGCTCATTCGGAGATAGTGGAGAATAAAAAGCCATAATAAAGTTGGGACTATGATTCCCTACTAAATTGCTGAAACTAACTTTATGGTTTACCTGATACCTATTTTCATTAAGGAAAGTTGATGATGGATGCCATGCAGAAGATCAGTAGAGTTAAGGGACCTCCGCATAGAAAATACGAATCTGCATCAACAATATCTTCAATTAAGCCGTGAGTTGCAGCGGATTAGAGCCACTTGGTCCGAGCCGGCTAGAGTTAAGCGGCTTTATCAAAAGATCGACGCGGCGCAGAAGAGCTTGCAGAAAGAGAGAGCTCTGAACCAAGCCCAGAAGGTCCAGATTCGCGGACTGGAAGTAGCTGTAGCGGCCAGTCAGGAGGAGCAGGCCATCACCTACCCTCTGGTGCTCGTCCCAGCCCAAGTGGCCTACTAAAGTACGACGAGCCCTGTGAACCAACCAAACAAACCAAAGTCCCGCGCATGACCGGGAAGAGCAACAAAAATTATTTTAAACAAGGATTGTCTCGATAATGTAGTACATCAATGAATAAAATATTTCTCTGCCGTTTGTTTGTTTTCGCAAAATAAATATACTGACACATCTCTCTGAGGACCAATGATAGTACAATTTGAAGGAAAGTAAATAAGAGACTTAAAGGAGTCAAGACGAGCGTAGACCTTCTATCGGTAGCTCACTGAACCAGCTGTAGACCGGGTCTTAGCAGTTTTGGAAGCAAAGCTCACCTTTGACGGTCACAGAACCATTGGTTACAGTACCGACATTGCCTAGCAACGGATAACCAGTGGCAGTCAGGTAATGTTATATGATTGGGGTCAAGGTCACAATAACCACCTCAAACCCCACATATAAACCTGAGTACGGTTGGACAAAACCGAAATCTTTGCTTTTGCTAGAATGTGGCATTTTTGGGTAATTTGTTTAAACAATTTTTGTGTAAATAAATAATCTATATTTTGTGTGTAAATATATATGAAAACAGTCGAGTTCTTTCAGTTATTTACGCATGGAAAAAAGCCACGGAAATAAAATCCAATATAACTTTAGTTTATTTGCTCAATCTATACTCAAAAATAGTTTGTTTAAAGTGTGCTTAAATTTAATTTGTGTGTATTAAAACTAAAATAAATATATTATTATATAATTCTGGCATTATATTAAACATAATGGAAAATAAAATTGAAAGTCAGAAATGAAAGTTATGTTTAAATGGTTATATGTATGTAACAAAGCATGCCGGAAAGCAGCAGATAACATGGCGTTGTGAGAAGAGTTCATCAGCGAAGTGTCCGGCAAATGTGAAAACCGATTTGGATATGAAGAATCCATCTAATGTGAGAGGAACTCACATGCATCCGTAAAGTGAATAAAAAATTGTTCTATCAGAGGCAAGACAACCGATGAAACGGATGGCAGAATCAATATTTATAATCAGGACATTATCTAATTTGTTTTTTGCTTTTTTTCCGAGACTTTTTTTCGATCTTTACACACACTAACGAACTCAACAAATGTATCCGCCTATTTACAATTCAATTTACATCTAAATTCCACCAAATTTGGAAAAGATACTTCTAATACAAAACCTAGGTCAACTGAAAAACAATTCGAAATCGGATCTTTATTAGGTGATCACTGTCCTAACAACAGACGCCATAATAAACCAAAATATTATTGATTATAATATAAATAATTTATATTTGAATTTGATACAATTATTTAATTTAGATTATTATCTTTTGACATATCGACTGTAGTGGTCTGAAAATAAAGTGTGATATAAGTCATTTATGTTGATGAAATCCCTTTACATAATTATTATCATATATATCAATGATTCTGTTTCAATAAAATGATTTCTATGTTTATACCAATATCTATATTTTAAAAGTTAAAGTCGTGTTCTCCATGTACGGCTTCAATTTACATCCAAATTTCGCGAAATTTGGTAGTTACTTATTATATAATACCTAGGTCAACTGACAAATAAATCCTAAATTTGGTTATTGTTCGGTAATAAATTAAAACCGATTTGAGATAAATTAGGATTATAACTGTCAAATAGTTTGCACATCATTTATCCATAAAAAATCTGTTTAGATAGTAATCATTCAACAAGATGAATAAATTCAATAATTTAACTCAAAAGATAGATTTAAAAAATATTTCCTAAATTTAATTGATGAGAACTACTCAAATCATATCAATGACTAAATTATAAATGTACTTATATTAATGGAATGAATTAAGGAAAATCTTAACACAAAATGTTACCCAACAATTATTAAAAATGTAATCCTCAATTTTCCATTAACTTTAAGAAACAGTGATTAAATATTGTAAATATTAAGCAAGTTTCAAATATAAAAAATTACCTTCGAATCTAATTATTAAATATAATTCAAAAAAGTGCCAAATACATTTTGAAAAATAATAATATTAGCTCATTTTAAGTAAGTCTTTATTCGATTGTTTTAAATTATCGAAAGAAAACTGACTAAACAGTTTTAGTACCTAAAGCATGTCTTTTAAAAAAGTGTCAAAATAATTAACTTAAATATTTAAAAAAGAAAATATATTTATAAAAACATTTTATGTTATAAAACATAAAGACAGAATAATTTTTCCACCTTTTATTATTATTGTTGCAGTAAATAATAATAAAAAATCAACAAACCGTTGAATAAAAAAAACTTATGAGATGTATCAGAGGACATAAATTTTTTACGTTGATTCAGTTAGTGACTATTAGAAAAAATTTGATTTGAAAAACGTTTCTTGGGCATTGCTGCTATATATATCAACATTTTGTTATACAAGGTGAGATTTAATATAAAGTCGTAATGAAAATAAACAAAAAACTTAAGGATTTTATTAAAGAGAGTAAATCATATCAAATAAATTATTTATTGAACGTTCAAAAAATTTAAATGTAAGATCACCACTTTGCTTTGTTCAAAATTCATAATTCTGTCAATGATTAATAAAATATAACATTTTACAATGAGTAGTTCACAAAATTGTTTTATTTAAATACAAATATTAGTAAATTTTAAAAAGTTTAAAAAGTCATTTTATAAAAATTAAAAAGTAAATTAATACGTTGAAGTTGTATAAAATTCGTTTAAATAAACACTTTGTAAATTAAAAGTCAATGTTCGATGAAAAGCAAGCTTTTAATGCGTCCTTGGTTCAATCTGTCGGTATTTACGTTAATTTGTAAGTTATTAATATTAACATTTTTAAATGAAAATTTTTTAAAAAAAATTTTCGTTATTAAAATAATTCAATTAAGAAGGTTTTGATGTGTTTTCTTTTCATATTGAAGGCCACTCAATCTCATTGATACATCTGTTGAGCTAATGTACAGATTCTGTCAATCATGTCAGAAAAGTCCACCGTCTATTCATATAGTTGTCGCATGTTTGAATTATGTTACAAAATTTAATGAAAAGGTTTTTGGTATAAAAAAACTTACCGAAGTCACTTTAAAAATACTGAATATTAAACCAGATGAAGATCGTTTGAAAGCTTTAACGAACGACATTAACCAAATTGAAAAGATTTTAATTGCTTCTGTTGGAACGCAAATAACAAATATTGTACCACCAGAGAAAATTATCAATAATTTCACTGAAAAATTTAAACTTTCTAAAGAAATCATTGAGCCGCTCATTTCGGTAATTAAAGCTATGTTCTATTTAAGTGATATCTGTATTAAACATTCAATGGAACATTTGGTAGCAACAGGAATGTTCTTGTTCCTAAACTTAAACTGCTTGTCTATAGAAAACTATAATTCCTTGCCTTGGTACTTTTATATTTCAGAATCAATTGATCTAAATTCTTTGAAAGAGAGCTGTGATTATTATTTTCAATGTTGTGATCGTGTAAATGTTAAAACTAAAGAAATTATCTTTCGAGGAGTAAAAGTAAACATAATTTTTTAAATATTTGATTTTATTTTACATTTAAGAAATGCAACAGATATTGCTTGATGAAAAGTTTAGAAATAAAAAATGAAGACATTTTGATAGATGATGGAAATCAGACTAAAGAAATACAAACGAGAAAAAGGCCCAGTGATGATAAAAACGATAATTTTGTTAAGAAATCGAGATTGTTTTAATGAATTAATTAATCAAAATTGTAAAGGGAATACGGAATCAATGAAATTCAAAGGCAATTAGAAATAAATATATTTGAATATTTATTCGTTTTAAAACGGATTAATTCTTATTTTTAAGTGAAATAAAATTTATTTTGATTTTGAAAAATAATTTGCTATAAATACATTTTGTGTTTTTCAATGTGCATAACTCTATTGTTTATATTTTTATTTGTTACTATTTATTTGTAATGATGAAATTTCAAACAATCATTGAATTTAAATACAAAAAATATTATTATAAGATATTACCTATGTAAGGGGATTTGCGGAGATAACTAAACGCATGTCATGACCTTGTAACTTTTACATGATATAGCTCTAAATTTTTGTCCATCATACTACTCTTTGATCTACCGTAATTATTCGAATATAAGACGCATCATTAAAAATTGACTGAATTCAAGAAAATATAAGTAACCCAAATATAAGACGCATGTATAATTATTACCTTACATTAAATTTATTTTTTGTTTAAAATTAAAATTTCAGTTACCTAAATTTAAATTTTTATTTCCCTATAATGTCTTCAAAACGCTGCAGTTATACGACAGGTTTCAAATTGAAGGTAATTGAAGCAGCCGAACGTGTCGTAAATAGAGGAGCATCTAGAGAATATGGACTCAGTGAAGCTAATGTAAGGCGTTGGAGAAAAAATAAAAATACTTTAAAAGAGTGCAGATCCTCTACAAAGGCCTCTGGCAGAGGTAGGAAATTATTTTTTCCTGATGTGGAGAAAAAATTAGTTGAATATGTTCATAAAAAGCGATTTTCAGGTTCCTCAATATCCACTGTAGAAGTTAGGTTGAAGGCTTTAGAGTTAGTCAAGGAGATGTATCCTGGTTCAATATTTAAAGCATCAGCGCGCTGGTGCCAGCTTTTCATGAAAAGGAATGATATTTCTATAAGAAGAAGGACTTCAATTGCACATCGACTGCCGGATGATGTAGAAAATAAGCTGCTCGACTATCATAAATATATAATAAATTTAAGGAAAAGGCATGAATATCAAATTAGTTGCATAGGGAATGGGGATCAGACCCCACTAAGATTTGATATACCTTCATTTCAGACATTGGATTTCAAAGGAGTCAAGTCTGTACCTATTAAAACTAAAGGCAACGAAAAGAATCGGTTTACAGTTATGTTGGGAGCTTATGGGGATGGCAAGAAGATGCCACCTTATGTAATTTTTAAAAGAAAGTCTTTACCAAAGAACATTCATTGGCCAGCTGGTATGATTGTTAAAGCACAAGAAAATGGATGGATGAATGAGGAGTTGACTAAGGATTGGATTAAGACTATTTGGTGTAATGATAGAAAAGATGAATTTCGAAATTCAAGGAGGTTACTGGTATTAGACGCATTTAGATGCCACCGTATGTCATGCGTAAAGGAAATTTTGGCAAAAAACAAAACAGATCTTGTGATTATTCCTGGAGGGATGACCGGGCAACTTCAAGTTATGGATGTAGTTTGCAATAGGCCATTTAAGCAAGAGATGCAAAAGAGATGGAATGAGTGGTTTTTTTCTGGTGCTCCATCATTTACTGCTTCTGGAAACAGAAGAAAGGTTGGTTTAGAAACTATTTGCAAATGGATTCAACTATCATGGGATGCAGTTAGTGAGGCAATTATTATCAAAGGGTTCAAGAAATGTTGTTTGAGTAATGCTATGGATGGATCAGAAGACGATATTATTTGGCAGGACGATATATCTGATGTAGGGAATGAGGAAGATGATATTGATGATATGGAAAATGAATTAATGTTTGGAGAAGTGGACGAGTCCATTGAGATTGAGAATTTGATGGAAAGTGAAGATGAAAATAATGGTCTCTGTAATGAAAAAAACATTCTGTAACTAAAAATAAACATTTTTTATTAATTTATACTTTATTTCCCTTGCCCATACCGGTTTTTCAGAAAATTTTCTGAGTAAGAAAAAATATTTCCTGTTATACCCATGTATAAGACGCACCACGATTATCATCCCCAAAAGTGATGAAAAAAAGACCTTGGGAGAATATAACTAACTATTTAGTAAGTTCAAATATTTTATAATTAAACATTATTTTTTTTGGTAAAGTTATTTGACCTATAAACCTCACTTTACATATTTTATTATTTTCTATAATTATTAGTTGATAATAAACATTTTAGACGCCCGACTTGGTAATCAAAAGGATTTTAAAAGAAATAGATGAAATCATAGAAAATAAAGAATTTTTGTCCGACGATGGGTCTATAGATATAGTCGAATTGCCATCAGAAAATGTCTATAGGCTTACTTGTTGTGAGGACATTGGCGAAGACATTTTAGTAGACACAACAACGAAAGATTTTCCCGGTCAAATTGAAATTAATATACCAAAACTTGAACCTAAAAAACCTAAAACCTCCAATGGTTTTGGAAGAAAATCGATTCAGATTTTCCTCAAGTTTCTTTAAAAGTTTGACAGAAAATTTAAAAGATAAGACGCCTGTCCAAATTTTTGAAGAGCTTGTAAGTGAAGATATCCTGGAATTTATTGTAACCCAAAGTAAATTATATGCCTTGCAAGAAAATTTTCATGACTTCAATCTGTCTCAACAAGTTTATTGGTGTACATCAAGGTATCATTCATTACCAAAAGAATTATATTTGTGTGAAGATGAAGATATAAATAGTCAGTGTATAAGAAATTGTATAACAAGAAACAGGTTTTTGGAGAAAAAACGATATTTACATTTCAATGATAATTCTCTTTTGTCACCCATCCTCATCAGTCACTGAATAATTGTTTCCATATGGATTTATATGAAGGTAGAAATGACCAAAAAAAATTGAGACTTTATTACCCTCCGTTGTTTTGTCTTTGCCTCTCATTTAGAGTATCCTAAAGAACAATCATTATATTTTGATAATTTTATCACGAGTTTCAATTTGATTTCCCGATTGAATGAAACTGTATACAAAGTACTGGAACTGTGAGTATAAATTGAATGAATAACTGTCCTATGAAAATGATACTGTGATGAAAAAAGATAATATGGAACGACAACAAACGCATGAAAATGTTAACAAATAATTTAAGAATAGTGCCACTAGATAATGTGAGAAGATGATCTAAAACTGGAAAAGAAAAAAGTCCACTTAATACAGTGGTTCTTAATCTTTTGGTATTGAAGGAACACTTTGTTCTCTCAAAGAGTTTGGTGGAGCACCTAGGGTTCTTTGAACTAAGCACTGAAAAACGAAGGTGCAATACCTACCTAAACGTTAAGGTTGGTGTTGCAGAGAGGGAAGAGGCTCCCCACACCGCGAGAATTCTTTTGTAAAAGTACCCGTGAAATTGCAATTTTAAAACATTTCAATGTAAAATTGAAACTAAATTGAATTCTGAAATAGCATATATTTCTGAATATCTAAATTTGGAGGAACACTTCACCTGATTCTACGAAACACTAGTGTTCCGCTGAACACCGATTCATAACCACTGACTTACTATATCACAGTATATAGTATTTTACGTTTTGGGAGTTGAAAATTTAGAAATATATTGACTGCAGAAATATTTCGTTGTTAGAATGCAAATTGTGGTTAGCCCTAAAAACGACGCACATCACCATCAAAACAGCTTTAATCAATATATATAAAACGATTTCAAGAAAGATATATGGACTAGCTACTGATATTTCCTTTTGTATTTTCCCCTTTATTGGTGAGCAGGGCCTAGTACAGGATTTTTAGGCCCATTTGGTCAATTTTGTCAAATTGACTGATACTGTTAAAAATATTTTTAAATAAGTTTAAAACAAAATCCCTAATATTGCACTCTTTAACCTTCTTTCGCTCGAATTTGTCCACCATCCCATAGATGTAGCGCTACATTTCAATGCATTACATCTTAATTCCGTAATTCTGTATTTCAATAAATAACTGTGTAATTCCAAGGCCCTTTATGAAGTGTGGCCTGGGGCAAATGGCCCCAGTGGTCCCCTGTCATAAGCCATGTCGGTGGGGAACTGTCTGAAATGTTGGTGTGTGAGTAAATATATAAAAATAATTTTTCCAACGACATGATAGGACAACTAAAAGTGTCGTGAATAAAACAATAATGGGGAATTATTTAAAAAGTATCAATGATGATTGGCTATGGCCTAATAAATGTGAAAACAAGATGGAGTAAATCTAGTACATAAGTGACAGCTATAATTATCATTGGCCAGATGGTCGAAGAAAACTGAAAGTATCATTAAACATTTTAGTTTGAGGGTAAAACCAGAAAAAAGTTTTTGAAGAGGTATGGACTCAATTGTCATTAGGATCTTCACGTGAAATAGATTGACATCGAGCCAATTATAGAGGAAGCCCCAAATTTTTAGAACTTCATCAACTTCTTAAAGTAATAATTAATGATACAATATATAATATCGAAGAAAGATGTAAAAACAAATGTCAAATTTACTGGCCATTTACTTGTAAAAAATATATTTTTTGTACTTGCATTTTTAATTTTACAATTTAATAGATTTATTAGATATAGGGTTTTGCTTGAAGGGGGGGGCGCTTTAGTTCGGAGAGATGGTTGGTCTTCTTTACTTTGAAATATAAAATTGTATTAGAATAGTATTTTTTATTTGTCAGATAATTTCCTATATTAACAGTTTATAGCGATTAGTTAGTCCAACTTTTGCATGTTCTCAAACTATTGAAAGAAAATAAAGAAAACATGAATGTATTGGATAATATAAAAACTCTATCCGATGAAAAATTGAATCATCATCTCATTTTCAAGGATAAATTGAAAGAATTTATGAAATCCTCAAATGAAACTATAAGTTTAAGCTCATGACATAAAGATTCTTTGACGGGTCTAAATGCGTATCCAGCAGATATCATCAATCGGATTAATAGTATCCAGAATCAAACTGGTGAGGATCCTCCACTAACTTTGACAAAATTATAAGTATTCGGACTTAATATTTTCATTCATAAACTGTCTGATTTCAGTACACTTCGGCACTCTACAAACGTTATCGCAATCATTAAAGGGAAAAATAGATTAATAGTTTTTCAGTTAAAGCACATTCATAAGGTTTATGGGATTTTTATTGTCTCTTTCAGAAATTGTCTCTTCTTACACATATCTTTAATTATTCCACATACTTTAATCTTATTGTTTATCTCAATATTATAACTATTACGTATAATTAAAATTTTTAATCGACAATATGACATTCTTATTATAATATTATTCGAAATTGTAATTTAGCCTGGAAATGTTTCATTAATATTGCATTTGTTTAAAACGTGAATGTTATATTGATTAAAATTGATAAAAGTAAAACATTATATAGAAAAAATTTCTTTTGAATTTTAGTTTTTACTATTTTGTTAAATGGGCCGCTAGTTTGACATGCCTGATATAAGTAAATACCTACATTTATTTATGTCTATAATTATTGTAAAATCTTTAGCATTCATTTATAAGAACAACAAAAAACCAAAGACTGATCACTACAAAACAAAATACACAAGCCGCTGTATACATGCATATACATTTCTATTAATTTGTTAATGCATATGTGCATTTTTATTAATAATAAATGTTTTATATTTAGCAGTATTTTGTGTGGTCCTTCACGAATCTAAAATTGTTAATGCGGCCAAAGACATGGGTTGAGTCTGATTACCTGTTATAGGTAATCTTTAAACAGGCTCGTAACCAGGATTCAATGTACTATGAGGCAAATAATTAGCGATATGACGAGTTTGATTTACAATTCACAAAGCGTATGCAAATCTCATAAGTGTTTTTTCAATATTTTCCTTACCAACCTTCACTTTCTTAACCATCTCTAAGCTGATTTTATTATCTGTCAGAATTAATTTCAGAGTTTCAACTGGAAAATCATTATTGTTCTTAGTGTGGGGCTTATAGGTACTCGGTGTACGTGACCTTGACCCCAATCATAAACTTTCTTCTATCTGCCACTGGTTACCCTTTGCTAATCAACGTTGGTTCTGTAACCAATGGTTCTGTGACCGTCAAAGGTGAGCTTTGTTTCCAAAACTGCTAAGACCCGGCCTACAACTGGTTCAGCGAGCTACCGATAGAAGGTCTGTGATCGTCTTATCCTCTTAGGTCCCTTACTTTCTTCACTTTTCTTCACATTGGTTTTATTCCTCAGAAAATTGTATTAATAAATTTACATGAAATGACAAAAAGAATTTTATTTACTAGATCACTACATTATCAATTTAATTTTTTGTCCTAGTTGCAATCTACATTGTTTCTGCCTTCTTCTCTCTGCTCGTCCTGGTCTTGCGCGAGACTTTGGTTGTCACACTCTGGTAAGCTACCTGGGCTGGAGCAAATACCAGCCGGTAGATAACTGCCTGTCCTTCCTGACCCGCCGCTACAACTGCTTCTAGTCCACGTATCTGGACCTTCTGGGCTTGGTTCAGGGCTCTCTCTTCCTGGCAGCCCTTCTGTGCCACATCTATCTTCTGGTAGAGTCGTTTCACTCTGGTCGGTTCAGACCAGGTGGCTTTAACCCGTTGTAACTCCCGACTTAATTGCAGGCATGGTTGATGTAGGTTCGTATTTTCCTTTCGGAGGTCCTTTAATTCCTTGCTGATTTCTCGCATGACATTCATAGACGTGGTGTCTTAATAATAAATTAGACATAAGATAGGTTTCGGAAATTTCAGTTAAATGCAAAAATAAACCAAGGCCCTAGTCCTCACCTGATGGTCGTCTTACGCATAGTAACCATCCGGAAAACGGTTCATTATTCACTTTATTTAGTTTCCGTATACTTTTTTATTATCCAGATTAATAAAGAAGAGTTACTGATACAACAAGTTTATTGAAAACACAGATAAGAACAACAAAACACAAAAAATAAATGGATTGTATTATAAGTCCTCGATCTCAGTGCGGTTGTTTGTCGGGGAAACGCCTCCGCGATTAGGCGTGCTCTTCGACGCCCCGATCCTCTAGTATATCTCGGATGTCTGGTTGGAGGAGACTTTTCGGAACCACTAGATGCACTGGCGCGTCGGTTTCGAGTAAGGCCGGGTCTCTATGATCGTAGGCGATTCCGTAGGATGGCAGATATCCATCCGAGCTAGGAATGCGTCCACTGGCGATATCCCGATTAATCCGAGCAAGGTGCTCCTTCTGCCGTCTCGCCAGAAATCGATATCGCCAATCTAGTTGCTCTAGGCGGTGAAGCTCGCCTTCTGCCTTTTGCCGGATCTCGCGCGCGGGGTTCCGACCTCGCTCCCGCTTGATCAGGATACTGGAGAGTTCGACATCATCTCCAAACTCGTTGGCTTTGCGTTTCGGTCACTCGGGGGTACCGTAAGTTGATATGGTATAACCCCGATCCCACAGGGCTTGTCTATACCTTCCAAGGTGGTACGATCTACATCTTCCCAGTTATCATGTTGCGTACCTGTGAATGGCAAATAAAATATATTATTGTTGTTTTCCCTTTTCTCTTCAAAATTTTATAAATTGAGTTTAATTTCTCGTCGGTACAGGGTCGTCCGAAGTTCTTACTACTGGGTTTTCTCCGATAGTTTGCCAAATGGAACGTTTATACGGAATAGGCCTGAATGAGGCTCCTCACTTACGGGGAATCTGAAGGAAAAAGAAGGCGAGTTTCTCGATGAGAACGAATCGATCAAGTAATCCGCGTCAACACTGGGTGAAATGGAATGTGGTTATGGGATCGTTGTAAGAGTTACTTGACTAATCAGCCACAAACTCCCTTTAAGAATACGTCATGTGATATTACGGCCATGATCATAGAATTCAGGTTAAATATTCCTACCGGTTTCGAAATCAAACAATCCAAGAAACAGGGGCGACGGGTAGTTCGAGGTATCCATCGACCGATAATGACTACCGAAATCTCATGTTTCCAACATTTTATATATCATAATTGCAAGAATTCTATCTTCTGGAGACTCAACTACACTCTCCGGCGTGACAGCAAATTGAGCAATTAACATTGAACTAAATACCTAAAAACATGAATTGAATATTTTTAATACCCGGACGTGATCGGCTACGATTAAATGTTCTTAATAACCTGAACGTTATAGAAGTGGGGTCAATTTAAGGATTTATAGGTCATGACGAAAACTTTGATCTGAATGTTCCACTCACTGTGAAGGAAAGGGGGTTGAGAATGTGGCGAATAAATTTAGTCATGCAAGAAAATTTTTAAATCAAATTACGCTTTTACTGGTGTTGCAAGCACGGAATTTTAATCCAAGATTTCTAGTAAAATCATTTGAACTAACGAGTATGATATTAAACTTTTATTATTTCATGTACATTAAGAAGGCTGGAGCAGCCGTACCTGTTGGACGATCTTTATTGCAGATTTTCCGCTGGTCGCGTCTTGGGGGGAGTTTAGTTGAACAGGATTGAGTTTCAAAACCTCTTCGATCGGTCACATTCATCTCCTCGGTTCCAGCTTCGTATACTGTTACAGTTGTTTTTGGTAAATTTTGCATAATAGTTGTGCATTTAAGATGAATCCGTCTCCTTATTTATATTCTCACTGTGGGTGTGTAGCCACGTGGCAGTGTTGTCTCGACTAGCTGGATATGAGTGGCCGATCTCTTCTCCACTCCTACTATCGATTGTCGGATAGAAAATGACGTCTAATTAAATTCTATCTGCCGGCTGTGTCGTGGATTTTCTTCATTCGCTTTTCTGTTTATTCTGTCGACTCACTGGTTGTGTATCGTTATATTTAACAGACTGGCTGCTAGAGGTGGTGTTTCTACTCATTTATCTATCAACAGGAGAAGAGCGAAGAAAATTCTTGACCGATCCCTTCTCTCTGAATTTTGTATTTTAACATTTAGCATTGGCAGTTCCACCATATTCGTTTCGATCGCTATTTCTCAGTATCCATTTTTCTTTTTTTCCTGATGAATTATTTGAGGTTTGTTTTATTTAATTGTTTCTTGGATTCCTTAATTTAGTTAGATCGTTAGGCTCCACGCCATTCGGGAAACGTCCCTCTGGATAATTGGCCTCATCAAATCGTGTTGCTGGGTTCCTCTCCGGAAAATCGTCGGATTCTACGAGGGGATTCCTTGTCTCCCACCAGTTCAACTTTGTGAATTCATGCGGACCTTTTCGATAAATCTTTCTTTATTTTAAATAAATAAATGTTCGGGATTGTTGTTGGAAATATTAGTATTTTAAAGCCCTTATTTGGACTACACAGGGCGTATAGATTGATAAGACTCATCAAGACAAAAAATGATTTTTGATTCTATGACGCCAACTAAGTTTTTCGTTTTTCTTATTACAATTTATACTGTGGATGCATTTGATGGTTGGGAGGATCGGTGTGTATTTCGAGTTACTTAGTCCTGAATATGAAGTGGTTACTTAATGACAGGGGTTTCCTGATAATTTCATGAATTGAATTTACTATTAGATAATTTGGGCGTTTATTTACGGCTTACCGATGATGTGGACGAGCCATTTAGACTTTATTATCGGGTGGATTCTTTTTCTTGGAGAACAGAGGTTCGGGGACATTTCTTGTCATATTTATCCGATTTATTAAACTTATCATTGGAATGTGTGATTTTTATTCAGTTAAGATTCTAGTTCGCCTCATCCATCATAATTATTAAACTATTTTGGGTTTCATCATTACCAACGATTTGTTTAGCGACCCAGTTCTTTCATTTTTATTATCAACCCTGATTTTTTATGGTTAATAAGAGCTTGATGCATCGATTTCCGCTAACCCGTTCCCTTTAACCTCAAGTTGATCTTATGAAGAACTCTATGTCAATGTTAGATTTTAAGAGTGCCCACTGGACTACTCTGTGTTAATATTTTAGCCGTTGAGTAATAAGATTTTAGGTCGATTTTTTGGGAGCAGGTGGAAGGGTAGGCAACCAAAAGGTTGTCTCCCGATCTCCCTGCTGCCCCTATAGAAACTAGTGAATTTACGTTCGAGTCCGTCGTTACCCACGGCGAGATCTCTCACGGGCACGAGCTGTTGGCGGACTTATACCGCACTTACACTGCTCGACTATTTATGTCATATTTTAATAACTTGTCGGTGTGTGGCTGTGGGCCGGAAAAATTTCGACATAACGAAGTTTATAATATCAGTAATATATATAATTGATAATACCAATTCCAGTTCCATTTATCATTTATGCTCATGTCATACTCCATTACAATCAATAACAGCAAATCATTCTTGCTTACTTTCGATAAGTGATTCAAGTTCTTTGAGCGGTTTTAAGTTTCCAAAAAACTGAGTGTTCAGCGTAAATTCAGAGTACAAGTGATTAAGCTGCTCCGAGTCTCTTCAAAAAACGAGTGTTTGTTAGTTTTTAAAGTCTGCCTTTAAAACTGGTTCCAAATTTGGTGTGTTCAGGTTATGATAAACCGATTAAAATTATGTGAAAATGAATCGGTATATATACCTATTTTGTGACCCTAACCTTGCGTGTTAAATTTGATGTATTAAAACAAAATTTGACCTTGGGAATTTCTTTGTATTTTCTAACTTTATTTTCTTAAATTTTTGATTTATTTTGACAATTTATTCTTTTAACAAATAATTGAATTATTTCTAATTCAAATTATTTTATTTTAGTCCCAATTTTCATGAACTCTTGTTTCTTTAATTAAATTATCAATTTTGGTCAAATTTTCCGTGTTTTTATGTTATTTTATAGTTTTATTTATTTTTATGTCTTTAATTTGATATTTTATTTCTTTCTTTCTCATATTTTGCATGGTTAATTGGTGTTTTAGGGTCTGATTTTAAATCTGCTTGCTGTGTTTGCGTGCTATTACCGATTCATTTAAACAAACTGTGTTCTGGCCCAACATTAGTTAAGGCAATGTTTTTAGTAAAAAAAATACTACGACTTTATCTCACACGTAATTTGGCTTCTAATTTGTACCATATTTTTACCATGAGATAAAAACTCTATAACACTATAGGATACACAAGAAACTGATCTATATTTTGAAAACACAATTTTTCGAAAAAGTACATGAAGGTCATAAAGCGCTATTGACAATATAAACAAATTAGATAAAGATAAATTACAAATTAAAATATTCTACAGAATTTATTTCATCAATATTTCCACTAGATTTATAATAATCAAAACTTTAGGAGTCATGTCCATGTCTTGGCAGATTACTTTTATTACCTCCAATTTGGAATCCATTTTGCATTTTAACTGCTTTAACATCGGCTCCAACAAACTGTTCAAATATCCAGATTGGAATAAAATTCAGAATAAATCCTTTTATGATTTTCAAATATTTCACTATTTTTGACTGTGTGACGATACATTACGTGATATCCAGTACAATTCCTAATAGTATACTAGTGTCGAGCTAATGGCTCTCAACAGTACTATGCGGGAAGCGCTCAGATTTCTCTTCGCACCGGGTAAGTGTACAACAGTGTCAAGTTAACACCGAAATGTTGTTGTAGAACGCATTGTGTCAAACAAAACTTATGGAAATAAAGTAAGTTATATTTATGAGAATTATCCAGCTTTTTCTAGTAGGAGATATAATAATGAGAAGATTAGCAATCAAAATCATTGATTTCGAGCATTATTTTCAATGAAATATCAAGCAAGGCAATTATGCAACAGATATCGTGGATTACCTGAACCAAAAGAAGAAATTTTATCACCGGGTCAATGTTACTGTTGTGGTGACAATAACCACTTATGTTTCGAACGTCCATTGAAACTTAAATGTCTAATATGTGGAAAATATTGGCACATATATAGACACTGTCATTAATTGACAAATTAAAGCCAAAATTATAATGGATCAGTTATGTGCATTCATGATGAAAATACTGATATGTAATTCGAGGAAGATGTAATAGATCATGAGGTTATGCAACAAAAAAACGAGAGCATCCCTGTTGCTTACATTTCGTCAATAAGGTTTAACCAATAAATAATAATTTAAATCGAAATGAGTATAGAAAAGATGTGATGTATCAGACGACGGTGGAGCAGAATGAAAGTTTGAATTTAATATGCTATGGGATTCAGGAGCTGCTATAACAGTTATGAGTAAATTTTTTGTCAAAAGAATGTAAAACCGGCTCTATTAGATACAAAAATTTACTTAGCCTAGAGTTTTTTGAAATGTGAGAAAAACCAATTGGATCAACATGGATAAATGTTAATGGTAAGTGTCGATACTGAAATTCTCAATACATGCTGAATATTGGATTACCTAATTTCTGAACTTAAGAAAATAGATTATACACTCAGCAGATCGGTTCTTTATTTACGTCTAATCCCACGAAGGATCGACTCAAATGAAGAATAGAAACACCTGAGTGTCGTTCCAGTGAGACTAAGACGCCCTGAAAACAGTCAACACAAATACCATGTTGATGCAGATTTCATGTTTGCAACAAAGGAATATTTGAAATCAGTTGCTGCCTTATTTGGGCCATCATTCATATTCGTTTTATCTATAAATGATAAATCCAGTGTTCCACTTGGCCTTGCAGCAGCAAGCAGACAAACATCAATTCTCATGTATCTGAAATACGAAGTCTGCCTTCCTGATCACGATTTTGTTATTGCAGCCAGGCATAAGCTAACTCCATAATTTTATGCAGTCTGCATCATCAAAGCTCCCAGTGACCATGCATCGTTTGAAATTTCTAATTCTTGGTTATTATACACAGCTATCAGAAGTGTGAAACATGATGGGAGTACTTCTTTCTCTCATGAAAGAGATGTGGAACACCTTCTTGAACTGGAATCCTTCAAAAAAGTTTTAAAGCACATTAGTGTTTTTAAACCGATGTTTATAGATTTTGTAGATGGAGGACCAAATGAAAATCCGAGATATCCAAACACTTTGGCAATGGCTGTTGACAGATTCAAAATACAATCTTGACGTCTATATCACAATGGCACATGCGCCAGGTTTATCTGCATTCAATTACGTTGAAAGACGAATGGAACCTCTCATCAAAGAAGTTGCTGGTATCATTCTTCCATCCGACTCATATGGTAACTATCTCAATGCCTAAGGATGTACAAATGATGAAAATTTGGAGAAACAAAATGTTAAAAAAGCAGGTGAAATTCTTTCTAAAATTTAGATGAACATGACTAGAGTTTCTGAAAATCCGGTATTTTGATATCCACCGGATTCGGTTTTTGGATTTTTGGAAACTGACGGAAATCAGATAACCGATCAATAAAACTTTTTCTTCATAGCTTTTATGAATACGTCCCATGACATCGGATTCATTTTTGTCAGATGTTTGGTACATTTAGCTAATGACTCTCGTATAAAATTAGATCTCTTATTGAAATTCCATCGACAACAGCTAGTTTAGTCACAATTTCTTATTGTCTACAACATGTCATGAAATCAAACATTGTTTTTTGTTTTTTCATCACTGGGTCACAATTATCACCATCTTCATGACTTGACTTAGCATAATTGTATGAATCGTTTTTATGTGGTTTATCATTGCACCAGTAGAGCCATTGCTGTTCAAAATCTTTGTTTTGCATATTTTACATTCTTCTTTTCCATTAGAAATTTGGTTAAAATGTTCCCATATTTTTGATGTTTTATTAGAACTCATCTAGATGGGTTAAAATAAGAGGCTTTAATTTTGAAAGGATTAAATAAAACTAACTGAAAGAATTATTTACCTTTAGGTTTTGTTGATACAAATAAATTTTTAAGGTTTATTTAAACAAACTATTGAACACGAATTGACAATTTATATAAAAGTTAGAAATTAATGGATTTTAAGAAATTTTAAAATTAAGAAAATTAAAAAAATTAGTTAACGGATATCAGATAAATTTAACAGTTATCGGATTCGAATACATGAGAAGAAAACAGCGGATTTTCGTATTTGGTTTTCCCATTTCAGTAACCCTAAACATGAATTTAGATGGTCATCCTGTTGAGGCAGAGTATGTAGAGAATGTTACATTGAGTGTTGAAGATATAGATGAAGGATGGATTTCATGTAATTGTCAAATTTCTCGGCATATGCTGATGATTGCGAAGTGCTAATCTGTAAAATGTAGCAGCAAAATGCGATCATCATGTTTAGAGGTATTTCTGGATTGTTTTCTTCCACCACCATTTTCATTCCGAATTACATCCATGGTGCCAGACATACCAGATCCTAGCAATTTCAAGACTGGTGACAAATTTATGTCAGTTTGGCAGAGGCTAGTCATTAAATTAAAGTCAGAGTCCAACAATATTTACCAACGCGAGATATCATATGATATGTACTGTCCGAGTTTAAAACCCAAGGATATTGAATCAAGGATTTGTAAGTCCGGTCAAATCTGCATGCCATCACATGCAGCCCTCACGAGACGTCGTAATGGCGAAGATGAATTTACAGAAACTGAATGTCTGTATACCGATGTCAGCGACAACAGTTTTTCTGTATTGACAGCTGTATATAGAAATATCTTTGATATTTTCAAATTGCCATGGGAGAAAGAAAATTTTTAGAAGATGGCTGCAATGAATGTCGTTATTTATATTATATAGTTTTGAATGGTCTCTTTTAACAGCATCCACTTTCAGATTGCAACTCTTTCAAAACGTTGTTGAAAGGCCACCATTTTCCTGACCAGTTTAATACTTCATATTTACTCCTCAGAATACGAATTTTTAAAAAATTCTTCTTGGTCGTTAAAATATTATACATAATGGATTATTGATTTTTTTAAATTTTTCTATAATCTTTTTTATATACTATATATGGTAAGTAAGTAAGCGGCATGTTTCATGTCACCTATTTTCCCCATTTGATCATTTTAATTATGAATTGCATGTTTTTTCTCTATTTTTCAACCAATATTGCGTACTACTAAATATAAGGTTGAAATGAAATTTAGCATATATGCTTATAAATTATTTAAATTTCTTCTGAAAATAAAGGATATCTATTTTTGGAGGGATAATGAAAAAGGACAAGGGAGAGGGGATCATAAGTTGCTTCTTTTGTGAATGCTCCCTTATTATGATTATTGCATTTTACGTTATACCTTGTTTTAACGATAGTAGAGCAATCATTATTCTTGACTTGAAAAAAATTTTTTAAAAATTTATACATTTAAACGAAAAAACATTTTTTAACTAACACCGGGGAAATTGACTTCATTGTAACAAAAAGGACGAATGACAGAACCATTTTTGTGAAAAAAACATTACGAAATATTACCGGGTCATGGGGAACTTTTCTGTGTAACATTTTTTTAGAAAGCGTCGCTGATTATATCCCATTATATCATTGGGACATTTACTAAGCAAAAAATTATTGTAATTTTTATAATTTGGTATAAATAATATTATATACACTGTAATATTTTTCTTTATGTATTGGATTAATGATACCCAAGAACACGAAAGAGGTCAGAGTACAAACCAACAACAGTAATAAAAGGATATTCTGTAGAAATCCAGCAAAATTTTCATTAATATTTTTTGTTGTTATTTTTATTGTATTGTTTGAGATCTAGTCTTTTGTAAATTCGGATAATGCTTGATTAAAAATCTTGTAGTTGCAGACATTGGAGGCAGCTTTTCATCATCGAAACGGTGCATTGAAGGAATTTGTTTTAATGTCACCTCGAAGTCCAATTTTTTGATTATATCAAATCTATTTATTTTTTGCAGAGAGTCTACCAATGACAATAAATTTGCTCGGATGTGAAATCTTCTCCAAGTTTGAAGAATTGTCAGAGCCAAATCTTCCCGAGATCCTCGAACCTTAATATATATATTTTTCATTTCTATTTACAGTCTAAATTTTGAACTATTTTCTTTTAAATTAAGAAAACTCGTGTTAAATATAAAATAAAATATTGATTGTTAGAATAAAAAATATAAATCGTTAAAATATCACTGACGGAAAAGAAAAGATTAAAAAAAATTTTTTTTTCAAAAATTCTAATTAATTTTAATTTATTTTTTCATTTTCTAAGAACGTGTTTTAAACTGAATTTTTCCTTATTTTATATAATTTTAACGAATCTTTTGCAGAAATTTTAATAAAAGCTATTGCTATTATTCTGATATATTATCTGCTTATGCCTTGTGGGATTTAATATTTGAATGACAAGAAATTAAAATAAAATAAGCTATTTAATAAAGTAAAAGTATTTATTAAAATTTAAATCAATACAATTTTCATAGCAAATTCAAAATTAGTTTTTTGGGTGATTAAAACACTACAGCAGTGGTTCCTAACCGGGGGCTATGTACCCCGTAGGGGTACGTAGTAACTTCTTGAGGGTATGTAGAGCGTTAGTAAAGAATGCAATTTTTTTCCGATTAAGTGATTGTATTAATAGAAACGAAATTACTGAACAAACTAATCACTGAACATGACATGTGGTTGGCCCTTTCGAACACTGTATCAAGAATACTACAGTTGGTTGATGATAAGCAGCAACAATGCTCTCATTAAAGAATTTTTTACTTTTTGTAATTAATTTTTTACTTATTAAATAAAATATGATTTCATTTAAATAAAATTATGCATATCGTATTTGCACTTAATAAATTACAGAAATTTTGAGGGATACGTGAAATTCTAGATTTTTACCAAAGGGTACAATTACTGCAAATATTTTAGAATATTTTAAGTTGCCGACCTTGAGCGTTTATGGTTGTTTAAATTTCAGTAAATACTAATGATGGATAAAAATTTAAAAACTATCCTCATTTAAAGTAAAACATTATTTTTAATAAATAATAGCATAAAAATTCAATTGTGCTGCACGTTTGAGATGGTTAACTTGAATGATTAAAACAAAAATTGTGAGTAAAAAATAATTTTAATTTTGGTTTTGCTTTCAAAATAAGATTTTTTAACAATTTTTCAAGGAATTTTATGTAAATAAATTTGTTACAGTTTCTTTGTAAGTTTTTTTATTTAAAAAAATTGATTTGTCTTTCTATTTCTTTTCTCAGTTTGAATTCTGTTAAAACTTCACAAATATTATTCTCACAGCTCTCAGTTGGTGACTTTCTGATCTTTTAGTCACTTATCTCTTAATAATTTACATTCTTCGTTGTCAATCTTTCACATCTAAAAATGTGGTCTGAACTGTCTGAGCTATTTATTTTGTTTCCCCTTACACTTCCGTTGGTGATGTATTTGATTTATTAATTGGAATCTTTACTTTACTTTCTATTTCATTGCTGCTCGTTGAAAGGACTTTTTGGTAGGTTCTGACTTATCAGTAAAATTTTCAGCCTTAAAATTATTTTTTATCAGTGAATTAATAATTTTTATTATTTGACTTTTTTATACTTTTTGTAGGTCTTGTGTTTTTCAAAACAATATTTTTGGTGGTGGGCTAAGATTGGATTCATTGTGCACTTTCTTTCACTCTTAAAAAATAATTTTATCCCCACAACTTTTATTGAAAACCTAAATATTTATTTACATTACAGTTCTATTAGTTTTCTTTTTTCATAACTTCGCGTGAATTCGATTGTTTATTGTTCGTTCGCTTTTAATGACATGTTCCATTTTAAATATATTATTCTTTATCCTTCTTTGTTGTTGATACGAGTATATTGGGAAATTCATTATAAATTGACTTCTTCTAAAAGAACCAAATGCTGCGAATTCGCGCTAAATACTGAATGAAAAAATTTCCATCCTTGTCCTCCACCATCATCAAAATAAAAGAGTCAATCTTTAAAAAGAAATACATTAATCGTACTTTTTTCACTTTTTAGTTTTTCATTAATAAAAATTTGATTTTCTTTTAACCTTCTAATTACCCTGGTGATGAATGTTTTAATAAACATATTTAATCCAACGTCTTTCTAACACACCCATTGCTGCTAAGATTGCGCATCACTTTTGATAACTTTTCAGGTACTCCGTGGAATTATCTTCAGAATCTTAATTACCTTTAAAGGGGAAATGCTTTTAAACAAATATTGGAGTTATTGCTTTTCATTTTTCAATGACAGAGATTTTTTTTATTGATTGACAATGAATCAGATAATTAATTGATATTCACAAATTTTCGGCACAGACTTTTTCAAGTGATATATAATTCAAATCGGCCCTGGTGAATTAGATGATTCAGCTCGTGCTGATTGGCCATTTAATTGGAATATGTTAAGAGTGCCGTTAGTGGTATTCCTACAGGTTGAAACGACAATTTTGTCTTTATCATTAATAAAAAAAGCGTTGTAAATAGCTGCTGTTGCATAGACCTAAAAAGCGCTACAGACCCACCGGGTAGAGCCAGATTGCTATATAGGTCAATCCACCTCAGAACTTTGAGGCATTCCCCACGATATTAGTTTACAATTTTACTATGATTTTTTGAATTTAAAAAGACAAAATTACATATTATTGCAATTTTATCTGAAAATCGTATTTTTTTGAATGATGCATAATTTATCCTACGAGATAATTTTTACTACAAAAATTATATTATTAAATATTTAATTTTTGTTTAATTTTAGAAATTAATTTTCATTTCAATAAATCTTATTACTTATAAATATTTACATTATATGGCATTCATAACTGACTCTTACATGCAAATGTCCTTAATTAAAATTGTAAAATCTAACAAATTTTTCTCACTTAATTAATAAATAAAAGAATTGAAAATGGATCTTACATGTAACTTTATACATTTTTCAATATCGTTTTCAATTTCACTAGTGCCTCTTGGAGGATGAAATGGAAGATTTTCATAAAGCTTTATCCAATCTTTCTCAATTAGATGGCTCGTTATTTGAATTGCATTTATTAATTCATCTAAATATTAAAAAATAACTACAAATAAAATAAACTTTAAAAAGAAAGCTAAAAAAAAGGAAAATTCAAAAATATCAAAGTATAAAATAATTTAAAAATATATAAAAATTAAAAATTAATTTTAAAAAATAATGAATTAAATTAATAAAACACTATTATGTTTTATTAATAATAAAATAGTTTTATAATATTAACTAAAGTATTATTAATAAAAATAAATTACACTATGTTAACAATTAATGACAGAAAAGCAAAATAAATATACTTAATTAGAATTAATAAATATAAATAATAAAAATAAAATAGATAAGTGAATTAATTATTATTGAAAATATATTATAAATTATAATTTTTTTTATTTTTAAATATTTTTAAAAATTTTTTAATATAAATAAAAATGTTTTATTGTTATCATTATTATTATTATTATTATTATTATTATTATTATTATTATTATTATTAAAATAAATTTATACAAATATGTTTGTTATAGGATCTTCACACATTTTCATCATTTGAAAAAAAATAGTTTTGTCTTTCTATTTCTTTTCTCATTTTGAATTCTGCTAACACTTCACAAATATTATTCTCACATATTTTAGTTGGTGGCTTACTGATCTTTTTCTCAGTGGTTTCGCAATAATTGACATTTCTCTTAGCCAATCTTTCACATCTCAAATAGTGATCTGAACTATCTGAGCTATTTATTTTGTTTCCCTTTAAACTCTCCGTTGATGATGTATTTGATTTATTAATTGGAATCTTTTCCTTATTCCCGATTTCATTTCTGCTCGCTGAAATGACTTTTCTTGGTCGTCCAACGCGTCGTTTGGTAGGTTCTGGCTTATCAGTAAATGAAATATTTTCAGCCTCTAAATTGTTTTTTATCAGTGAATTTATCATTTTTAATATTTGATATTTTATTCTTTTTATTAATAAATAGAGAGGTTTGTAAAATTTCGGTAATTTCTTAATGCCTTGATTGGTCTAAAATATAGGAAATAAACTGGGATAGTAGATCTGGTGTTATTCTAAAAAAAATATTTTAGAAGTCTACAAAAATGTGATCACTATCCTATTCAATATTTCAAGGAATGCAGAGGTATCCTTCTGAACGGAAAACAGAATATTTGATTGACTGTATGCGAATTATAATGTTGAGTTATAATTATTAAATTCTGTTATTCTCTGACTCATCGTGTCCTTTAGAAAAAAATAAGCAAACCCAACACAGAAAGACCTTATTCACAATTTATCAGAATTACAACTTGTTCAATAATTTGCACCTGTCTTTTCGAGCCTGTTAGGCGCGATAATTTTTATTGGTTTCTTTAATTCTTCTGAATTCTATACTCGTTTCGTTCATATCGCTCACTTGTCCTAAACACAGTATTTTTCTTCGACAAACTGGCAACTCTTTCAATTCTGATTTCCCTTTTTAAAGTCTATTAAGAGGACAATTAACTATTATTTGGTACACATTATTCCGAAGCTTCTAAAGGTACTTTGGCGATTATTATAAATTAGGTAAACACTTCCCTCTCGTCTGACAATAAAAGCAACTTGATTTATTATTCAGTTGATTTATTTTCATCTGACTTAGACAATTATCTGAGTCTTTGGTTTATATCTCGCGGCGTTTCCTAAATTAACGGGTTTCCTATTGTCTCGGGTTTCCCATTAGTTACTTATTAATTTTAATTAATTTGTATTTTGCTTATAACTTTCCTTTTAAGACCCCTCACTAAATTTGTATTATTTATATTTGGATTTTTCACGCGATTTGGCATGCAACAATGTCCGTTTCTCTAGATCTATATAAATTTTTATATAATTTTGGTGTTTTAGGTCATTTTTGATTTTCCGTGCATTTATTTCATTTCAATAATTTTATTTCAACCCAAAAAACAATAAGACTGTCAAAAAGATATCATTTAAAATGTGCATGTAAAAGTTGGCTATATAAGGTATTAAATAACGTGTTTAAATTGTCAAATTATTAATTTTTTAATTGTATCATCTTGTAGAGACTAAAATTCGGCATTGCATTGTTTGAGTAAAAATAATTCAAGTCTTTAAAAACTATATGAAATCCGAAAATGATGCACTAAAAACGAAAATTCAAATAGATTTTATGTAGTCAGTCCATTAAAACAAATATATTTAATTTCGAGCACATAGAAATAAATAATTTCTAAAGAATATTAAAATTGATGACGTAACCAGTGAGTAAAATAAAATTTCAAAGTTTGCATTATTTCAGGATGAGCAATATTTGCTTGGAACCAATAAAGATCACAAAGCGAAGCGTCAGTGTGCATAAATCTGTGTAACACTGCTTCACAATTTATTAATCTTGAAGTAAGTGTTTTGTTAACATGAAGACATTTGTCTGAATAAAGTAGTTTAAATCAATATAGTTTTGAGTACGAATCTACCTGACAATAACAGTGAGTCTGTCGAAATATATTGTAGTATAATATATATTTTGGATTGGCGGTTTCTTTTATTATATAAATTGTTATTTTTTGAAATCGGTTGTAAAATGAATAATTGAAAAAAAAATAAAATAGTTCATTTTGAAAGAAAATTACCTTTGACAACTATTTGCTTGTTTTTATTCTTTTCCGGTAAGAAACTCAGTTTAGTTTTCAAATCCAAGTTATGGAAAATCTTTTTTAAAGTAGAATTTGACGATTTCAAATTCAAAATCGAGTGCAATTGATTGAGATAATCATTTATCGTTGTTATTTTCCCATCAAGTTCTTCCAACTGGGTTCCAATTTTTGAATTGCTGGCCACCGCTTTATCCAGTTCTATTTTTTTCAATGTTAGGTTTTTTAAATATCTTTTGTACCAATTTATCTTATTTTCAATTCTTTTAAGCTAAATGAAACAAAATATATTCTAAAATAATATAATTAATAAATAAATGTAAATAAATTATTGTAGATATTTATTTTTCAATTTCATATTCACATCCAGGACAGTTAAAATAACAATTTTCACACTAATAAAATAATAATGATAATAATAATAATAATAATAATAATAATAATAATAATAATAATAATAATAATATTTTCTACAAAATTTGACTATCAATCAGATTTACTTAAGGTATTCACGAATTTTCGGACAGCCTTTTTCAAGTGATTTCATAGTCAATCTGATTCATAGTCAAATTTTGTAGAAAATATTATGTCACTTATTAATATAAATCAGAGGTGAAAAACAAAAAAAGTAAAAAAAATAAATTATTATTATTGAAATTTTTACCTTTATCTTATTTTCTTTCATTATTTTGGTTACTTTGTGAATTGTAAAAGTATGATCATTGACATCCTTCTCAAATTTATCGGAGCTTCCAAGACTTTCGATTTTTCTTTCTAATTCTTTGATGATGAGATTGGACTTTTTAATTATGAATTCATTATGCTTAATTTTGACCAACGTTTCATGAGATTCATTTTCACTAGCTTGCAATTTGGTCAACATTGCAGTTTTTAATGAGAACATTTCCTCGTAATCACGCTTCTGCTGGTCCGTCAAATGGTTGGACTTAACGCATTCATCGTACAGATCTCTTCGTTTCTGTTCTAGATCGTTCTAAAATAAAACTTTCAAATATAATTTAAAAATTAAATTAAAAAGTATATAAATTTCAGTAAAAGAAATATATTGATGTCTTCCATTAGAACTATTCCAACTCTGTTTTTTAATAATTACAGAGAAATAGATAGAATTAATTAGCACTCCAAAACCCAAGGGCAATCATTTCAATAATAAAATAACCCTATATAGGTAACCTTATGGGCGACCCCTCAATCAAACGCAAATCTAAATTGGAACTAAATATAAATACTGACTAAATCGTTTCCCTTTATATACAGCTTATTCCCATTAATTAAACATAGTAAATTATTGTTTTAATAATTGTTCTGGCGCTTGATATAAATTTTCTTTAAATCTAATTGGGTTCATTAGTCTTCTCTCGCTTGACGAGCCAAATTCCCAACTGCCAAGATGAAAACTCATTATCTAATTAATGGATTTAATTAATTAATTAATTTTTAATTAGCCTTGGGTTTCCTATCTATTTGAAATTATTATAATCGCGTTCATCTTTCTATTTGCTACTTGTCTATACCTTTTCCTATCCGAGATTTGTCCACACTTTTTATTTAAAAGCTGTTTCAATATTCTTTAGAATAAGTGGCAGATTTTTTGAATAAATTTTAAATGTCGACTTTGCATTCTTACAGTAACAATTTAAAAAAAATTTTTAAAAAAAATTTAAAAATTTAAAAATTAAAAAATAACCTTTTCCTCATTCATGCAATTAATATCAATTTTAATCATTTTTGGGTATTCTTTGTCCATTTCGATCCATTGCAATAATAAATCTTTCGCCTCTTCTATAGAATCGCAACTTTCCGGGAATAATAGAAAACATGGCATTTCCAAAGATTTTGCCCGTCTGGCAATGTGATTGCTTTTGTCCCCCATGTCAGTTATTTTTATGCCGTTTGTGTTAAATTGATTTGATAAATTAAATATTCTTCGAAGTTTTTTCTGTTTAATAAATTTTTAATATTCATAAAATTTTGAAAGATGAATAAAATAAAAATTCATTAAAAATAAAATTACACCAAATTTCAATTTGGTTGTATTTTTCATGTGGATTAAACGATTTTATTTGTGAATTTGGTTGAGTTAATAATTAACAAATCTGTCAATTTCTGACTCCTCGTGTTCTTTTTATATAAAATCAAATAACCAAAACCTAGCACAGAATAAGTTAATTGATTCTAATCACATATTCACAAATCGTCACAATTGTTGCACTTTTCTTCGAGATATTGATTCGATTAATATTAAAACAGACAGCCCAATGGGTGATCGCCTTGTTTGAAATGTTAAGTTGATCTAAAGTTTATACTCTAGGTTTATTTATTTTGCTTCACTGACCTTTATTCACTTCCTTTCTAATTAGCATAAAATAATTCGCTTTCTTCCACTACAGACAATTCCTCTATTTTTCAGTTATGAAAAACATTTTAATTGGAGTTATTTCTTTATAAACACTCAATATTCTCGGTCGGGTCTTGGGTTAATTATTCCTGAATTAAATTGGACTTTAAAAAAGACTTTCCGAGCTTCTCACTAGTTAGGCTCTCTACACATCTGGGTTTTTCAACACTGCTTTGATTTGCCATTGGCTAGGGTTTTTCACGAGCTCGGGTTTTCCAATAACGGATTAATTAATTTTAATTAGTTCGTTTTTTGCTTATAACTTTCTGTAGAGAGCCTTCACTAAATTTTTATTTCTATATTAGGTTTCATCTATAGATTTGACTTTCAAACATACTCAATATTAATTCTCAAATTTTTAATTAATTTTTGTGTATTTTCGATTTTTTTATTCATTTTTTGTGGTTTTCCGTGATTTTACTTTATTTTTATCATCTTTCTAAAAAAATATTCTTAAATTTAATTTTTAAGTTTTTCAAAGTGTCAAATTTATTATTTTTAACCGCTTCAAAACATCTGATATTCTTATATATTCGCGATTTTGAATTATTTTTGAATTTAATCTTTTGGAGTGTACTTTAATGATTGAAAATCTATTTATTTGTTTTAAATGTATGTATTTTTAATTATAGAAAGTGTGTGTTGTGTTTACAAGCGGAACTTGTTTGTTTCGAATGACCGAATTTATTTTTCCAACCTCGGATAAATTTCTAAAGTTTAAATTTTATTGTGACGCCAGAATGTAGGGAAGGTTAAACTAAGAATTTTGAATATCTAATATTTATTTATTTACAATCATTAAAACAAAATTATTAATGCATTTAAGGATATTTATATATGAAATATATAATACTTAGTAATTGAAAAACGATAGCACTAACCGAGTAGTTGTTTAAGATTTTTATTGGATTAATATTTTTATATTATAGAATTTTCTCAGTGTCCCTTAATTATTTATATTTTGTGTACAACTATTGATAAATTAAAATTATTTATAATCATAAATTATATTAAGTTTTCGACAATTTTAACGGTTAAAATGCAATAAACTACACACAATTAAAAATTAATAAAAATTGATTAAAAATTGATAAGCATTTATTTATGTATCTGTTACACTTATAGCATATTGGAACAAATAAAATTGAATTTTCAATCAAAAAATTGACAATCCAATTGTCATTTAGAGACTTATAAAGAAATGTTGTTATTTCCATATACCAAAAAATAAATTCAAGCTATTATTTATTAATCAATTTCTTATCAATTTTTAATTGCACGTAGTTTATTGCATTTTAACCATTTTAACTATAAATTAAAACATTTTAATGTAATTGATATTAACTTAAATTAATATCTTCAATTCATTGAATTTTTATCAATCGTGATACTTTTGCGTTATGTTAACCCCCCCCCCCCCCCACACACACAGATTGATGTACTAAATAATATCAACTGGGTTTGGTAATAAAAATAAAGCATGAGAGAATTTTTTCTAGGTCTTTGGTAAATTACTCTCCTTAGATGAATTCTTGAGAAATACTTATTAAAAAGCGATGTGCTATTATTTTTTATATTATTTCACCTTTGAATTCTTTTCTATACATCTTCTGTCAATGGATTACAGCCAGTCTTTGGATCCTTAAAATTTTCGGAGTAGTTACTAATCGCAGTAGAAACCTTGACAAAACGCATATACAACATTGGTTTAAGGTTTGATGTATTTTATTACAATAGTAGTCACAGTTAAATAATCTCTTAAAAAATAATTTAATGAAATTAGTTTATAATAAGACATTTATAGAATTCAGACTACTCGGATTGAAAAATTTCCGATTTTCTGTATCGTTTAGGTTTAGGGTATCCTCATCAAGCTCCACCACATGTATGACTACCTAAAAACATATTCATTTCTTTACCACATTTTAAACACTCATTATTAATATGTAAAAAAATCTGTCAGATTCCAGAAATTTGATATTTCCTATTTGTGTTTGGCTTGCCAATTCTTGATAGTTAATAGCAATACAAATTTAGTGAGGGGTCTCTTCAGAAAGTTATAAGCAAAAAATGAACTTATTAAAATTAATTATTTCCCTATTTGGAAACCCAAGCTAGTGAAAACACCTAGCCAATGGGAAACAAAAGTAGTGTAGGAAAACCTAGGTGTGTAGAAATCCGAGCTAGTGGGAAGCCCGGAAAGTCCATTTAAAAGTCCAATTGAATTCAGGAATAATTAACCCAAGAGCCGGCCGAAAAATGAGTATTAATAATAGGTAATATTGTTTCGCTTTTTTATATTCGATTAAGCACATATATGAAGGTTTAAAAGAACAGTCAACGATTCCTAAAGCCCATTATTGCTGATGTAGCGCTCGGTTACGATAATGCTTTCACTTTGTGGTTTAGCATCGTCTCGTCAATCTGAACTAAAAGTTCGGGTCCCCATAAAATAAAATTTGATTTAATTCAAAATATTGTTTTTTTTTATCAACTATGTTCTTTTTCAATGTTCAAAGTAAGCTTCGGCCTAATTTTAAATATCTAAGAATATTATTATTTAAAATTATTATATTATTTAAACACGTTGATGGAATGATGGCAGGAAAATTATTGAAATATATCGTAAAACGTGAGTTTAAGTGGCACTTTCTTATAATTTCCATAAATGGTTTTTTTGAATCAATTATACTAGGAAACAAACCTTTATGCCTTGTATAATTTCCAGGCGTTTATTCTCGTAGTTGAACGGGGTTTCGATGAACCTGCTAGGGCAGAGATGAATTTTACCCGTATAAAAACTAAGAAAATATTTCTCCATGCAATTGAGAATATTGTCAAACAGCTGGACAATCGGTGTAAAGGCATTTGGATTGTATTCTGAAATATCTTTACTAATCACCTTGATTTTATTGATGTGCTCATTCAGTGCACTTGAGGCTCCAGCTCGATCGCAGATCAACTCGAAATCCATTTTCCGATAAACTCCTTCCGCTCCGGTTTCAATCAGGAGCAAATGCAAACTGATGGCCTTGTCACGAATGAAAGATTCCTGATCCGGGTAGCCATTGAGGTATTGATGGATGAGTTCAGTGAGCATGTTGCTGATTGTGTCAAGTGAACCGTGAATCGCTTCTCGCAATCCCGACATTGATTTAGGATACATTGTTTCAAAACTGTCGATTGTCTGTTTTGATCGGAAAAACTCTAGAGTCGTGAAAACTGGCATTTTTGGCGAAATCTTTTCAATGAATATTAGTGAGAAATACTCTGTCAACCTGCAATCTCTGCAAATAGTAACTCTTTCTGATTAATTGTTCATAATTGTTCTTTCTGACAGTAACTATAGCATCACCGTTTGAAGTGCAGATAATATTGTCGTCTTAAATGATCTATTTTTACAGCGTAGCCGTTATAATTTATCTATGAATTTATTTCTGCGTTATTTTCTATAGAAATTTATAAAACAATAGCTACTGACAAAACTGTAAGTAATCTGATTTCACTTTACTGGCCTAACTTTTGTTAATCAATATAGGCGGAAAATATTATTTCAAAAATAATTTAAATAAACTTAAATAAATAATTAAAATTATGAGTTTATGCTAGAAATTGTTTAATGATAATAATATTAATAATAATAATAATAAATAATTAAATAAATTTGGCAACGATTTAATTAAAAGATAACGCCAATAAAAAACTTTTCGAACGATATATTTCGATAGCATAGATATCATCTTCAGGTACTCATAACCAACTAAAAATATTATGAATTAACATTTAATTTAAACAAATTATTTTTTTTAATTTAATTTTTGTAATAAATAAATATTTATAAAATATATTCAATTCAATTTTAATTAATTTAAAATTTTAAAATTTTCACTTATATTCTAATTTTTAAAAATTTAATGTAATTTAAAATTTTCAATTATTTTAATAATATTAAAAAAAACAAACATGATTTAACATACGTAAACTATTTAAAAACATTCAAAACATTCGTAGTCACAGCACTTTGCACATTAATCTTTGGATCCAATGACCTTATGAGCAATGCTTCACATATCACGCGTTCCCAATAATTATTAAAACTTCTCAACAAAATTCTAAAATCAGACATTCCTATTTCACTTTTACAGCCTCTATTGTGTTTAAGAAGAAATATTTTGATTAAGTCTCTAAATTTTCCTTCAGCTCTAACGTACAGACCAAATGCAAATAGGAAAAAAATCTCACAATATGTGAGCAAATATTGCTTTCTAAATTATTTGGATAGTGAATCCACATGTAGTCAGAAAGTCTGACTTTGAAACTTTAAAACTACATTCCGAGCTACTTTTTAAGATTCAAAGGCTAAATGAACTTTGCTTTTATAATCTAGATGTATTTCTCCCGATGAGAACTTAACATTTTCTTTTCATGTTTTATTCTATTTTCTTTGTTAATTATACCTAGGTCTACCATACCTTGCTTGTTATGTTTTTGATGAATTGGCTGTACCATGGAGGTTTGATTGGAGATCGGATTGGGAATCGCATAAAATTACTCGCATGAAAGAGCCGTCACAATTGCAAATAAGTAAACGATTTAAACCCGGAAAAACGTAAATGATCCGCCTATGTCACCGAAAAATTACCTAATTATAGTCAAATACAAAAACAGGTGAACGAATCAGTCATCGGCAACAACGCAGGGTAGACGTGTAGTTGAAGTCAATAATTATTAAAACTGGAAAATTTGTGTTAAAAATTTAATTTATATTATATTTATCAAAAGAATTTCCGATTGAATCTTCTATAAAATATCATAGTCTATAGTGCAAAAATAGATTGTGAAAAATAAAAGGATCATAGTTAAATGTTGTTACTTTCCCGTATTGGGTGATCACTATATAGTATGACCAATAATAGACTGTATACATATACCTTCTAACAGTAGTTCGTGGAATCGTGGTCATACCAGAACCTTAGCAGTTATCGTGCAAGTGCACGAAAGGACTTGAAATTTGTTTGAAGGAATCAGTAATATAACACGAAAACCCAGCAGGAAGTTTATTTAAATTTGAATTATAAGAAAAGTTAACATATATCAAACAGAATTAAAAGGAAAAAAAAATTAATAAAAAGAGCAAGAAGTATAGCAAAACATACATAGAAATAACACGTCAAAAGAAAAACAATTGACGATTTTACCAGGGAAAACGCTAATTCAAATATATAAATATGAGAAATAGAATAAATTTAAAGGAAAAGATTACAGTAAAATCAAATCAAAGGCGCAAAATTCATCATGGTAGAGAAAAAAGAGAAAATAATTCAGTTAATAAAAAAACGACTAAAAAGCGAATATATAATACATAGATTAGTAAAATAGAATTGAAATAATTTAGAATTAAAATAATTTATAATCTGTGAAGACGTCGAAAATTTAAGTAAAAATTAAAATGATTTTTAAATTTTAAAAAGTTAAATTAAAAATATAAATTAAATGCGACTTTTCAACAAAGTCAGTTTTTTTTCAATACATCCACGCAAACACTTACATTTGTACGTATAAATACTGAATGTTTTCACGAATTTTTACAATCACTTGAATACCATAAAGGTTGAAATCTTACAGTATCACTTAACCAATTGTAAAGTCTTTGAAAACTTGTGAATCAAAAACTATGCAATTCAATATTTTCTTGATCGCGACGACTTTGCTAGATTGTTTATGCATACATTTGTTGGGGTTATAATAAAACATGAATAAAAATAATAAAATTTTTAAATTATCGAAATCCATTAAAATTAATGAAAATGTTGAAAAAAAGTAAAAATCAATATTTTTCGGGGCGGAAGGTGGTAACCGGTGGCAAATTTGATTTTGAAGACGAATAAAATACTATTAATTTGATATGAGGTATATTGAAGGGTCGGGAGCCCAAAAACAAATTAATAAATTGTTTAAATTATTTGTCGACGAACCCATTAATCAAGGGCCACCGAGCTAAACGTCCGCCTAATGGGTTTCCAAGAATTAGCAAAATGGGCAATAAATTGTCCGATCAGTAAAAATTGTTTTCTTTATTTTAATCTAAATTAATGGAAACCCAAAATTATAAAAGGAACTGACAACAAAATAAGGTGCCAGTTGGTCGAAGAGAAAAAGTGACTATTTGTAGAACTAAGTGAAAGTAATAAACATACAAAGAATTTAATCAGATTAAAGTGACTTATTACGTGATACCCTTAAGGTGTCTACTGATAATCAAATAATTGTATCCTGTGGTGAATATTTGTGAATAAAGATTTCTTTGTTCGAATTTTGTCTTATTGATTATTGAACACGAGGAGTCGGATCGAGAGATTTATCCATCAACGAACATATAATATCCTAACACATTAAATATTCAATGCTATGCATTGTATTTGGTCAATTATATATGTTAGTTATTAGATATTGTTGAATGTGCATCGAACCATTTTTGGCTCATAGCAAATGTACAACACCGCAAGTCATTAAATTATACACAATGGCAACAGGCGCGTGACAAGCAGCAGTTCATCTGTCATGTGGATGGCAAAATAGAAGAAAACTGCTATTACCCAATTGGTGAAAATGTTACATTATATCACGTAGCTCTGTGAGTAGCTACTTAACTTAATATCGACATACATGTAAGCACATAAGGTCAAGGGCAGAGGTAAATAATTGATCTAAATCTTTCGAAAACAGTTAAATTATCATAGCCGTTGGAAAAAAAAAGATCCGAGAACTTAAATTGGAAGACTAAATGGGTAAAAAGCAAATTATCAAGGGTTAAATGTCATAAGTCAATCAATAGAGTGACAAAGTAACTAATCTATAAATGAATGGGTAAAATAATATATATTATTGTACATCTCGAGACAATATTAGATCAAAGGTTAAGTTTCATAATTTTGAGGAATGACATTTTAAATTTTATGATTGAAATATAATTCCCTAGATGTACAAATAGATTATGAAGAACTATGGTTGAGAAAGAGACCTAGATTTAAAAATCAATCACATGCTTTCTATCGGCAGTTTGTTGGAACTATGCTTGGTCTGAGCCATTACAGTATTGGCAGTAACACAAACGGCCTTGAAAATTGTTTAAATGTATCAGTAATACAGCACGAAAACCCAGCACGAGATAACTTAAAATACAACATACAACATCAACTAAACACTCTAAAATTTGAGAGAATATATATAAATATAAAATCAAAAAACATAAAAATAAAATAAAATAAATACAAATGCATCAAGAACCGCACTAAATTTACATAAAAAAATAACATAATAACAAGAAAATTTGACCGAAAAACGACAAGTTATATAAAAGTAAAAAAATTAATGAATTAAATGAATAAAAATAAAATATTTTTGGCTGAATAAATTTAATTAAAAATGTAAAAATAAATTACCAATTTAAATTAAGAAAATAATAAAAATTTAATTTAGATAACACAAATAATTTCAAGGTCAAATTTTGTTTTATCGCAATAAAAATAACACGCAAGGTTAAGGTCAAATTATAGGTATATATACTGATGTGTTTTCATAAAATTTAATGTCAGATTGTGTGCAAAGAAACAGACTGTGTGTAGATAACAAACTGTGTGCAGAAACTTGGAAGATTGTGCATAAATGACAAAACTGTGTGCAGAGAGACAGATTGAATTTTAGTGTTAGTGTGCAGATGGTCAGACTGATTTTAGTATGTAGATGTTAAACTGTGTTCTTACTTTTCAATAGTATTTTCAATTGCTTGTAGTTATTAAACTGTTTGATGAAAATATGAAATGAAGAATTTTAATGAAGAATATACGTTGATGCATCGAAGCTTTTATCCAACTTAGATGGTAATATTTATTAATTTCCCGGCTCACAGCCAGTACATACTACAAGTAAATAAAATCATATACACTATTCGAACTGTGTAAGTGCGGTTTCACCGCCTATAGTCGTGCTCGTGAGGGTCTAATCGTGCTTAACGACGGGCTCGAACGTCAAATCATTGAACTAAATAGCGAAAGAGGGTAGCTCGAGAGTGGCTCTTTAGGCTCAACTTTTTTGCACTCAATTTCGATAAAATAGAAATAAACTTTCAAACAACATTCGGCTCAAAATCACTAACACCGAGTAGTCCAGTGGACACTCATTAAATACAATGTGAACACAAATAGATCATAAGGACAAAGAGAGGGAAAGGGTAGCGGGAAAAATTTCGAAATCGTTGCAACAGTTAAAATGAAAAGCCATCGGAAAAAGATTAACCCGAACAACAAAAATCATGAAAAGGGATAATTTAAATAATATTTAAGAACTAAATAAACTATTTTGAGTTGAGACGGAAAGCATGGGCGGAACGCTGCTCAAATTTTTTGAATTAATTAAAATACTTTGTCGAAAATTGTAAAGTAAAAGTGGAGCGCGGCACAATTGGGTGTTGATATTTTGAAACTATATGGTTGTTACCCAGACAACCCCATACAAATATCTTTCGCTTACCACTCGGCACCCGTTGCTAAGCAATGTTGGAACTGTGTTCGAGTTGGTGGATATTCCGCAAAAAGTGAGCGCTTTTGCTAATGCTATAATTGACCGAACGATCCATGGGTCCAACGAGCTGCCGATTGAAGGCCTGTGCTCGATTTCGATTTTTAGGTCCCGTTATTCTCCTATCTCCTTCAAATATTAATCCATACTGTTGTCTCATTTATCATTACGTCTATTCCCATAGTCCTTCTTATCGTTGTTCGTATTATCGACTTTTACCATGGCCTGTAAACCCATTGCTATGTTAAATATTCACACAGTATCTCTCTTACCCTTATCCTTATTATAACTTCCATGTTCCCTATTATTGATACTAGCATTATTATTGTTACTATTATATGTATTATTCTAATCCATTATCACTGCTATTGCTATTATTATTATGCTTATTTCTACCATTACCATTATATTTATTATTATTATTATTATTATTATTATTATTATTATTATTATTATTATTATTATTATTATTATTATTATTATTATTATTATTATTATTATTATTATTATTATTATTATTATTATTATTATTATTATTACTATTATCACTACTATTACCATCACCACTATCATCACTATTATCATCACTATCATTATTATTTTTATTACTACCATCACTACTATCACCATTATTATCATTATTATTACTATTATTATTATTATAATTACCATTATCCTTACTATTATCATTATTATTATTAAGTTTTTTGTAGGGATCCGTCCTTATTCCTCAGCTCTACCAAAGTAATTTACCTTATGTAAAAATTTAGCCGTAATCCATCCTTATTTTACAGTTTTCGAAAAAGTATTTTTATTATTTCGGAAAATTTTAGCAGCGTTCCGCCCTTATTTTACAGTTTCATCCTTATTCTACAGCTTTCGATATAGTATTTTCATTGATTCGGAAATTTTGAGTAGCGTTCCGCCCTTATTTTACGGTTTTATCCGGATATCCTACCAATTATTGAGCCGTATTCTACTTTTACTTTGCTATTTTTGATAAGTATTTTAATTGATTCGGAAAATTTGAGCAGCGTTCCGCCCTTATTTTACAGTTTTATGATAAAAGTTTCAATTATTTCCAAAAATTTGCGCAGCGTTCCGCCCATATTTTCCGTCTCAATTCACATAATTTATTTAATTCTTAAATATTATTTAAAACATTATTTTTCCTGATTTTGGTCGTTCGGATTAATCTTTTTCCGATGTCTATTCATTTTAACTGTTGCAACGATTTCGCTATTTTCCGCACTACCCTTTCCCTCTCTTTGTCCTTAAGATCTATGTATGCTCATGTTATATTTAATGAGTGCCCACTGGACTACTCGGTGTGATAAGTTTAGCCGATTTGTATTTTAGATTATAGGTCGAATTTTCGGGAGATGGATGAAATTGAGCCAGCCAAAAGACTAGTTCTCGATCTTCCCACTGCACCTATAGACGAATATAACTTTACGTTTGAGCCCATCGTTGCGCACGGCGGAACTCTCATGGGCACAAGCTATAGACGGAGAAACCGCACCTACACAGCTTGATAGTTGTGTCGTATTTTAATGTCTTGCATAGTATGTGGCTGTGGGCCGGAAAAATTGAATAAATAAATTTTACCATATCAGTTGAGTAAAAGCTTCAATGCACAAAATTGTTGGCTTTAAAATATTTATTTTGCATACATCGTCCATAAATTCATTCGGCAAATTGTCAATTCGTAAAAGCATCTTGATCACAATTCATATGGCATTAATTCATAACACTTCATAAATCCACATAGCAGTAATCATATAAATCATTACCCGTACACCATCTGAGAGTTAACGTGTTCAGACAAAACACTTACCAGTGTTAATTGTCTAAATGCACGGCTCTCACTTAGTTATGCACACTAACTCAAATCAGACTAGAACTACTGTTGAAAAATAAGACTACAAAATAAGACTGAAATTAAGTTTATAATTTGTCAAAACACATCAGTATATATACCTATAATTTGACCTTAACCTTGCGTGTTATTTTTATTGCGATAAAACAAAATTTGACCTTGAAATTATTTGTGTTATCTAAATTAAATTTTTATTATTTTCTTAATTTAAATTGGTAATTTATTTTTACATTTTTAATTAAATTTATTCAGCCAAAAATATTTTATTTTTATTCATTTAATTCATTAATTTTTTTACTTTTATATAACTTGTCGTTTTTCGGTCAAATTTTCTTGTTATTATGTTATTTTTTTATGTAAATTTAGTGCGGTTCTTGATGCATTTGTATTTATTTTATTTTACTTTTATGTTTTTTGATTTTATATTTATATATGTTCTCTCGAATTTTAGAGTGTTTAGTTGATGTTGTATGTTGTATTTTAAGTTATCTTGGTGCTGGGTTTTCATGCTGTATTACTGATACATTTAAACAATTTTCAAGGCCATTTGTGTTCTGGCCCAACAGTAGTTATAATAAGGATAAAGGTAAGAGAGGTGGTGTGAGGATATTTCACATAACAAAGGGTATACAGACCATGGTAAAAATCGATAAGAAGGACTATGGATATGGACATAACAATGAATTATATAGCGGTATAGATTAACATTTGAAAGAAATAAGAGAAGAATGGAACCTAAGATTGAAATCGAGCACAGGCCTTCTATTGGCAGCTCATTGGACCCATGGATCGTTCGGTCAATTATAGTATTAGTTATAGCGCTCACTTTTTGCGGACGATCCACCCACTCGAGCACAGTTCCAACGTTGCTTAGCAACGTGTGCCGAGTGGTAAGCGAAAATATTTGTATGAGGTCTTCTGGGCGACAACCATATAGTTTCAAAATCTCAACGCCCAGAAACCCACCAACAGTTTCAACATTGCCTAGCAACGAACACCGAGTGGAGATCAGAAGTTTTGTATGCTACATGAGTTTAAGGATAGCAGCCATAGAGATCACTTAGAATTCAGTAAAATCATAACCCACCACCGTTCACACTAGATGATCTCACTTTTTACTGGCATCTACACCTTTGATACAGTAGCGACGTGTTTTAGAACGGGTTTTAAGTGGTAAGGTTATAAATTTTAATCTGGATTGCACTGAAAACTGGTAAGATCTCATAGATGACTTTGTTACCTAAAATTTTACTTTGCTTTGGTTGGTGTATTCTCGTGGTTTATAATTCATCTTGGTCTATAGTCGAGTTCTAGTTGAACATACTTAGAATTACAAAAAAATCGTAATCCTTTACCTAACAAATTTCAATTTCTGGTGAATTAAATTATTTTCTTATTCATTAATTTAGGAAATTCTGAAATTTAAATATTTATTATATTTATGAGTATTTGGTTTCATTTATTTATTTTTCACTACAATATTTTTCAAATAAATAAATTTAATGCTTAAAAATTATATTTCAATTCATGTCATTTGTTTGTTTAATCTGTTACTAATAGTAGTTCATTTTAAAATGGGATTATTAACAATTTTAAAAAAGTTAAAGCAGAAAGAAAAAGAAGTACGAATTTTAATACTGTAAGACTCGTGTAATATAAAAATTATTCAAATACTTTATAGTGGTTTAGATAATGCTGGGAAAACTACAATTGTTAAAAAATTTAACGGGGAAGATATTAGTACAATATCCCCAACATTAGGATTCAGTATTAAAACTCTTGAACATCGAAAGTAAAATTATTTAAATACGATGTTTGTTTAATTTTTTTCTTATTTCAGATTTAAGCTAAATATTTGGGATGTCGGAGGTCAAAAGTCATTGCGATCATATTGGCGGAATTATTTTGAAGCAACAGATGGCTTAATTTGGGTGGTTGATAGTTCAGACAGGCATAGAATGAATGATTGCGTTAAAGAATTATCAAATTTGTTAGTTGAAGAAAGATTAGCTGGAGCAACTTTGCTGGTGTTTGCAAACAAGCAGGTTGCAAATAAGATTTATTCAATATTTTATGTCCTTCATTAATCATATTTAAAAATGAATCTTATTAGAATTTTATTTTTGACTGTATAAATTTCGAGTATTATGTAATGATAAAGGAACTTTTTTTCGTTAACCGATGAATTAAAAGTTATAAGATTTCTTAAATGTAATGAAGCAGGCTTTTATACATTTGGATTACATAGTCATAAATAGTAAATAAGATATATTGATATTATGATTTCAGAAGATTCATAATCGCTTGTCATAATTTATGGAGAAGCATTTCAAATAGTAATTTAGTTTCTTTTAATTTTAGGATTTACCCGGAGCTCTCGGAATTGAAGAAATTAGAGAAGCTCTCAATCTGGATTCAATCAAAAGTCACCATTGGATAATCAAAGGTTGCAGCGCGGTAACTGGTGAAAACCTATTGGACGGCGTTGATTGGTTGATTGATGATATTGCCTCGAGAATATTTTCAGCAGAATGAGACCATCGTTCCGTCACAATAGTCGTTTTATTTATGATTTTGTTCGCAATTCTACTTTCTCTGAGATTTCTAGTTTTCAGTATTTAAAAATAATAATAGTATTAAGTAATATTCTGTCATATTTTCATTGAGATTTAGAATATCATTTATTTGTTTGGGTGATTTATTACAATCATTTGTTTTAATAACATATTACATGACATCCCTAACCCAAATTTCACGTAGAATTAAATTTTAACAAGGAGTAACATTTTTATTTTTAAAAAATGGAAGAAATGTATTGTTTATGTTTGCGTTGGTGCTATTATTGTCGCATGCGGAATCCTTTAGTATAGTTGGGAAGTTTCAACATGAGCTGAAATTGTTAATGTGTAATTGTGACTATCTGTTTATTGTGTTCTCCAAATAAGTTTCGTACATTTTTCACTATTGTAAGACGGTCGGATTAAAAGTCTGAAAATTTTATTCAGATAGTTTTTGGGTAATGAGTAACAGTGTTGTCATAGTTTCAGTATTTAACCTTGATGAGATATCTCGAATGGTGTTAATTTGCAAAGTTACGCTTATGATCACATCCCTTTATGACAATATTTAGACTGTAATAGAGCTCTAATATCACAACTACCATCCAATTATTGTCTTAACTGGGTTCTAGGTTACCTTTAAAAGAATTTTTGGCTGATTTTTCCATTCCAAAGAATTTTTCTAGAATTACTATTGACGCAGTCATTTTTTTTCATTTATATGCGTAATACTGTTTGGTAAAAATTCGCACGATATTCTATTGATATAATCCAGTCCAAAAGTTAAATTAGCAATTGAAACCTAAAGTTACCATTCAATTTGTTTTGACTGATTTTTTGCATTTTTGATCAAGTGTGATCATATACGCATGTTTTAATGCTTTATATTTTTATCAATATTTATTGTATTTACATGTCTCAACTTTTCGGAACACTAAAACCAGTACTTCGCTCGGTTTCTATATAGTAATACAGATTAGTAAGTAAAACCTATGAAAGATTCAGAATTTCCCACAAAAGTTTTTATTATGCTAAATATAATGCGTTTATTCATGCAATATTTCCACATATAAAAAATTATATATTCATATTTTACTGTATTTGTGTTCAGTTTATTTTATATATCTATTTCTATCTTAAAAGCGCTTATTCATTGCAAGATTAAAGCTTCTTTTCTTTAATATAAACTTATTGATTTAATTTTTATATTATAAAATGAATTTATCCATTGAAAATTGGTGTAGCATACCCTACTTAACTGCCAACTATGATTTTTTTTAAATCAATAAATTTTATAATATCAGTAACATACTAACTTTTCTATGTTGAAAATCTTATTATTCTGAATAACGATTTTAATATACGAATACAAATTGACAGCGCTGTAACTAGGAAGGTGCACCCGCACAGGGCCCAGAGATCTAGGGGACTCTAAATGGAAATTGTTAATTGAATTTTCTTTACAAATCAGAGTACAATTAAATGAAAATTAAATATTCTTATAATAAAAATAATGCAATATATTTTTGTGTACAATAAATTTTTTATATAATATCTAATTGAATTATAATTACTTTTACCCAAAAATTATAGCGGCCCTAAAAAGCTAGTTACGGCGTTGCAAATTGAATTGTGGCAATAAAATAATGATTACTAGTCTGGTACCGCTTTTTATTTAAGGAATTTTTTGATGAGAAAATGTATTACTCTTGGTGGGTTTCTGGGTGTTGATATTTTGAAACTATATGGTTGTTACCCAGACAACCCCATACAATATTCTTTCGCTTACCACTTGGCGCCCGTTGCTAAGCAACGTTGGAACTTTGTTCGAGTGGGTGGATATTCCGCAAAAAGTGAGCGCTATTGTTAATGCTATAATTGACCGAACGATCCATGGGTCCAACGAACTGCCGATAGAAGGCCTGTGCTCGATTTCGATTTTTAGGTCCCATTAGTCTTCTATCTCCTTCAAAGGTTAACCTATACTCTCGTATCATTCATTGTTATTTCCATTCCCATAGTCCTTATTATCATCGTCCGTGTTGATGATTATTCTATGGCCTGTACACCCTTTGTTATGTTAAATATTCACACAGTATCTCTCTTACCCTTATCCCTATTATAACTACAATGTTCTCTATTATTGATACTAGCATTATCATTGTTACTATTATATGTATCATTCTAATCCATTATCTCTTCTATTACTATCATTATTATCCTTATGATTAACATTACTATTATATTTATTATTATTATTACTATTATTATTATTATTATAATTATTATTATAGTTACCATTATCCTTACTATTATCATTATTATTATCAAAATTTTTGTAGGGATTCGTCCTTATTCCTCAGCTTTATGAAAATATTTTACCTATATTAAAATTTAGCCGTAATTCATCCTCATTTTTCAGTTTTCGATGAAGTATTTTCATTGATTGGGAAAATTTGGGCAGCGTTCCGACCTTATTTTACAGTTTTATAAAAATATTATACTAACAATTGAACATTCCACTTTACTTTACTATTTTTGATAAGTTTTTTAATTAATTCGGAAAATTTGAGCAGCGTTCTGCCCTTATTTTGCAGTTTTATGACAAATGTTTTAATTATTTCCGAAAATTTGCGCAGCGTTCCGCTCACATTTTCCGTCTCAACTCAAATTAATTTATTTAATTCTTAGATATTATTTAAAATTTTCTTTTCATAATTTTGGTCGTTCGGATTAATCTTTTTCCGATGGCTATTCATTTTAACTGTTGCAACGATTTCGCTATTTTCCCCGCTACCCTTTCCCTCTCTTTGTTCTTAAGATCAATGTATGCTCATGTTATATTTGATGAGTGCCCACTGGACTACTCAGTGTTAGTGATTTTTAGCCGATTGTTGTTCAAAATTTTATGTCGATTTTTCAGGAAACGGATGGCGAAGGAGCAGCCAAAAGACTACCGCCTTACCTTCCGATTTCCCCTATAAGCGAATAATATTGACGTTTGGGCTCCTGCGTTCTCATGCCGGAACCTTCAAGGTCACGAACTATTGGCGGACTTACACCGCACTTACACAGTTCGATAGTTATGTGTAATTTTACTTTCTTGCTTTATGTTTTGGCTCTGGGCCGAAAGAGAAATAAATAAATATTACCGTATTAATCGGGCAAAAGTCTCGAATGCATAAAACCGTTTATTCATATAAGTGTTGGAAGTTCATAAATGGGCATTTCCAGTTCACATCATCATAATTTATTGTTCATAAATAACATTTTCAATCCGCATTATCATAATAAATAAACATTGTCAATTCATGGTTCATAACATTTTTAATAGCATTAGATCATCGATCAATAAATTCATAATTATCAATGCGTTTAAAGCTAGTTTCAACGCACAATAACCACAGTAAACTTGCTCAAAACAAGTCTCAAAGTGTGACTGAAAATCAATATTTCAATTAAGTTGAAAATAATACTGCAAAGTAGTTGATAATTTGTGAAATAACATCAGTATATATACCTCTAATTTGACCTTAACCTTGCGTGTTATTTTTATTGCGATTAAACAAAATTTGACCTTGAGATTATTTGTCTAATCTAATTCTAATTTTTATTATTTTCATAATTTAAATTGGCAATTTATTTCTTAAATTTTTAATTAGATTTATTCAGCCAAAAATATTTTATTTTCACTCATTTAATTCATTAAATTTTTACTTTTATATAAATGGTCATTTTACGGTCAAATTATTTTGTTATTATGTTATTTTTTATGTAAATTTCGTGCGGTTCTTGATGCATTTTGTATTTATTTTACTTTTATGTTTTTTTGATTTTATATTTATTTAAATTCTCTCAAATTTTAGAGTGTTTAGTTGATGTTGTATGTTGTATTTTAAGTTACCTTGGTGCTGGGTTTTCGTGCTGTATTACTGATACATTTAAACAATTTTCAAGGCCGTTTGTGTTCTGGCCCAACACTCTGACCAGAGTTAGAATCATATTACAAAATTGTGATCAGCATAACAGGCATATTATTTGTATAAAATATATTGATTTTTTCTAATTATTAAAAATTTTGTACAATAGAACCGGGTGTAGTAAATGATTGTTTGCTCATTTATTCGTTGATTTTAGACAAAATTTTCGGATAATCGATGTGTTGTCTATATGCTTGCGTACTCATACTGCTTAACACAAATATTAAAAATACCACTTGAAAATTTTGTTTAAAAATGAAGAAAAATGAAAAACATAAGTCAAAGGTGAACAAAACTATAAATGATTTTCTTTAATTAATTATTTTTATGACTTTGCACAGAATAAAAAAAGTTAAAAGTGATATTCAGTTTATTTCTAATAGCATATTAACTTTGAGCTTATTTGGCTCTTATCGATAACATGTAGGAAAATTGATTTCATTGGGAATAAGAGATAGCCATTTTGTGGCCAACCCTAAAAATCTGATCAAATTTCACCAATATTAAACCTTAAACTTTATTTAAATGAATTTTAACAAAAATCTGTAGAAAATCGTCAAAAGTTGCCCAAAATTTTATTTCAAAAAATGAAAGATTTAAGCTACACGTTTTTCTGAGAAAGAAATTCGAGTAACATCAAATATAAATCGCTCAGCTGAAGTGTTGATTTAATTAAAAAATTAATTAAATAGATATCTAAGCAAAGTAACGCAATAAAATTCAAATTCCTTTAAGCTTCGTTCTTAATTCTAATTTGTTGGCGGTTTAAAAAATTAAAAAAGCAGCTGGTATTAGACGATAAAGAATTAGTGTTGGCTAGAAAGCAACGGCTGCTTTGGATTTCATCCTTTGGGTTGACTTTGGAATCAACAAACTTGCAATATTTCGGTTTGGCGACCTTTCCTTCAGCTTCTGGTAGCATATCCTGAACCCAATCCTCCCATGGAACAATGATCTGTTTCGGTGGAACGAGAAGTTTGGCAATAGATTTACGATTATTTGGATACCAAATCAACGATTGAGCTGCATTGCAGTGTGGAGCACAAAGAGCTGACAATGGTGGAGGTTTGTTGAATTCCAAAATTACCGGTAAATTCTTTTGAATGTCATTAATTGAATCCAATCTTTGACCTACGGCTTCACTTGGACTAAATGTCATGTGAAGGTTGTACCGCCAACGAATAGTTTTCAAAATGTTTATTTCATCGTAATCAAAATCGATGTCATTTGTGGATTTTGAATGATGTGGAGATCTGGATATAGCAACGAGCCAGACCCAAAAGTCTTGTTTTCTGATAATATCTGTTAGTTGAGCATCTTCACAATAAGGAAGTTCCCATGCGACTGTTGGATAAAAATGATCCTCGTAAAACAAGGAAATATTGCTTTCCTGAACTTTACCTTTACCAATTTCAAATTTACTATTTGATAAACTATAAAAGGGATATTGACGGCCATCGCTGTCATTAACCATCTTATGCCGGTCGCATTTAATGGGATGGAACTCCCAAAAAGAACTCCCAACGGATCCGTATTTATTCTCCAAATACATGTAGTCGCAGGCTTGTATTAATCCAATACTCCAAGGTCTATCAGCTTCGGACTGAGTAACAGACAATCGAACTTTGCATCGGAAATGTTGGCTTTCATATTGCAATAAATTAGTCGTTTCTTTGATTTTGGTGCAGGATTTCTCATCAAAGAATGCCTTGATTGACATAACCCGAATATGGTTATGCGAAAATATTCTCATAATTTGATAAATTTCAAGCCAGAAACCCAAGGACTCATTATCCACTCAATTTTCCGAAATGCAATTTTCTGGAGATTGGAATTATAATAATAATAATGCTTATAGATTTTAAAATTTAAAATCTATGAAATAATTCAACAAAATATTTTTTTAGACAAAAAAAAATTTTTGAAAATTTAATTTTAATCCAAAAATAAATTAATTTGAATAAAATAAATGAATATATAAAGATTTGTTTCTGTATTAAACAAGACTAAACAATGTTAAGCTTTGAAGTAGAAAAAATATTTGTTTATTTGAAGCAGCAAAGATTTTTGAATGGTGACCTTTGAGTTCTTTTAGCTCATAATATCGTTTCCATCATGAAGTTTTGAGTTTTAAAATTAACATCCATCAAGATATTATATTGTTTGTTTTAATTAATATAAAGTCATGTTACGTATCTTTAATCATCTGTAGTCAATTAAGTCTCCGTCATCACTAATGGAAACGAGTTTATCGATGAATTGTACATTGCCACCGATGGAACTCCGAACAATGTTGCTTACAGTCAAGTGTTAAAATTATCACACTATGAATAAATAATTTGATGACTTGATTTGTTTTGGGTTCTTTCTTATGTATGATAATGCTTCTAGAGGTTTAAAGCGATATTAATAGGATTTACTTTCTTCCGATATGTTTTCTTTCTATAAACCTTCACCTTAAAAAAGAGTCACTATTGAAAATGTAGTATAAGTAAAAAAAATTATCTTTTTAATTGAATTTTTTAACTTTTTATTTCCATTTCGTTTTTACTATTAATCAATATTATTTAATATTTAACCGTAACTTTTGACACAGTCTTTTTATTAGTTGGTTTATCAAGAGTAAAATGTTTTACTACGTTTGTTTAACTCTTTTGATATGAAGAAGCAGTTCTTTGTTATTTCATATCCCTTTCACATTTTCACATATATATCAAGTAGATGAAAGAAAACCTGTTTTGTGAAATTTCTTAAGTTAGCGAAAGTATTTAAAGAAGCTTATTAGCATGTTGGATTCATAATTGATAACGACCATTAAAGTCTCTACTTGTTCATGTTTTCTCTCTGATACTTGTGTGGATGAAGGTCACCCTTTTGTATTAGTGAAATATTTTACCCGGGGAATTCATTTAAAAATTAAATACTCAAAGTATTTCACAAAGATGAAATGAACCAGAAATCTTAAACCTAAGGTTTTATGTTCTTCATTCATTAGCTATTGATTAAAAGATTTTAAGCACTTTTGCCCCTATTAAAGATGCAATCCAATTATCACTTTAATATATAAATGGTCAGCTTCTGATATTAAAAAAATGAATGTTGTCATTTATGAGATCATTTGTTGAACAATAATGATATTTGGTTGTAAACAATAAACGCAAATTCAACATTGAAACGCAGCACAATCGTTTTGACATTTATCTTTAACTACTTCTTTTCAAGCAATGGGGTGCTGTTGCTGTAAACCTTCTTATCATAGCTCAGACTCCAGTCAAACCGGTAAAAGCTCTTCAAGAAAATCAAAAAAGAAGGCATGTTCATGTTGCAAATCGACGAAAAAGGTTTCCCATTCCAATATTGCAAAATTCAACTCATCAAAAACCCATTTTAAAAATCGAAATATTTTCCTCAATCAACAGCGAAAAAGTCCGTCTCCGAGGAAACCAAAGTTTCCAATTTATAAAATTAAGATTCCAGAAGGAATTTCATGTTACTACGATTTGGAGCATAACCATGTCTTTCAAAGACCGGGGTATTCGGTTTCCGAAGACAACAAAATTACCTATTGCATATTCATGGAACGTACTATTGGAATGAGTTTTTTGGCAAAAATTCGCCAGCATTCTTCGGCTGCTCGACTGCCCGAACCCTGTGAAGGTCAGTTTTTCCGAACTTCTTACCGTGGTTACGAAGTAGTGGCAATTAAAGTCTGGCATAGGAATAATGATCAAAATGTCATTGACAGCTGCATCAGAAAATTGAAAGCTAGCGGCTCCGGGGAGTTTAGAGACTTGATGACGTTCTATGATTACGATCCAAACCATCACAGCACTCCAAGATATTGATAATTTGATCTGAATGGTTCATTAAATTAATATATGACATGAAAACCTTTAGATTTTTATATAAATTATTATTGAATTAGACGGTTTTGTAAATGTTTTAGTAAATAATTGCAGAAGATTGACCGCCTAAAACTAATACAAGTCTGATCTGGTAAAATTAATCAAAAAAATGACAATGATCCTCGATTTAAATGTGTCTGCACTTATCACTAAATCTTTGCAAATATTTAAAGCTATTTTTCAGAACATTCTCTTCAACCGGACTGCCGATTCGACCAAATCTCCTCCTCTTTATATAGAGCTCACTCCTTTTCAATCAACCCCACCTCTTTCCTTTTCTCGGAACAAATTTTATTTACTAGCCATTAAAAGCCACAAACTTCATTAAAAATTAAAATTATTTTAGTCTAGCTTTCACAAGCTATTGCCGTTCCTGTCAAACTCGGAAATTTCAATTTTCTAATTGTTGTGATTTATGGCATAATTAAAATTTCAATTAATTAATTAATTAATTAATTAGTTATTTTTATTTTTATTTTTATTTTCTGAATATTTTTTATATTATTGCAATAGGCCTTTTTCCACGTAAAAAAATCCAATGTCGACAAATATGGTGATCTGCCAATTGATTCACTTGGTAATCTTCTTCCGATAAATATATTCCCAGGTCTTTAATTTGGCCGTTTCTTGCTATTTACTAATAACGTATTGGTGACCAATTTTGCAGGAATAAGACCCTCAACTCTAGCACTTGCGTTTTATCATTGGACAAAAAGATGTATTTGAAGTAATAGCTTTTCGATGAATTATTTTATTTCTGTTATCAAGATTGGTGCTTCTAAAACCAGTTAGGTACAAAAGACACAGCCAAATGAAGGATCATTATGACATATAATTTCATGAGCATTCGCTCTTTTGTGAGGAACTTTTTTAGTCACCTAAATCAGACACCTTTAAGAAAGTAGATGAGTTCTTTGAGAGTAAGAATTTAAAATTTCAAAAATCAGCATTTACAACTCGAAAGATAATGTAGCTCAAAGGGCGATGATAAATTTCATGATTCGATATTAGCCAATTTTTGACACCCTCTCTATCATCAGACGTCATTATAAAGCATATTACAAAATATATCAAGTCTATATTAAATCAAAGGATAAATACAGTTGTTCTTAAAGTTTTGCGTCAGGTGGACCGACGTAAGGTTTTGTTAAAAACACTGACCACTGACTTAAACAACAAGCGCTTACAAAAGTGACTTTAATTTTATGAGAATATAATAAACCTTATTCTGAAATTACTAAGTTTATGGCTGCCTTCAGTTTCGGATTTGATCTGATCAGTACCGGCTCTATGGCTCTACGCGCTATATGCAAGTATTTTTGGCGCCTTTTTGTTTGAATTAAAAATTAACTGTAGATGGAAACTGTGATTCAAACTCAAAGATAAATAATAGAAAAGAAGGTAAATAATTTAAAGGAAAAAAATACATAATGTCATGATTTATGTCATATTTCAATTTATATAAGGTGACCAACAATTTTTTGTTCAAAAAGAGTACACTTTGGAAAAAGAGTACACTCCTTGTTTAAATGCACAATCTGCAATAGAGAATTTTCAATTGCAATTCATGGACGCGGTGCAATAACGGTACTTTATGTTTTATGTACTTTAGTTTCAATGTGTGCCGTTATTGCACTACGTCCATGAATTGCAATTGAAAATTCCCTATTGCAGATTGTGCATTTAACCAAGGAGTCATCATTTCTACTTTTAACTACAATGAACGGAAACTCTTTTTTTAAATTTTCGTTTAAACGATTTTTCCTTCTTTTGTTATTGCTCATATTTGAATTAAAAATCTAAAAATTATGTTAGTAATATATTTTTTTTTTATTTTAAATAGATATTATAATCTGATATTAAGCAATATGCGCGCGTGAAATTAAAATCACTGTCAAAATAATTTTAAATATTTAATTAATAAAATTGAAATAAAATAATCTAAAAAAATGTTTTAGAAATACAAATGAGTGTTGGGCCAGAACACAAACGACCTTGTAAATGTTTAAATGAATCGGTAACACACATGCAAATATAACATGCAGATTTAAATTCAAACCTATTAAAACACCAATTAAACCCACCAAAAAATGAGAGGAAAAACAATAAAATATAAAATAATAAACATAAAAATAAATTAAAATAATAACAAAAAGCAACAAGATCCGCACGATATAAATATAAACATAACACGAAAACCTAACAAATTCGACCGAAATTTGATAATTTAACAAAAAATGTGAAATTTCACGAAAATTAAATAAAATTCAAAGAATTTGAATTAAAAATAATTCAATAAAAATTTTAAAGAAAAATTATCAAATAAAATTGCAAAATAATAAAAATTAAGATTAGAATACACTAGAAAATTCCAAGGTCGAATTTTGTTTTACTAAATCAAAAAGAACACGCAAGATTAGGGCAAAAATAGGTATATACCGATTCATTTTCACATAATTTTAAATCGTTTTTGAAAATCATTAACTTAGTTTTTTTTACAAAATCTATGTAAGTGAGAGTTTTATTTGAAGCTCTCTCCACGTTGCCTCCTCGCAACCTCGATAGAGCTCTGCTTGGGTGTCGGCGTGGGGAGAGTGATATTTTTATGATATTTTTATGGATGCTTGGATTGGTAAATTTTTAATATTATTTTAATAAATTATTCATAATTCATAAATTTTTTTTTTTTTAATATTGTCGAAATTTTTCCGGCTCACAGCCAAGACACATCACAAGTTAGTAAAATCAACATATTATTCGAATTCGTGTAAGTGCGTGGAATATCGCCAATGATTTGTGCCCGTGAAGGCCCGGAACGTCAATATTATCCCGTATAGAAGAAAGGAGAAATAAGGAAGTGGTCTTTTAGCTACTTCCTCGTCTCTCGATTTCTTTAAATTCGACCTAAATTATTTTGCATACGGCTCAAAATTATTACACGAGTAGTCCAGTGGGCACTCATTAACTATAATATAAACACAAACGCGCCTAGGATCAATCAAAGGGGAAGGTGACGGGAGAATTAAAAATACGAGATCATTGTTATGTTTTTCTAACTTCATGTCGTAAAGGATTTCAGTAAAATCAATCCATAGAATATCTATAAGCCAAACTCCAATAGTACGTCATAAAGATAACTTAGTAGAAACCAACTGTAGAATAAACGTAAATTAAAACAGGACTTTAAAATCACATCCTGACAGAATTTAATCAACCTAAAATCATAGGAAAGATCGAACTATAATGAAATCCCCGCAGAACTATAATCAATCGTGAATATTAGATAATTAACCGCAACCCCAGTGAACGAAGTAAACGAAGAAATGGAATATAGTGGTAGATCTTGTTTCGTAAAAGCAATTCCCCAATGGGACCATGGTTAGTCGACTACGAGAATACGTATAGTCCCAGAGAAAATAAAAATTAAGTCACCACGATTATTAATCTGAAATAAAAATCGACCCAACCTTAACGGCCTGATGAATCCAACTTGATAATTGATCATTTAAAGTATTAGATTACCATTATCATATAAATTTAGTTACCTTTACAAAATCAACCAAATAAAGTCTCCCTTAATGTCCAATCTGTATTTTAAATTTATAACAACGATTTCAATTTTATTTCCCCGGTACCATTCCCTAGATTAACCTTAGGCGCATTATGTTCATGTTATAGTTAATGAGTGTCCACTGGACTACTCGTGTGATGATTTTGAGCCGTGTGTAAATATAGTTTAAGTCGAATTTAAAGAAATCGAGAAACGAGGAAGTAGCCAAAAGACCACTTCCTTACTTCTCCTTTCTTCTATACGGGATAATATTGACGTTCCGATCCCTGCGTTCCGCACGCCGGGTCTTCACGGGCACAGATCATCGGCGATATTCCACGCACTTACACGAATCTGAATAATATGTCTGATTTTAATGACTTGTGATGTTTCCTTGGCTGTGGGCCGGAAAAATGTCGACATAAAAATAACTATAGAGACAATAATTTTAGATATCATAAATAATTTATTAATATTAAAATCAACATAAAAATTACTTGTTCCAATGACAAATCATAAAAATACTACTCTCCCCACACCGACATCCAAGCAGAGCTCCATCGAGATTGCGAGGACGCGACGTGGCGAGAGAGTTCCAAAATAAAACTCACCCTAAAATAGATTTTTAAACAAAACTAGTTCAAGTTTGAAAAACTGATTAAAACTGTGTAAAAACGAATCGGTATATATACCTATTTTTTGTCCCTAACCTTGCGTGTTCTTTTTGATTTAGTAAAACAAAATTCGACCTTGGAATTTTCTAGTGTATTCTAATCTTAATTTTTATTATTTTTTAATTTCATTTGATAATTTTCTTTTAAAATTTTTATTGAATTATTTCTAATTCGAATTCTTTGAATTTTATTTCATTTTATGAAATTTCACATTTCTGTTAAATTATCAAATTTCGGTCGAATTCGCTAGGTTTTCATGTTATGTTTATATTTAAATCGTGCGGATCTTGTTGCTTTTTGTTACTATTTTAATTTATTTTTATGTTTATTATTTTATATGTCATTGTCTTTTTTCTCATATTTTGATAGGGTTAATTGGTGTTTTCATAGGTTTTGAATTTAAAGCTGCATGTTATATTTGCATGTGTGTTACCGATTCATTTAAACATTTACAAGGCCGTTTGTGTTCTGGCTCAACAATATGTATCTTTTGCAAATTATATCTTCTTTGTGTGTTAAAATGAGGTCTGCGCATATTTGACAAGAATCTAAAACCTGCAACCTACGTGCTAGAAGACACCATTTGACATGTAGCCACCGGTGTAGGGTTTAAAACATCACTGCCAAGTTCCCTCTTAGATTACGACGGACTCTAACGGATAAAATCTACGCCATACAAGGGACCCAATAATTTAAAGCGAGCATAAGTCTTCTAACGACAGCTCGTTGGACCCAGAGGTCGTTCGAGCATTTACAGCATTAGTAATAACGCTCACTTTTTGCGGACGATCTACCAACTCGAACACAGTTCCAACGTTGCTTAGCAACGGGTGCCGAGTGGTAGTAAGAAATATTTATATATTGTTACCTGGGTAACCACAGTAAGAATTAAACAAACAATAGTACCCAGTAACCCACCATGAGTATAAAATTATACAAATGAGGCTTTCAGGTACAGGATTTGAAGAGTACGGTTTGCGAAAAAAGAGTATAAAACTCAGTAAATGAGTATAGTTGGTAACCTTAATCTATAGGTTGATCAATGGATAAAATCTATTAATGGTTGTTCTTACAGCTATTTGAACTTGCAATGTGTCTTATTTATTGTTTAATTTTAATGCTACTTACAGAGGACGCAACTATTTAAGTATAAGACAAAGCCCTGGCTCAATATGCCATGCATGGAGCGTCGATTTATTTAAGGCACATTGAATCCTTCGATTTCAATAATTATGATAAATGCATTAATTGAATGCAATATAATAATAATTTATATTGAAATTTGAAAATAAAATTTAAATCTTATTTTTGTGAAAAAATAGTAAAAAATTAACTATTCAAAGTTTTAATGAAAATTTATGATATATAACATTTACATAAAGAAATTAATAAGTCATTTTTAATAATATATCTGCTTTCATCACGTTTTTTTATGATTCGAAAAAACACGAAACATTTTTTCTTAAAGTTATTTTTAACCATATTTATAAATTAATGCTTTAAAATAACTTTTATACATGGCACAATTAAAAAAAACCAATTATTATTTAATATTTCTATATTAAAATTTTATAAAAAATCAACTTAAAATTAACTAAATTTTTAAATAAAAAAAATTGTTAACATTTTTTAAAAATATTTGTCAATAATAAACTAATATATTCATATAAATTATCTAAAGTTCAATTTAAAAATAAAAGGAATTATATAAATTAGGTTTTTAAAATAAAATCTATCAGTAAAATAATTACTAAAAATAACTTGTTTAAATAAGCTTTATAAAGTGTAGTAAAAATATTTAAAAGTGTGTAATATTTAGATTTAATATAAGTATATATAATTTATGTTAATAGATGCTGATTCCAACAGACATTAGAAATAAAATTTATGAAAATTTATTTGAAAGCGGTGTTATGACCGCCAAAAAGGATGTCAGACCAAATACTGTCCACCAAGAAGTTAAAGTCAAGAATTTGTATGTGATTAAAGCTTTGCAATCTTTAAAATCAAAGAACTTTGTCCGAGAGCAATTCGCATGGAGATCATATTACTGGTTTTTGAATAATGAAGGAATTACTTATCTTAGAGAAGTATTTATATTTCTAAAAAAATATAATTCAATTTATATTCGTTATTTAGTACTTGCATTTGCCTGCTGAAATTGTTCCAGCTACAATGAAAGCTTCGCGCCCTGATGCTCCAGCGAGACCAACTGTTGGAGGATCACCAAGACCAGCACCTACTGGAGCTTACAGAACTGGCAACACTGCCAATATGTCTGAAGCTGTCATGAAAGATGCTCCTGGAGATTCAGTTCAATTCAAAGGTGGTATGGGACGAGGAAACCGCATGTAATTTAAGAATAAATATTGGATTTGATTTACCTTTGCATTTATTTCATTATATATAGTGAATATTTTATCACAAACGTTTATATTTTAAATGTTACTTTCTGAAAAATAAGTATTACTTTATTGATCTGATTTATTAAACTAAATATTGTCGGAATTATAATTTGTCCATGTTGCTTTTATTATGATCAATATACAAAATAAGCTATTTTACAAGATAATATTTTTAAAAATAGTATTTCAAGAATTTAAAATTTTGTATTCCATAGATTATTGAATACGGCGGCTTACAATTTAGCAAATAAGATAAATATGTTTTTACAATTGATTGTAATGTAATATTCTGTGCAATTTCTAATGGGTCAATTAATGTTTGTCATTATTAAAATTATTATTACAAACTAACGCTGAATTTGTTTATGACATTTATAAATTTGAATTCCACAAAAAGTGATAATTATATTTTACTCCTATTACTTAGACAACCAAAAACTATTTCAAAAAAATACATTTTTAATTAAAATTAAATCTTTGTTATTTATCCTCATTAACATTAAATTATTTTTTATATTTAATTTTATGAATTAATATTGTCTTATCAATGAGCTAATACCGATATTTAATATCTTCAATCATATCGTTTTTCATGTCATCTTATTCAAACAAAATGAATGATTGGACTCAGTATTATCTTATTGAATTATTTTTTCCATACTTAAATGTCTTTTTTTTAGATAAATAACTATTTATCAAAATCGGAAAAAGTTTCAGCATATGTCGAGGAATTTATTTTTTATATAAATACATTTATTTTAAATTTTTACGAATTTATTCAAACAAAAATGGAAGTAAGGCTATAATAATAATTATTATTATAACTATAATTGTTAATTATTATTATAACTATAATTGTTATAGTTATTATTATTAACATTAATTTATATTTTACTTTTAAGTTATTCAGTAGAACTACAGTATTTTTCCTTATAATATTTCCAATTTGGATGATGTCGGTTATTCTAATTGAAGCGCGAAATATGGACCTAGACGAATATGATTCTTTGCTGCCGAAAGATAAAAGGGGGGCAGAGTTTTTTATTCGACGAGTTGTTGGTAAACGGGGTGCAGAATTTTTCATTCGTCGAGTCGTCGGAAAAAGGAATTCTGATTATCTCATTCAATAAAACTGCCAAGTGAATGAATGCTTTTTGGAAATAATTTATGAACGTTTAATAAATAACAATTTTTTTGGTTTAATTTTTTTTATCCTTTTGAAACTGAATTGGAAATTGAATTTTAAAAATAGGCGAGGTTAAATGAAATTATTTTTTCAAACAATTCATTAGTCAAAAATGGATGGGACGGCCAATAATAGAACCTGGCTATTGAAAATACTATATTGGAAAGTAATGCGGCGATTTGGAAAGTTCTTTTTTCCATTTAATATCGGTTTATTTCTTAGCACTTCCAGATGAAGAAAAAAGTGAAATTTAACCACCGGAAATCCAATGCGTTGCTTCAGTTGCTTAATAATTTGAATATGTTTTCCGACCATGTTTAGAGAAATAGTTACAGAAATAATCTTGTTTTAACCAATGTTCATTTTATTTCGTCTGAAGATCCCTTCAAAATATCCACACCATTAGTTTTTCCAATCAAATTTTTCTTTCACAATACAGTTCTAACGACGATTACTGGACAACCCCACTCACGGGTATGATAGTGGAATATAAATAGTCTTTGTTTGGCAGCTAGACATTTAAGACTCTAGACATTTTTTGTAAGACCTAGTTGCCAGCTACACGTTTCCTTATCACTGATATTTTGAACTATGTATGAAAAAGTATAAAAATAAAACAAATTTCCACAAACTAATAACCCTAAGCACTTTATGTTGAACACCATTTTTTATTATTTTCAAGCAGCAATAATAACAAAGTAGCAAACAAACAAAATTAAAAATATATTTTCATATTTGATAATAAAAAATTTCGTTAATATCTTTGAAATATTTTTGTATTTTACGTGATGGTTGTTTAAGTTATAAAACATTTGGTTAAACTTCACGGATATGGTCGAAGGTCATTGAAAATTATCTCATTGGTCAGTCTTTGACCCGGGGCTCATAAATTCATTGTCACTGACCTAAGGCGAAATATTACATGAGGACGACCATTTGTTTAATAATTGTTCTATTTGTATGAAATTATCATTCTTTAGACAGTATACTTTCTATTTTAGCTAAATGATAGTTTAATATGTATATCAATAAAAATATTTTTAGTTTTATTCTACCAAACATTCAATTTTCTTTATTTAATTTTATTCCAAATTATACATTACTGATTATAAATACGCTACATTTCCACGTAGACCAGTGGTTCTTAACCTTTTTAGCTACCGGCACCCCTAAAATTTTCAAACAATATTCTCGCACCCCTTACTAGAAATTATTGAGTTATATAAATTAAAAAACAAACATTATGCAAAACATATTTTTTATTTATTTTATGTGCGTAACAAATTTTTTATAAATTTTAATTGTTAGCTGAAATAATCAATTATAAATTATCAAAGTTTTTATTAATGGCTTTTTTGTTGTTGCTTTTCCTCAATTATTTTTGAAAACCGGGGAATCTTTTTTGAAATAGCTACACGCATATCATTACTAGCATTAAGTCTATTTCTAGCTTTTGTTTTTATATGTACAAGTGACGAGAATCCCATCTCACACAAATATGTTGTGGCAAATGGAACAAGATGCTGAAGCGCTATTTTAGCTAATCGTGGATATGACATTACTTGAGCACACCAGAAACTTTCCAAATTCTCTGCTTCAAATTCCATTTGATTATGTGCATTTGTCCGTAGTTCAACAAGGTCATCTTTCAATAAATTACTGTCATCCATTGAGTCCAGATTATAAATAAATGGATCTAATATCCATTTTTCTGATATATCTATATCTCCAGTAGCAAAATATCCCTCAAAAGATTCGCTCAACTTTTGCAAATGATCTTTAATTTCGGTGGTAATATTGTTTCTTTCATCATCTGAAACAAGCACTTCTTCAAGCAAAGGGAAGTTAGCATAATTTATCTTGTCAACACGGTTAATCCAAATTGAAAGTTTTCGACTAAACGCAGTCAACTTCTCTTTCGCTGTTATAGTGTTCACTCCAAATCCTTGGATTGAAATATTTAATTCATTAAGGTGCGTGAATATGTCTGCCAAATACGCTAGCTGAATTATAGCATCTCTATTGCTGAATTCATCAGCTAAACTACTGCCTTGATTATTAAGAAACTGCATTATTTCACTTCGCAATTCGTATACACGATTTAGAATACGTCCACGCGATAGCCACCTTACTTCTGTGTGAAATAAAAGAACAGTGTGCTCGGCACCAAGTTCTTCGCATAAAGCACGGAAGAGACGATGATTTAAAGCTCGACCTCTGATAAAATTTACAACTTTGACTGAAGTGATTAATGTTTTCTTTAATTTTTCAGGCAACGTCTTTGTAGCTAGCGCATGTCGATGTAAAATACAATGGGTAATTGTAACGTGAGGCACTTCCTTTTTTACATACGCTACAAATCCAGAATTTTTGCCTAACATGGAAGGAGCTCCATCAGTACAAATTGATCCTATTTTGTTCATCGGTATCTCATATTGTAATAAAAAGTCTTTGACTTTATTAAATATATCAATTCCTTTTGTAGTCAATTCTAATGGTTCACAAAACAAAAATTCTTCAACAATTTCTTTTTCTTTTACATATCGTACAAACACCATCAGCTGAGAACAATTTTCAACATCTGTAGATTCATCCAATTGAATACCCACTGGGACATTACTAGCTTTAATATCTTCAATTACTTGTTGTAAGATGTCTTTACTTATATCAGAAATTCTAGTACGTATTACGTCATTTGACAAAGGAATTTGTTGAAGCTTTTGTTGTGCTTCAGTACCCAACACTATTTTAGCCATTTCTAATGCACAAGGCTTTACAAGTTCTTCAGCTATTGTATGTGGTTTCTTCTTCTTGGCACAGATATATGCAACTTGATAAGACGCTTGCAACAGCGGCTTTTCGTGTGATATAAATCCAAAAGTTGTGATAGTTCCACTTTTATCAAATCGAACTCGTTTAGATTTCAAACTTTCAAAATCATAGCCAGCATCTACACCACCATGCTGTTTGGTAAAATGCTCATTTAGTTTCGACGGCTTGAGATTGGCGTTTGAAAATTTATTGCAGCATAGAATACATTGTGGTCGCTGCGTTCCATCCTTCTCCGTTGTAAATGTAAAACCATAACGAACATAATCGTCATTCCAACATCGTTTCTTTGACATGGCGTAAACTAAATTAAATTTTTTAATAAAACACTAAAAAAAATATTAAACTTCTATCTATTATTGCTATATTTTAGCTTACCTTTTGAATTTGACTTTAATGTACCAAATTATATTCTAATAATTAGATTCGAATTTTAGTGTTGACTATTACAAGTTTGAATTTTTGTGTTGAATATTAAAAGTTAAATATTAATAATAAAATAATTAATACAAGTTAATTTTACAAGTTTAGTTGAATATTTATATTCTAACTAGAAACGCATTTGAATTTTTGTAATTGTAGAAAAAATACAAAAATTAATTTGTCTCGATGGTTTATAATTTACAAACATATTTAAAAAATATTTAGGGAATAAAAAATTTACTAACCAAAATGAATTTTTAAGATTAGTTTTTTATTTTGCTACCTACACGTGAATTTGTAAAATTACAATTTCGCACCCCAAAATATTCAAGCTCGCACCCTTGGTGGGTTACAGGGTTTCAAATCTTGCTTATCCTTCTAGTTGCCCTCGTAACGCCATACAAAATGATTCTGATCCACTTGGCACCCGTTGCTAAACAACGTTGGTAATGTGTTCAAGTGGTGGATTGTCCGCAAAAATTGAGTATTATCGCTAGTACTGTAATTGCTCGGACAACCCTCGGGTTCACGAGCTGTCGATAGAAGACCTGCGCTCGCTTTTGATTCTTAGGTCCCATTATTCTCCTGTCTCCTTCAAATGTTAACCTATACTCTCATATCATTCATTGTTACTTCCATTTGCTTAGTCCTTCTTATTATTGTCCATGCTGATGATTATTCTTTGGCCTGTACTCCCTTTGTTATGTTAAATACACCCACATTATATCTTTCACCCTTATCCCTATTATAACTACAATGTTTCCTATTATCATTACTAGCATTATCATTGTTACTGTTATATATATTACCTTTATTATTATTTCTATTACTATAACTGCCATTATATTTATTGTTATTGCTACTATGATTATTACTATTATTATTATTATTATCATAATTATTATCAATCATTACTACAAATACCATGATTATTATTATTATTACCATCATTATTATTATTATTAATATTATTATTATTATAATTACCATTACCCTTATCATTATCGTTACATTTATTAAGATTTTGTAGGGATCCGTCCTTATTCCTCAGCGTTAAGAATTGTTTATTGATATACAACATTAGCCGTAGTCCATCTATATTTTTCGGTTTTCGATAAAGTATTTTTGTAAATTCGAAAATTTTAGCAGCGTTCCACCCTTATTTTACGGTTCATCCCTATTTTACAGTTTTCGACAAAGTATTTTCATTGACTCGGAAAATTTGAGCAGCGTTCCGCCCTTATTTTACGCATTCCATTTTTACGTTACTATTTTTGTTAAGTATTTGAATTAGTTCGGAAAATCTGAGCAGCGTCCCGCCCATATTTTCCGCCTCAACTCAAATTAATTTATTTAATTCTTATTTAAAAACATTATTTTTCATGATTTTGGTCGTTCGGATTAATCTTTTTCCGATGGCTATTCATTTTAACTGTTGCAACGATTTCGCAATTTTCCCCGCTACCCATTCCCTCTTTTTGTCCTTAAGATCTATTTATGTTCATTTCATAGTTAATGAGTGCCCACTGGACTACTCGGTGTTAGAGATTTTGAGCCGATTGTTGTTAAAAATTTATGTCAATTTTACAGGAAAACGGATGGTGAAGGAGCAGCCAATAAACTACTCATTTACCCTCCAATTTCCCCTATGTACGGATAATATTGACGTTCCAACTCCTGCGTTCCGCACGCTGAGCCTTCACGGGTACATATCATTGGCGATTTTCCACGCTCTTACACGAATCTGTACTATGTAGATTTTGCTTTCTTGCGTTATGTGTTGGCTGTGGGCCGGAAAAGGAATAACAAATAATAATTTACCATAGCATTTGGAATAAAAGTTTCGATGCACTAAGGCTGTAGATATAAAATATTTATTCAGCATATTACATCGGCTACATACATTTGAAATTCATTGTATCCATTCCATAAAATTTACTTCGAAAATCCCATAAATTTAATTCGATAAATCATTCTGAAAAATCATCCATAAATTCAATTGAAAAATTACCCACAAATTTGATTCAAAAATCATCCATAAATTCAATTGGAAAAACAAAATTATCCATAACTTCAATTTGCAAAACAAAATCATTCATTAATTCGATCTGAAAAGTCATACATAAATTCAATTGAAAAATTACCCATCAATTCCCTTCGAAAAAATCAACTAATAATATTGCACCAGTTGAGAGTGATCGTGTTCAGGCAAAACACTTACCCGTGTTAATTGCCTGAATGCACGGCTCTCAACCAGCTACACAACCAGCTACACAGTTCTATAATGAAATTTTTTCTCCGAAAAATAAGACTGAAAATTTGTGAAAACACATCGGTATTTATACCTATTTTTCTCGCGTGTGAAATTTGATGCAGTAAAACAAAATTCGACCTTGTTATTTTCTAGTAAATTCTATTCGTTAATTTTATTATTTTTTTGATTTATTTTTATAATTTTTTATTTAAGATTTTTATTGAATTATTACTAATTCAAATTTTCGATTTAAATTTCATTTTAATGAACTTTTATTAATTTTTTCAATTTCGTCGAATTTGTTGTGTTTTCTTGTTATATTTGTGTAGGTATCGTGCGAATCTTGGTGCATTTTGTTATTATTTTAATTTTATTTTTATGTTTTTGATTTTATATTTATTTATATTCTCTCAGATTTTAAAGTGTTTAATTGGTGTTGTATATTGTATTTTAAGTTATCTTGGTGCTGGGTTTTCGTGCTGTATTACTGATGCATTTAAACAATTCTCAAGGCTATTGGTGTGCTGGCCCAACACCCCTAAGGGGTGCGTGCACCACCGGTTAAGAACCACTGACGTAGACATACACGAGTACTGTAATATAAAATGGAAAAGATTTAAAAATTCGGCAAAAAATTTCTTTTTCTATAAAAATATTTCTGCAAATTTATTCAAACCAAAATGAAAGTAAGTCACTAATAATAATAATAATAATAATAATAATGATAATAATAATAATGATAATAATAGTAAAAATAATATTAATAATAGTAAAAATAATAATAATAATAGTAAAAATTATAATAATTATATTAAAAAGTAATAATAATAATATTATTATTCAAATTTTAATTCAAAGCTATATTTTCTGATAATATTTTCAATATGGACGATGTCGGTTATTTCAATCAATGCAAGAGATATGAATAAAGACGAATATGATTCTTTGCTGCCGATAGATAAAAGAGGGCCAGAATTTTTCCTTCGTAGAGTCGCCGGAAAAAGGAATTCTGATTATCTCATTCAATAAAACTGCCAAGTGAATGAATGCTTTTTGGAAAAAATTTATGAACGTTTAATAAATAACAATTTTTTTGATTTAATTTTTTTTATCCTTTTCCTCATTTAAAAATGCATTTGTTAAATATTTTTAACAAACAAAGAAAATAAGATTATTTCCAGTTTCATTATACCAATTTGAAAAGTAGGCTCAATTTACCAAAGTATCGCATAGAAAATGTTTTTTATTTTTAAAATCACTTTCCATTTTGCTGCAAAACATTGTGTTTTGATTTTACGATTGAGGGTCATTGAAAATTATCTCATTGGTCAGTCTTTGACCCGGGGCTCATAAATTCATTGTCACTGACCTAAGGCGAAATATTACATGAGGACGACCATTTGTTTAATAATTGTTCTATTTGTATGAAATTATCATTCTTTAGACAGTATACTTTCTATTTTAGCTAAATGATAGTTTTAGTAAATCATGACCCTCCTGTTGACCCTTGATAAGGTTTACATTTATTGAAATGCAAATCTTTAAATATCTCTAGTAAAGACTGGCCACCTCAATATCTGCTTTATATGTTTATCAATAAAAAATATTTTTAGTTTTATTCTACCAAGTATTCAATTTTCTTTATTTAAATTTATTCCAAATTATACATTACTGATCATGAATACGTTGCATTTCCACGTAGACATACACGAGTACTGTAATATAAAATGGAAAAGTTTTAAAAAATCGGCAAAAAATTACTTTTTCTATAAAAATATTTCTGCAAATTTATTCAAACCGAAATGAAAGTAAGTGGCTAATAATAATAATAATAATAATAATAATAATAATAAAAATAATAATAATAATAACAATGATAATAATAATACGTGCAATAATAATAAAAGGTATGTTCAGACAGTCTCCTGTGCCTCCTTGTAATTATTGGATAGCTTAACACAGCGCTTCTCAACGTTTTTTGGCTTTAGTACCCCTTGGCAGCTTATTTTTTTAAATTGTACCCCTTATATTAAAAAAATTAAAATTAAAATATTAATATTTGCGTATTTAATATTATTTAAAACTTATTCTAACACTAAATAAATAGAAATAATGTGCCAATGAGGTTTCTCAGAATGAGTACTGATGAATGTAAGGCATTCTTTATAGTTAATTCTATTTTAATAAAAAAACGACATAAATATAAACTATTATATTTTTAAATTATAATTTTTCATTAATTTTAATACACGCATAACATTTAGTGAGATCCTTGAGCTTGCTTTGAGGCGCATAGTTTTTTAAAGTCGGGTTCAATTGATGCAAGGTATACTCTTAAATTTGGAGCTCATTCAGCTTATTGCGGTAGTTGTTTTTAATGAAGAGATATGAAGCACTGTAGTCGTAAATGGTAACAAAACGTTAAGCACTTTGGCTGAAAGCTGTTCATAGTCAGTGCTGATATGTGACCAGAAGTTAATAATACATTTTCTTTTAAATTCAACTTTCAAAGTATAGTTATTTGAAAGGTCAATTAAGTTCTCTTTTTCCGTGATGGATAATTTAGCTATTTGAAAGTATTCGTCATTGAATGGATTCGAAATCCAATTGTTTCCTACATCAGGTTTGTGAAAATACCTCTCAAAATTTCATTTAGGTCTTTTAAGTGTTCGGATATGTTTTTTCTCAATTCGCTGGAGAAAGGAAGTTTATTCTCCGACAGAAAATTGTGCAAAGTTTCAAAAACCTCCGGCTGATTGCTTTCAATACATGTTCTCCAAAAATTAATTTTTTTAATCATTGATTCAATTTTATCCGAGACATTGAAAATCGATATGGAGTTATTTTGAAGTGCTAAATTAAGATTGTTTGTACGTAGGAAAATGTCGGATAAATACGCAAGCGTCTGAAGCCAATTGCAGTCGTGAAACTTGGAAGCCAGTGGAAAAGGATGTTCTTCAAAGAAAACCTGCACTTCATGTCTAAGCTCGAACAATTGGGTAAGAACCTTGCCTCGAGATAGCCACATTACTTCTGTATGATAAAGCAGAGTAGAAAGCACACTATCAAAATCTTCACAAAGATTTTTAAAAATTCTCGAATTGGTTGAGCTTGACTTTATAAAATTAACCACTTTTGTAGCTTTGTCAAGAACAAACTTCATTTGCGTTGGAAGGTACTTAGATGCCAAACTTTGTCTATGAATGCAACAGTGACTCCAAATTACATTGGGAGCTACCTTCAAGACTCGGCCGTGCAGACCAGAATAAATACCTGACATAGACCTACCACCATCGGTACAAAGCCCACAGAAATTTGACCAGTTTATAACTTTTTTTTGGAAATAATAATCGATGGCATTGAATATGTCCTCGCCTGTTGTGTGTTCTAACAAAGCGTGACAAATTAAAAGGTTATGTTCGGCTTCATTATCTTTTAAATACCTCACAATAACGAGCAAAATTAGCGAGATCTGTGCTTTCATCAACTTGTATAGCGAAAACTCCACTTTTTTAATTCTATCAATCACTGTTTCCTCAACATTATCAGACATATCCGAAATTCTTCGAGATACTATACTGTTCGAAAGAGGAATATTTTTCATTTTTTGTGCCTGTTCTTCTCAAAGCATACACCAAACAGCATCTTTTATGCACGGCTGAATTAGATTCTCTGCAATTGTATGATTCTTACCACATTTAGCGATACGGTAACTAATGCGGTAACTAGCTTCAATTGAATTTTCGCATTCTTGATTAGCTGGAAGGATGTACGAGGTCAAAACTGACATCTTCGTATTTTGAGCAGCTAAGCGCTTAAAAAAATCGTGTTCTTTGTTTTTATAATTGGCATATTTTGTTTGGAGATGACGTAAAAGTAATGAAGGTTTCATACTGCCATTTGATAGCACTTCACCACATACTACACATTTGGGTTTAGGGCTGTCTTCATCGCCTGTATAGGAAAATTCATATTTCAAATATTTGTCGCAGTGTTTTCTCTTTTTAACTACCTGTAGAACTGAAGTTTGTGAATTTTCTGTGATCTGCATTTTTACTCGAGTTTTTGATGGGACTTGAGAAGAGATAACTAATTCGATACTTTCTGTCGAGCTGTTGTTGTTTATCATGGTACCTGTTTTCAACCACTGATCCATATTTAATCCTAAATTCATTTAGAAATTAATTTAAGTTTGAAATTAAAATAAGTAGAAACTTACCAATTGAAAATTAGTGATTATTAATTAGCCATAAAAGTTGTGTAATCGCAAAAAGGGTTTAAAATTTATCACTACAATAGACACGCTTTTTAAAATTAAACCCATTTGAACTTTGAGAAACTATTGTCATGTGATGATGATGCAAAGGCATCCTTTGTTTCGTCACATGCGTTCGGTGTTATACGCGGTTGCTGCGCCGCATCGGTGAAGGCGTGTCCAATATTTGCCATCGCTTTAGAGCTAAATTAAAGCGGAATTATATTTTTAACTCGAACACAAACTTTTTTTTTCGCGTACCCCTAAAATGTCAGCCGCGTATCCCGGGTTGAGAATCGCTGGCTTAACACGATAGTTGTATTAGATGAAATCCTCTTTACAAGATGTAAAAACTAAATGAGCAGACAGCTGCCGCAACTGTGGGTTTTGGTGACTTTAGTCATGATACCTGAAAAAGTTTCACTTTGACTGTCACCGATAGAAGTGCTGCCACTCTGATGACTTTATACATTCTACCGTGAACAACAGTTACGAACAAATATCTTTATAACCATTTCAATTCGTATAATAAAAAAATATCAGAGCTTCAAAATTTAACTCCTTTGAATATTTAGTGTCCACCAACTTTTAAAACTGCGGCTTGCTCACGCACAGTATAACAAATATAAATCATTCCAATTTTGATGTTTTGTTTCACCATTCATAACAGCGAATATAGCAGACATATTAAAAAAGCATCAATTTCAAAAATCACATTAAGTTCGAGTTCGTTTAAAATTACCACACCACGTTGCAAACCAAGATTATAATATTATATACATTACATATACAAAGTATTTTTCATTTTCATATTAAAACCAAACTTTTAAATGTAGTTGACTTTTTAATGCGGCCTACATGCCTGCAAAAAATTTACCACGTAAAGGTTTTTTTTGCTAGTAAAGGTTAAAACACCATGCTTTATACTTTATTCTAACGAAATCACCATTCTTGTTTTGTCAGATTAAAATTAAGATTTTGTTGATAACATCAATCCTTTATATTTAGTAAAATCATTGCCAAATTTGATAGGCACAATAGCGGCTAAAACTGCGGTTTCGTAGAAAGATTTGTATTTATTTGGAACTATCATTGAAATGGAGAGATTGCTGATCTAATTCGCATAACCAAAAAATTAATCTGAACTTGGCATATAGAAATGTAAGACTTATAACGTTGTGGTCAACAGAGATCAGTGTTAATCATACCAAAATTCTTTAGAAATTCAGCACAACAATTAGGATTGACACGAGACGAGATTTCTTTTTGTTTTTTTAAATGCGAAATATATGAATAGTATTTTTTATCTAAAATTTAATACATATTTTCAAGGTTCAATGACTAGCGAGATATCTCGTCTCGCGCCAGCCCAAATTGCAATCAAATAAAAGTCACGCCTAAAAATATTTATATATTTTATATGATTAAGTATAGATAAAAAAATTAGTTTTAATCTAATCTTCATATGAAACTTCCTCAGCTACCTTCCACATTACCACTTCTTTATACATCTCGACTTCTGAAACATTGTGCAAAATATACCTTTCTTCTATTTCACCATACAGGGCAAAAAGTCCATAAGAAAATAAAGAACTTATGATAAATATTGAAAGACTATAATATAGCATTGGCATGTTGGCGGTCTTGTTGTAGGAGAATATTAATAACAATATTCCTACAATCACGCCGATTCCGCAAATAACGATGCCACAAATCAATGGAACCTTTACCCAAATTGGAACTTTTGGCCTCAACATATCCACTGTTACCGATGGGACGACATAATCAAAATCTTCTGAATCAATATAAGAGTACCCATGCTGGGTCACGCGAGATTTTTCATTAATATGACTTTCATTTTTATTCAACCGAGACCTGTTGGAGTTGTTAGAACCGACCAGGGCGCATAGATCATCTATTAGGAAAAACTCTCTTGTTTGCCTATAAACATGCTTGAGGTTGAAAAATGAAAGCCATTTCTGGATTATATTCATTATATTTTGTTTTTTAAATTAAAATTTAATTGATCAATTTCAAATTTAATTATTAAATTAATTTAATTAGTTCGACTAGTTATCATTAATCGCTAATTAATTAACCCAGACTGCACGAGGAGGAGTCCAAAGAAAACAGAGAGCTCGTTTATATCTGTACCGATTTCATTTGTCATTCTTACAAGTTCTTTTTATCTGGTTTTGCATTTGATATCTGTTTGTTTCTTCAACAGTAATCGCATTAGTTCTTCACTGAAAGATGATTCAAATTATTTATGGTCTTCGGTCGAAATTCATCAGTAAATATAAAATCTTTTGGCTTAACTATTTCAAGGTAACTGTTTCCAATTAAAACTTTGAGTTTGTATATCTTCATCTGATTAAGAATAATGAGCTTCACAATCATTATCTGAAGGATCTGATGGAGTATCTTTTTCCGACCATGTTCAAAGCACCATCAGTAATTACAGAAATAATTAAACCTATACTCATTTTCTTACTTTCGCCTGAAAATCCCTTTATAATATCTGTACTGCTAGTTTTTCCAGTCAAATTTGTTGGGATTGATATCAAACGGTTTGGGTTATACCAAATACAAGAAATAAAATATAAAATTTCGAGAATATAAAAATCAACTAAAACTAATTAAAAATTTGAAAAAAGTAAAAATTGATATTTTACTGAAGGAAAAGTGGTGACCGATGAAAAATTTGATTTTAAAGGAGAATAAAATAATATTTAATTGATCAGAGGTATATTGAATAGCCATGGACCCAAAATGAATGAATTAATTAAATAATTTGCAAGTTAACTCATTAATCAAGGGCTACCAAATCGAATGTCAGCATAATGAACTTACTGAGATTAGCCTAATTTGCAATAAATTGCCAATTGGGTAAAAAATGAGTTAAATCTAATTTTCTTGGAGCAGGAAAATTTATGGATGAGAGACTGCTACATTAACAGAAAGGAATAAACACAAAAGCTCCAATGAGCTGAAGTAAATTTGTTAAATTGAAAGTTGCCGGGAGCAGCGACAGGAGATAATAAAAGGAAAAGTACATTGTGTTTTGATTTTACGATTGAGGGTCATTGAAAATTATCTCATTGGTCAGTCTTTGACCCGGGACTTATAAATTCATTTGTCACTGACCTAAGGCGAAATATTACATGAGGACGACCATTTGTTTAATAATTGTTCTATTTGTATGAAATTATCATTCTTTAGACAGTATACTTTCTATTTTAGCTAAATGATAGTTTTAGTAAATCATGACCCTCCTGTTGACCCTTGATAAGTTTTAAATTTATTGAAATGCAAATCTTTAAATATCTCTTGTAAAGATTGGCCACCTCAATATCTACTTTATATGTTTATCACTAAAAATATTTTTAGTTTTATTCTACCAAGCATTCAATTTTCTTTATTTAAATTTATTCCAAATTATACATTACTGATTATAAATACGTTGCATTTCCACGTAGACATACACGAGTACTGTAATATAAAATGGAGAAGTTTTAAAAAATCGGCAAAAATTTACTTTTCGATAAAGATATTTCTGCAAATTTATTCAAACCGAAATGAAAGTAAGTGGCTAATAATAATAATAATAATAATAATAATAATAATAATAATAATAATAGTAAAAATAATATTAATAATAATAGTAAAAATTATAATAATTATAGTAAAAATAATAATAATAATAGTATTTTAATTATTATTATTATTATTGAAATTATTAATTCAAATTTTAATTCAAAGCTATTTTTTCTGATAATATTTTAATATGGACGATGTCGGTTATTTCAATAAATGCAAGAAATATGGATCAAGACGAATATGATTCTTTGTTCCTCTCACTCAAGGAAAATATAGTTAAAATAAATTAATTCATAAGCCATTTCCACAGTGTTTGTTAATATTTCATTTCATTTATGTCAGTGTTTTTCAAGCTTTTTTAACTATCGCCCCCTTAAGACACAATTTGATTATTTAATTGTATAATATACAAAATGTATTACATGTAAATAAATTTTAATGGTACATAACAATTGCTACCGGATTGCTCCAATAGCGTTATTTAACAGAAACTTGTTACAACTTGATTGCGTACGGCGTGCGGGCTATCCTATGAAATCTATGTTAAGTATTTTATGTATTTATACCATCATATAGGGTAGAAATATCAACTAATTATTAGTTATTGTGTAGTAAGTAGGTTTTAATTTTAGTGAAATTTAAAATATAAAGTAAATGAAATTACAAATCATCCATCGCCCACTTAACCCACGTCAATGCCCCCATTTTTTCTGGGCCTTTTAACGCCCCCATCTAGCTCTCAAACGCACACAAGGGGGCGTTATCGCTCACTGTGAGAAAAACTGATTTATGTAAATGTAAATGCATTTGTAACAAATATATTTTTATTTATATTATGCTTGTAAAATAAGGCAAATCAAATTTTAGATAAACTCAATAAATTGACATTTTGATTGGTCAATTTTCAGGTAAAATGTGTAAAATTTTGTTTGACACGCAATAGTCAGGGATTTACTTTAATCTTCGGTGATCGTCCGCTATGTTTGAAGTCAATGTGAAGCGCTATAGTGGCGGGGTATTTTGTCATGTTTATCCATAATATAAAATAAACTGCGTAACGGTGCAACTGTGTTTGAAGTTAATATGATGCACTGTATTTAGGGTTTTTTTTTTCCAAAATTTTTTATTCACCTTCTACCCAAATTTTAAAATTTGGTTATGATCTGAAATTTTTTTACGACTATAGTTTCTATTCTCTAAATTCACAGTGTATTCACACTTAATAAGAAACATATCACTGCTCGGTTTTTACACATGAAAGCTTGTTACAATATTTTAATTTTGATGGGTTTCTGGGTGTTGAAATTTGAGACTATATGGTTGTTACCCAGACAACCCCATACAAATATTCTTTCGCTTACCACTCGGAACCCGTTGCTAAGCAACGTTGGAACTGTGTTCGAGTGGGTAGATCGTCCACAAAAAGTGAGCGCTATTGCTAATGCTATAATTGACCGAACGATCCATGGGTCCAACGAGCTGCCGATAGAAGGCCTGTGCTCGATTTCGATTTTTAGGTCCAATTATTCTCCTATCTCTTTCAAAGGTTAACCTATACTCTCATATCATTCATTGTTATGTCCATTTCCATAGTCCTTCTTATCGTCGTCCGTGTTGATGATTATTCTATGGCATATACAACCTTAGTTATGTTAAGTATTCCCACAGTATATCCTTTACCCTTATCCCTATTATAACTACAATTTTCCCTATTATTATTACTAGCATTACCATTGTTACTATTATATGTATTACCTTTATTGATTGTTACTACCATTACATTTATTATTATTCTTATTACTATATACTTACCATTACATTTATTATATTACTACTATTATTATTATCACTATTATTATTATCATTATTATTATTATTATTATTATTATTATTATTATTATTATTATTATTATTATTATTATTATTATTATTATTATTATTATTATTATTATTATTATTATTATTATTATTATCAATATTATTAACAAATTTTTGTGTAGGGATTCGTCCTTATTCCTCAGCTTTAAGAGATATTTTTCTTATATAAAAATTTAGCCGTAATCCATTTGTATTTTTCCGGTTTTCGATAAAGTATTTTTGTTGATTCGAAAAATTTTAGCAGCGTCCCACCCTTATTTTACAGTTTTTATGATAAATGTTTTAACTATTTCCGAAAATTTGCGGAGCGTTCTGCCCATATTTACTGTTTCAATTCAACATATTTTATTTGCTTCTTTAAAACATTATTTTTCATGATATTAGTCGTTCGGATTAATCTTTTTCCGATGGCTATTCATTTTAACTGTTGCAACGATTTCGCTATTTTCCCCGCTACCCTTTCCCTCTCTTTGTCCTTAAGATCTATGTATGTTCATGTTATATTTAATGAGTGCCCACTGGACTACTCGGTGTTAATGATTTTGAGCCGCATGTTGTTAAAATATTTATGTCAATTTTTCAGGAAACGGATGATGAAGGAGCAGCCAAAGGACTACTCCTTTACCTTCCAATTTCCCTTATATACGGATAATATTGACGTTTTGGCTCCTGCGTTCTCACGCCGGAGCCTTCACGGCCACGAACTATTGGCGAATATACACGCACTTACACAGTTCGCTAGTTATGTTTAATTTTTCTTTCTTGTTGTATGTTTTGGCTGTGGACCGAAAAAGAGATGAATGAAAATTACCGTACCAATCGGGTAAAAGCCTAGAATACACGAAATAATTGTCGGAAGTTTGTAAGCATATAATAGAAATTCATAATTCATCCTATATTGGAAATTCGTAGTAGCATAATTAATCATCAATTGAAAATCAGTAGCATAATTCATCATATATTGAAAATTCATAGTAGCATAATCCATCATATATTGTAAATTCCAATCAACAAGTGCTGTAGCGCACACTACTACAACCAGTCTCCAAGTGAGACTGAAAATCGATATTTCAATGAAGTTGGAAATAATGCTGCCAAGTAGTTGTGTTAATTTGTGAAAACACATCAGTATATATATCTACAATTCGGCCTTAACCTTGCGTGTTAATTTTATTGCGATTAAACAAAATTCGACCTTGAAATTATTTGTGTTATCTAAATTAAATTTTTATTAATTTCTTAATTTAAATTGGCAATTTATTTTTAATTAAATTTATTCAGTCAAAAATATTTTATTTTTATTCATTTAATTCATTAATTTTTACTTTTATATAAATGGTCATTTTACGGTCAAATTTTTCTTGTTATTACGTTATGTTTTATGTAGATTTCGTGCGGTTCTTGATGCATTTTGTATTTATTTTATTTTACTTTTATGTTTTTAATTTTATATTTATTTATATTCTCTAGGATTTTAAAATGTTTAATTGGTGTTGTATATTGTATTTTAAGTTATCTTGGTGCAGGGTTTTCGTGCTGTATTACTGATGCATTTAAACAATTCTCAAGGCTATTTGTGTGCTGGCCCAACAATTTGGAGAGGTGAATAAAATTTTTTAATAATAATAATAATAATTTCTAAATTCAAGTAAACTTAAAACGATAAACAACCATGGAACCACTAAATTGTTACTAAGCAGCTTGGTACTGTCGGGAAGGTACTTACAACACAGAAATATCAACTGGATGACACAAAAAATTTCAATAACAAAAAGTAGAAAAATAAATAATGAAAATCTTGATTGTTTTCTTCAACATCTTGAATTTCTTCTACTGCTTCTTCATCAACACTGTCAACTAGATAGATTGGTTATTTTATAGCTCATGAGAAGTTGGTTGTAAACTAGCCGTTACTAATGAATTCGAAGAAAACAAATTCCATAGAATTTCTATTCTAAGTAAAAATTTATTACATTTTTATTTATTTTTTATATCTTTCATTGTAACTGCTAAATTACTTTGGTAAAGATCAATCGTTTTTCATAAAAATTTTGGACTAGTTATATACTTTTAACATCAGGAATATTATTTTTCAGTTTCATTGGAACCAATTTTGATTAATTAATCTCCTAATAAATGTTATTTTCATTGAAAACTTACAACTTTTAATGCATTGAAATGATGAATGTCAAAACCATTTTTAAATTTAGACTATGCGCATGATATTTTTCTAAATCAGACAAAATCTTACTAATTATCGTTAGTTAGAATTATATTCAATTCATATCACTTCTTACAAATTAATTAAATTTATTTAGGCCGATTTTCTTTATTATTTTCAATACATGTTTTTTTTGATTTTTAATTGGTTATTTTGTAAGTAGTTTAGTGCATGTTAAATTAATTAACTAACTAACTAAATAACACTAACCAAACACTAAGTGTTGTATCAAAAATCTAGATCCTCGTGTGAGTGCGGTAAAGGCATGTGGATGTATGGACATATATACAATACTAATCTTGTAATTAAATTTCATATACTTTTAATGTTTTCACAAAAAGCATTCTATCTGTTTTTTCATTCTACCAAACATATTTATATTAATTAATTTACTATTTTAAAAGCTGTATAATAAATAAGAATCGAAAACTAAGTCTTTATTAAACTAAAAGTTTATTTTGTGAAAATCTCTTGTATCAGGAGCATTGAAATATGTGTGATAACTGGCGGAAGAAAAGAACTAGTCAAATTATGATTCCAGAAACTTCCAATAAATTGAGGAAATGCATTACATATCGCATAGATGGCAAAGACGACGACGCGTAATTATATAAGTCTCCCTCAAATTAAAAGTTGTGTGTTATTTGTAAGTATACAAAATTAAATTTTAATAATTTTGTTTATTTTTAAATATAATCAATAGACTACAGTTGAAAGCACTCTTTTGATATTTAAAATAATTTTTCTGGTAGACCGTAATGATTAATCTAGCTAAAAGTCACCCAAGTGGCTTGAAAGTTTTGCCATCCCTGGCATATCAAGAAACAGGAATAATAAATATAAAATATAATTTCCTGTGTTCAATAAAACAATAAAAGTTGCAACAAAACATATATTATGACAAGTTATTATTTTGATGAGCTGAAGAAATAACAGACCACCTGTTTGAAGGACTAAAGGTTTACATTTATCACTTTTCTATATTTTTGTCCAATCACATTACAAAGAAATTACCGAAATTTATCAAATCTCTCTATTTATTAATAAAAAGAATAAAATATCAAATATTAAAAATGATAAATTCACTGATAAAAAACAATTTAGAGGCTGAAAATATTTCATTTACTGATAAGCCAGAACCTACCAAACGACGCGTTGGACGACCAAGAAAAGTCATTTCAGCGAGCAGAAATGAAATCGGGAATAAGGAAAAGATTCCAATTAATAAATCAAATACATCATCAACGGAAAGTTTAAGGGGAAACAAAATAAATAGCTCAGATAGTTCAGATCACTATTTGAGATGTGAAAGGTTGGCTAAGAGAAATGTCAATTATTGCGAAACCACTGAGAAAAAGATCAGTAAGCCACCAACTAAAATATGTGAGAATAATATTTGTGAAGTGTTAGCAGAATTCAAAATGAGAAAAGAAATAGAAAGACAAAACTATTTTTTTCAAATGATGAAAATGTGTGAAGATCCTATAACAAACATATTTGTATAAATTTGTACGATATATATTACAAAACACCAACTAAAAATATTATGAATTAAGTTATAATTTAAACAAATTATTTTTTTAATACAAATTCATTTTTTTAATAAATAAACACTTAAAAAATATTTAAATACTTTTAACTACTTTTAAAATGTTATTCATATAAATATTATAATTTTTTATTTATAATATAATTTTATAAATTAAATTATTTTAAGAATATTAAAATTAAAATATTTATTTAAAAACAATACTTAAACATGATTTAACATACTTAAACTATTTAAAAACATTCAAAACATTCGTAGTCATAGCACTTTGCACAATAATCTTTGCATCTAATGATATTATAAGCAATGCTTCACATATCACAAGTTCCCAATAATTATTAAAACTTTTCAACAAAATTCTAAAATCAGACATTCCTATTTCACTTTTACAGCCTCTATTGTGCTCACTAATATTGGTCAAACCTTTCAATCAACATTGCTCTAGAACTCGAGTACAGAGATGACGATCCAAACGGAGTTTTTTATTTATTAATAAACATATTGCGTACCTTACACGAATTAGAGACGATCTTATACTCTAAATTTCCCATCTGTTTGCTTAACTTCCTTGTATAATTTGTAAAAACTTCAGAGTACGGCAGTAATCATTTTATATCCATTTTTACTATTATTTAAATCAACACTCAATTCACACTCATTTGACAAATTACACTCAGACTTTCCAAAACATGGATCCTTAGGATTTTTAATCAATTTGTCAACAGTCTCTTTTTTCATCAATAATAAAAATGATTTAGAATATCCATTCTTTATCAGCAACTCAACCAATTTATCAACACTTTTTATCGAATTAGCAAAAGTAGAAGATAAAGAAGATAAATATATCGTACAAAGAGTTTTTTATTGGCGTTATCTTTTAATTAAATCGTTGCCAAATTTATTTAATTATTTATTATTATTATTATTATTATTATTATTAATAATAATAATAATAATGATAATATTAATAGTAAAAATAATAATAATAATAGTAAAAATAATAATAATCAAATTGTATCAATGATTTTATCGCATTAATAGTCCAATATAAATACATAATTTTGTCAAAACATCGTCATGTGGAGTCTCAGTGGCCCATTAATTCTCTGGTTGCAAGCATGTACGTAAACTGAACCTACTATGATCATAATCATAAACGTGATTGTTGACAGCTCCATTAATCAGATAGCTACTGGCACTTTGCCTACATGTGTTATTTTTTGGCTTGGGTAGTTATAAGTCTGATTTACTGTTTTATTTTAGCATTGACAGGACTGATTTCTATTCGCGCTCCAGGATTGTATTCTTTTCCAAAACTCTTGGTTTACTTTTCGGCTTAAATCTGGCTTGTCTAGTAATGGCAATTGGTATCCTGAAATTTTTTTAACTTTTATTTTTCCACGGGTGGAATATATCGGTGTGCACGGTGATCAGTTTTTTCTTGCCTTGGTAATTTCGGTAAAAAGCTTGTTTGATGACAAGTTCATGCCATTCTGCGTTAACTTGAAGAAACCATACACCGGTGTTTTTTGAAAGCTGTCCCGTTGCTAAGAGCTTTGATGAATTTCAAACATCTATTTTTATTGTTTTCTCGATAGATAATTTTCTCCACAAGGATAAATGGTCTCCCAACCACTTTATCGTCGCAGGTTCGATATCTCGTATCGTTATCGTACCTTTTGATAATAGTATAGGTTTTTCCATCCGAAACAATGTGCTTCAATGACAAATCGTTGTTTTGGATATACGTTCCAAAGTCACCATCCATGGGTTCATTTCGCCTGACACCTTACCATTTTCGACCCAGTAAAATATCCACGATATTGACCCAACCGGCTTGCATGAAAACTTCAGGAAATAATATTCCACTTCTATTGCCACTCCAGTCAGTCTGGTAACGGATTCTGGCTGTATAATGGTGCTTTGGTAATCGTGGTCGTCATGAGTATTGTAATGCACTGCGGCTTTTCAGCTTTGGGTACTCTACTTTTCCTTTTATTTCGTCGGTTTCTTCCACATTGTGGTTATTTGTGGTGTCTTTTGGCTCCTCAACCGGACTAGTTTCCTCTAATCTAGTTGTCAATATCTCATTCACCTTTTGACATTCAATGCTTCGCTCTCTGCATTTTTTAAAACGGTTTGCATGCACGATAATTGATTCGGGCTCTTTGTTACTTAGTCGTAGTAATACGATGTTTCTATCTGTTACTTTTAACACTCGATAAGGCCCTTTGAAATTTCTTTCCAACTTGGGAGATAGGCCTTTTTTATTGTGATAGGTTTCTAACATTACCTCATCATCGACTTTAAAGGTGTGCGGTTTAGCAAGCGCATATAGGACTCTTTATAACTTTCTTGGGCGTATTTTATACTTAGTCCCGCCCTTGTCCATGCTTCCTCAACGCGATCTTTCATTATTTGTACATAACCTTCTACATCTATAGGAGTTGACGTCATTGTATCGATTGTCAAATCAATTGGCATACTGCTGCTTCGTAGGTACATTAGATAGTATGGAGAGTAACCAGTAGCTGGGTGTTTAGCTTGCTGATAAGTATAGAGGCAAGGTAGAATGTGCATGTCCCAGTCTGTTTGATGTGTATTGACATAGGAGGCTAGCATGTTAGCCAATGTCCCGTTGAATCGCTCCACTAATCCATCCGTTTAGTATTTCAAAATATTCATTGATTGTCTCTAAACAATTATTCATAAAATCTTTTCAACGGTCTGTAAGTAGCTTTTTTGGCGTGCCGTACTAAAACACAATATTTTCTACGAATATCTTTACTATAGTAGTTGTTTGATGATCTGACATTGGATGTGCTTCCGGCCACTTAGTCAAATAGTCACAGAAAACTAAAATGCACTTGTTTCCATCATTAGTACGCGTAAATGGGCCCAATACATCCATTGCGGTGATTCCCATTGGATACAATGGTACCGGCATAGGTTGCACTAGTACCTTTGCCTTTCTCCCTGTGTTTCTCCTTGTTAAACAAACTTTGCAGGTTTGACACCATTCATTAACGTCGTTTTTCATGTTTGGCCAGAAATATTTTGCTTTTAATCGGCTAAGTGTTTTATGTGTTGATAAGTGCCCGCATAGTGTGCCGTTATGGTACTGATGTAACAAGGCTTCTCTGTATTTCTTAGGCACTAAAATTACACTATAGTCATTACCTCGATAATTTACTAGTCCATTTTCGAACTTGAATCTGTCTTTGTTTTTGGACCAGCATTTTAGGTATTCTGGTTGCTGCGATTCTTTAATCACTGTAAATAAGGTGGGTGTCACTATCCCATCGTCGTCATTATTCTCATCATGCCGTATCCGTGATAGTGCGTCGGCATTTCCATTGGTTTTCCCCTTTCGATAAACAATTTCAATGTCATACGATTGAACTTTAAGTGCCCATCGCAATAGCTTTGATGCGTCGTCTCGATGCCACATATGTCATTGTAGAGAGCAATGATCCGTGATTATCATTATCCTTCGACTCCATAGGTAATGTCTAAACTTATCTATTGCATATACTATGGCGAGGGCTTCGAGTTCTTCAGTTCTTTTCTGTTATTTTGTAGGGTTTCTAAAGAGCATCCATGATTATTTGAATATGATTTCCTTGATGGGTGTTTCCTTTTCTATTGACTTTCGGATTTGATTTTCTAGAGTTCTGAGGGTTTGAACGATCTGTTTTTGTTGATTTAATCCTTTGGGCATTGGGTATATTAGAAGTTGATCAGTCCGTAATTGGTATCCTTTTGATTCTCTGCATATCTCGGCATATTTGCTACAGGTAATGTTGCATCGTTTGATTGATTGGGGTTTTTCAACATCTTTCTAAGGAATGCTAGGTTGTCTATATGGGCTTATTACTGCTATCTTCCTTCTCATTGCCAATATCATGCTGCCTTTGTTTTCTTTGTTTTTACAACAATTATGGTTTTGTGATGATTATTTACGATTGCTTGATTATTTACAACAATTTCGAGCTATTTTAATAGAACGTGTTATCATTCCTCTTGATTTTAGGTAGTTGTTTGACTTTCTGTTTCTCTTCCATCTTTATCTCTGTTGTTTTTATTATCACGCCTGGTTTCTTATTTCTGTGATTGGTATCAACTTTATTTTTACATCGCTTATCTTCTTTGTTTGCCTTTACTACAATTTGCAAGATTCTTTCAATACTCCATTTTGATTAAGCGCATTTTTTTTCAGTCTTATCATCTTTTGTCGTTCTTGGCATTATCTTTTGCATTCTCTTTTTATTGATTCGATTTGTTTTTCTAGTTATCTGACTTTTGATTGTTGAGTTGTTTTTGATTTGTTCTCTGGTCCTTTCTTTATTCATATTCGTTGTTAACCGTCAGTCTTGTTTGGAGTTACTATTCCGTGATATTCATTTTTGTCTCGTTTGACTGCAAGCTAGTTTCCCTTGCAGTTGGTTGTTTTTGTTGCTCTATTTCTCGAAGTGATTTTTGAGTTTCTTCCATCCTTTTGCTAGTTCTATTTCCTTGTCTTTTTCGTTTTTCCGTTTAACTCAATGACCACAAAATTTGTTTCTCAGTTATTTACCCTTTGTTGTTATTCGTCAGTTTCTCATTACTTGATTCAGTCTTTTGTCAAATTATTTTTCATAGTCTTTTTCATTGACTGATTTAATATTTCATTCATTTCTTCATTGCTTCCGTTTTTTGTTGGTGATTTCTTTACTATTTTGCTGCTTTATTTGGCTTCGATCGTGGGTTTGTTATCGTGGTTCCTCATTTTCGTCTCTCATCTGATTGTACTGGATTTTCCAGGTTTTAATTTGCTCTCCTACTCTACTCTTGTTTCTGATTTCCTTGACGGCTTTGGTATCTCTTAGTCGGTTTATTTCAATTTCTGATCCCGATTACATGATATACTTGATTAGCTTCCAATTGATTCTTCTCTCAATTTTAACGTATTATCGCATCACTTGTCTTTCTCATTCCGCGTTATTCTTTGTCTGTCACATCGTCTGATTTTTAATTTGTTTTCGCTCCTCGACTATAATTTTTATATACTACTTTTATATATTATCGGATATAATTATACTCGTTCCATATAATATTTATATACCACTTTTATACATTACTATATAAACATATCTATTATATACATTATATACACACTCCTGACTATTTATTACTTCATCGTCTCCAAAGGGTCTACGCGCAAAGTGCGTGTCCTTTCGCATCTCTCGTCAGTTACTCGATATATATCTATCTCGCTTGGCTACTTGAGTGGTGCTATTAGTGACGATGGTTGTCTTATTTCCTAGTATGGTACTGAATTTTGCTTTTTATTACTATCTCGGTTTTCTCCCTCATCGTTATCATCTTCCTTTTTCCTGTCTTTGTCCTCATCGTCCTTTTTGTCCTGGTCTTTATTACATTGAGTCTTCTCAATCCTGTTGTCCTCGACATTTATTTCTTTGATGATTTCTTCATACATCTTGATTATCATTCTTCTTCCATTTCTGATGTCATCAACTTCTTGTTTTCTACCGCTAAATTTTCGTTGTATCCGGTGCCATTCTCCTACCAAGGTTTTTAATTCTTCTTTTCTGGACCCTATTCTCTCAGGCTCTCTTTTATTGTCCGTTAACTTTATTTCTCCTCTCTTTAACAAAGCTTTTATCGTCTTTGGTAATGCATACTCGGGATTTATTGCTCTTTTTAGTAATATATTTTCTTTGCTTTCGAATTTGTTTACGTCTATGATTTCGTTATCGGATTTTCTTTTTCTCCACTTGATAAGTTTTGCTGCTGCTTCATCGTATCCTCTCTCGATTGCTCCAAGGATTGGGTTTAAATTTTGTCCTATTATTTCGATGTCTTCTTGAATTGCATTTATCGTAAAGAACTCTATTGCACTTGCTTCTCGCGACATAATAATATAATTTAGCATCGTTTTTCCTTCATTGTCCTTCTCATTTATAGTTGATCCTGTTTTTAATAACTCCCTCAGAATTTTCGTTGACGCATCTCTTGACACTGCAATCATCATGGGTGTTTGTTCTTTCTCATTTCTGATATTTGTATGTTGTCCACATTGGTTCATTGCCTCGATAATTTCCATCGTTCGTTCTTCGTTTTCGTTTTCTATGGCATGGTGTAGTGGTGTATTATCCGCTATGTCCATTATTGTGAATGTTGGGCTCAGAGCCAAAATTAAAACAAAATTAAAAAACCAATTTAAACAAAAAAGGTGAAAATTGTATAAGTTAAAACAAAATAATTAATGTCGTTTGGAAATTGTCAATATGGCTGCCGTAACATAAACACGCACCGCAAGAAGATACCAAAAATAAATTAAAACATATTAATTAAAACAAATTAAAAATATATCAAAATTAAATAAAAACAAATAATTAATTAAAATCATTAGAAAGCCTACAGCTGCAGAAAGAAACATACGAAAAATAAAATAAACTGCCAAAACCTTGCAAAATAAGGTTTAGAAAAAACACAGGCAGAAGAGGCGACCAGAAAACAAAATATTGGGGTTAAAAAATAATATTGTAAGAAAATAATAATAAAAATAAAATCCAACAATAAAATATTAATATATCAAAAAATAAAGAAAAATATATAAAAAATTACAAAAATATTTCGAAATAAATAAAGTAATTAAAAAGCCCTAAAAATGGCGAAAAATCGCCCATTGGTCGCACACAGGCACAAAAACACTATATATACAGCAGTCATTTTCACAATTTTTAGACTTGCAGACAATTTTAGTCAGGCAGAAAAATTTTAGAAATTTTTAGACAAAGTGTTTATGCCAATTTATGCCAATTTTTCCAATTTGGTTGCATGACTGTGGATTGTAAGTATTGTTTTCTTGTATAAATCTATATTTCGAAGTCTTGTTACTTTGATTTTATTCTGGATGGTTGTGGAATCTTTTGGTGCCACTGACAGATCTCCCTAAAATCTTATTTATAATAAGTATTTCAATAGCTCTCATTGGGACGGATCGCATGCCGGCTGGTGGATTAAGTTCCCTAGTTGCGCTCGAGGGTTGTGTTCCATTGAAATCTCGGTCGTACGCAGTAGGGTCTGGCAATTGCACAGGACCTCCACGCAGTGCATCGTTGAATGACTCGTAGCGGCTACTGAAAAGTGGCCGGGGCGAGCAGAAAATAAAATTCGGGAAGTGCGACTTTAGTCAAGGGGGAATAGAGTTTTGCATTGAAAATCTAAAACATTGTAGGAAAATTGATTATAAAATCAAGTAGGAAAGGATAAGACAGGGTAGGAATATAAAGTTGAAAGAATTTTTCCAATAGTTGAATGATATAATCTGACAGAAGAGAGAAATGTTTATTGAAGTGACCACAGAGGGTTGTAACTACTTAAAATCATGGGAAATGTACCGGGAGTTAAGGAACTGCTAATCAAATTTTTAATATAGGGAAAGATAAAGGTAAACTAGGACAAATGTAGTCGATACCGGGACTAAACAAATGAAATAGGAAATTTACCAAAAAATAAGGGAGGAACGCTGCCCAAATATTTGAAGGATACATTTATAAATTACGGGTAAAGATGACAAATAAGTATGAGAATGGTAGGAATAGACGAGTAAGGACCAGGATATAGAAAGAGAAAGACGTAATGCCTTCCATCGGCAGTCCAGAACCCGAAAGTGAAAATATCATGAGGATTACTTCTAGAAATGGAGCTCACCTGCTCATGAATTTTCAACCCTTATGTACATTACCAACATGGCAATCACTATGGGTACATAGGAGGGATAGAATAATAATCATGATGGCGTTTAGTGGGTAGATGCATTAAAACCCTAGAAAAAATAAATAAAAACCAACCCTATTCGCCAACATGAATAATATTGGCATTCTTTTCTTTAAGATGCTGATTTCTGCTGTTGATTTTGAGCCTTTTGCGTAGTTCGTGATCATCTTTGTTACTCCTTCTAATATCTCGGTGATATTGTTGTTTCTGGTCCATTTCGGCATTATTTCCTTAATTTTTTTGATTATTGTTTCCATCTGTTTACGGTAATTCAATCTAGCATCGTGGATTTCGTTAGATTCTCGTTTCTGTTTCGCCTGTTTACTATAATATTTTGATTCTGTCTCTTGGCTGTTTATGGCTCTAGTAACTTGTTTCGTCTTGTCTAATAGGTTTTTCTGCCTTCCAGTTGTCATGTCTTTTCTTGGTTCATAGGTTGACTTGACACTTGTGTCATTCGCTGGCTTTATTCTGGTGTTTTTATTGATTTGCTCTGGTTTCCTATTGCTTCCTCTCATTAGTCCCACTGTTCTGGATGGGTTCTGAGTCAGTTTATTTGGACAATTCCGAGCCATATGTCCCCATTTTTGAGAGTTAGAACATGTTCCGCGTCGTTTGTGACAAATGATATTTACATGGCCTCTCTTCCCGTATTGTTGGCATATTTGATGTCGATAGCTGTCGTTCTCTGCGTGTCCGGAATTTTGACATGTTTTACAATATTCTCTGATATTCACGTCGTTAGCTTTTGTGTTGATTGTCCAGGTACTTTCTTTGTTCGTTGTGGTTTTCCTAGTCGTGTTTTGTTGTGCGTATTCATGCTGTATTGTAATTTTTCTTTCCACATTTGTTGTTTAGCTGAGTTCTTCAATTACGTCTTCCTTGGTCTCAATTATCAATTCGCTAACTGTTTTTGATCTGTCTTGCATTAAAATAATACATCAAATATCAATAATTTATAATAAGGTTCTATTTATTTTTCAATCTATAAGTTTTATGATAAATATATTTTTAATTTAATATAAGTTGGTGAAATTTAATGTATTATTATAATAATACTTCAAATATGATTAATTTATAATAAATTAAAATTAAAAAGAAACAACTATTATTATTGAAACAGATATTACCATAATAAGTTAAAATTATAAAGAAACAAATATATTGCCATAATAGTTATTGAATTATATATGCATTTTTTATTATAGATTTTACAGTAATTGTTATTGAATTATATAGGAATTATTTTAATAGATACTTTATATAGAAATTATTTAATAGTTTGCAGTGAGCAAGCAAATATTATATAGGAATTATTTTATTAGATACTTTATATAGAAATTATTTAATAGTTTGCAGTGAGCATGCAAATATTATATATGTTTTGTATATATTATTTTATTAGATATTTAATATAGGTTTTATAGGAATTAATAAAAGTTTTAATAGTTAGCTTTTTTAGATTTTTTATTAGAAACTTTATATAGGTTTAATACATAAATTTATTTATTTTGTTTTATTAGGCACTTTTTATCCGAGATATTGCGTCTCATCATTAGAACACAGTCAAATTTGTCAAAAAGACATGAAAAAGTATTACCGCCATAGATTTAATGGCATCGACTTTTTTATATGCGCCATATGCAAAACTTCCCAGAACATTAAATATAAAGAAGTTTATAGGGAACATTCGAATCATTTAAATTCTTTTAAGACAAATAAAATTAAACTTTTTAAGGAAATTAATAAAAAATAACATAGATATTTTGAATATATTGCAAAATAAAACTACTTCAAATAAAACAAAATCAAATAAAACGAATAAAAGGCCTGCTGCAAATATTAAAATTAATATCCCTAATAAAATAATTAAAAAAGAAGTCATCGAAATCAGTGATGATGACTCTAATATTATAAATAATGTAAATAATGAAAATATTATAAATACTGTAAATATTATACCTATTATAAATAATGAAAACATTTTAAGTTATGATATTATACCTATTATAAATAATAATATTATTCCTATTATTCCTATTATAAATAATGAAATTATACAATTCAGAGGTTCTGTATTAGACAATGATCCGAACATATCAGTAAATTTAAATGGCGCTATCAAAACTTTACGTTTTGATATATCTGAAGCGCAACTAATTAAAATATCTTTAACTAAGTGAATCAGTAATAAATTAATTTTAGAAATAAATAAAATGGGGAGCGTTAAAATCCAATTCTCAGTATTAATTAAATTTGAAAAAGATGGTGAGATCCGTGATAATTATTTTTCGAATAATGCGGAGACATTTTTGGATAACTTTTTAAGCAAAGGGGTTAATAAGCTAAACGAAAAAATAGAACAATTCACCCATTTAGGCAGTGGATGGCGTGTTATTAATATTATGGAAATAGACTTTATTTTAACTAAATATGCTCCTATTAATCGTCTGTCCGGACATAAATATATTAAAACCCCTTCTGCATTGAAAAATAAACGAGCTATAGTAAATATAAAAAATAATGACGATAAATGCTTCCTCTACTCCATTCTTTATTTATTAAAGAAAGATATAATTGGTGAAAATCTACAAAGAGTCTCTCAATATACAGAGTTTCTAGAGGAGTTAGAATATGATGAGATCACGGATTGTCCCATGAAATTAATAAATATCCCAAAGTTTGAAAAGAAAAATGACCGTTTAAATTTAGTAAAAAACGTCCTTTCTTATACTCAATCTGTGATAATTGACGAGGTTCCTGATAGTTATGTCTTTCATCACCCTCATTTAAGTATAATTCATTGTTCAAAGGTCACTGACGGAACACCTATTTATTTGCTTTTTTATTAGAGAAAAGTGATAGGAACCACTACACCGTGGTGAGTGATCTCAATAAATTAATGAATTATCATCCGAACCCCGATTGCACAGTTCAAATTAGATGCCGATGGTGCCCACACTGCCTAAATGGTTTCAGGCTGGATAACGCCTTTAATAAACATGTAGCTCTATGCGCTAAAAATCAGATGGGTACAACCCTTTATACATTACCCGATAACAAAGATTTACAATTGTAAATCCTGCTAAAGACCATTGCCACTTTACAGGTAAATATCTTGGTGCAGCGTGCCGAAAATGTAATTTTGCGCGTAGAATATACAAGTTGCTTCCGATAGTGTTTCATAATTTAAAAGGTTACGATCTGCATCATATTTTAAAACATGGTCTCAACGGTTTTCCTTCTTGGAATTTAGATATTATCCCTACCTCGACTGAAAAATTTATTTCTTTAATTGTACATATAAATAATTTGGCTGTTAGATTTATAGATAGTATGCAATTTGTAAATTGCTCTTTATCTAAGGCTGTAAAAACACTTACTGCATTACCTCTTACTAACTCTGCCTTTCCAGGTTCAATTATAGATTCTAAAGGTATATTTCCTTATGATTATGCTGCGTCTTTTGATGTTCTTGAAACAACTTATGAATTGCCTCCTAAATGGGAGGGTGTGACGGATGATGAGTATGCTGAATTGGTTTGGATGCAACAAAACTGTGGTAATTTGCGTGACTACATGATGCATTATTTAAAAGTTGATGTATTCCTACTCGCTGATTACTTTCAACAGTCCCGTGAAAAGGCTATTGCATACATTGGTCTTGAACCTTTAAATTTCTATGGTATTCCTGGAATGTCATGGGCGTCAGCGCTTATGACATTAGATGAACCCATAAAGCTGTTACAGGACATGGAAATGTTCAAAAATACGAGGAGGGTAAACGTTTTTCAACAAACACTATGTTGCTTCTTCAGAAGACACCGAATTGTTGTATATAGACATAAATAATTTGTACGGTTGGGCTCTTAGCCAATCTTTGCCGTATGCTGATTTTGTTTGGGTGTATGATGGTTTGGATGATGTATTGAATGAGTGTATGAATGTGGCGGATATTGAAATCCTTTCATATGGGTATACTATGGAAGTTGATATTGATATCCCTGAAAATTTGCATGATTTTTGAAATCACTTTCCGATTGGACCGGGAAAGATGTGCCCACCAAATTCAAAAGTTGAGAAGCTAATGCTCACGCATTATCCAAAGAAGAATCATGTTCTTCATTGGATGCTTCTAAGGCTTTATCTTTCGCTTGGGGCTAAGGTTATGAATGTACAAAGATGTATGAAATTTTCACAGAAACCTATTTTTAAAAATTATATAGATAAAAATACTGAGTTGCGAGCGAATGCAGTCAGCGAGATTTATAAAGATTTATTTAAATTATATAATAACAGCTTGTACGGTAAATCCGTTGAAAACCTTAAGAAGCGAATGAATTTGCGACTATGTATTTCATATGAAAAGTTAGTTACATATTCGTCAAAACAGGCATTCAGATAAACCATTGAAGTTTATGAGAATCTGTTTGCCGCTCATCTTAATAAGGATTCAATATGTTTGGATAGGCCTAGTTACATCGGACAATCAGTACTAGATCTATCCAAACTACGGATGTATCAGTTGCAGTATATAGAGCTGCAAAATTATAGAACTATTTATAATTGTGATATAAATTTAATTGCCGGTGATACGGACAGCTTCTTTTTGGAGATAAAAAATTTAAAATTAGATATTTTATTAAAAGCGATGATTTCGGATGATCTTTTAGATACATCTAATTATGACCCCTCTCATCCTTTATATTCAAGACGACTAGCATCCGTTATAGGAAAGTTTAAGGATGAGAGTAAGGGTGAAGGGTATAGTGAGTGGGTTTTCTTGCGCCCTAAATGTTATAGTTAATTGGAAATAAGTCTACTATGAGGGCTAAGGTGTAAAATTAGCAGGTACAAATATAAATCATCAATTATATTTAGATTGTTACAATAATAACGAGATTATATCTGTACCTCAGACAAAATAGGGTCCCGGAATCATCAGCTTAGCACTTTTAAAAATAGTAAAATAGCGTTAAACAACCACGATGATAAGAGGGCATGGGTTGATAAAAATGTCAGTTTTGCATATGGCCATTATAGAGGGGTTGATGTCCTTGATGTTGGCGGTAATATAGTAATGCCTGAAGCCGATCCAGCAATTCGTGATGAACAATTCGCAGAAATATTTGATAACATAATAGATATTTACTGATATTTATTGATATTTATTGATAAATCTTTGTATATAATTAAAAATTAAAAAATTGTCAAAATAATTTGTCTTAGTTTTATTAATATTTTAAGATTTATTTGTTATCGAATTTTTAGATTTATTTTTTAATATAATAGTTTGCAGTGAGCATGCAAATATTATATAAATAGGTTTTGTATATATATATATATTAATTTAAACAGGTTTTGTATATATTATTTGGTTTATAAAATAATAATAAAACTTGTAATAATAAAAGTAAAATTAATAATAATAAATAAAAATATTTATTAAAAACTTTTAATAGAAAAAATTTGTAAAAATAATAAATAAAATTTGTAATAAAAATTAAAACTTGTGATAAAAATTTTTAAAAATAATAATATTAATAAAACCTTTAATATAACTTGTAATAATAATAATAATAATAATAAATAAAAACTTTTAATAGAAAAATTTGTAATAATAAAAATAATAATAAATAAAACATGTAATAAATTAAAATTTGTAACAAAAAATTTATAAAAATAAAAATAACAATAATATTATTAATAATAATAATAATATTAATAATAATAATAATAAGTAATAATATTAATAAAAATAATAATAATAATAATAATAATAATAATAATAATAATAATAATAATAATTATAAACATTACTTATGTTGCGCCAGCACACAAATAGCCTTGAGAATTGTTTAAATGCATCAGTAATACAGCACGAAAACCCAGCACCAAGATAACTTAAAATACAATATACAACACTAACTAAACACTTTAAAATCTGAGAGAATATAAATAAATATAAAATCAAAAACATAAAAGTAAAATAAAATAAATACAAAATGCATCAAGAACCGCACGAAATCTACATAAAAAATAACATAATAACAAGAAAATTCGACCGTAAAATGACTATTCATGTAAAAGTAAAAATTAATGAATTAAATGAATAAAAATAAATTATTTTTTGGTTGAATAAATTTATTTAAAAAATGTTAAAAATAAATTACTAATTTAAATTAAGAAATAAATAAATATTTAATTTAGATAACACAAATAATTTCAAAGTCGAATTTTGTTTAATTGCAATAAAACTAACACGCAAGGTTAAGGCGAAATTATAGGTATAAATACTGATGTGTTTTCCCAAATTTTCAACTACTACTTTGTAGTATTAATTCCAACCAAATTTAAGATGCACATTTTTTAAAAATCTTACTTTGTTGTGTGATTTTTTTTAGATATTTTCGGATCATTAATCTACAGTTATCAAAATTTTCAGGTTATTAATCTACAGTTATGTTTTGCAGCAATATTTTTCAGATTGTTAATCTACAGTTATGTTATTTTGGTTTATGTACATCGACGCCCGATTTAAAATTTGTTTATATGAATGCCAAATATACAGTTTATGCATCGAGACTTTTGCCTAATTCATGTGGTAATTTATTTTTTCTATTATTTTATTTTTGGTGGCCCACAGCCAAAATTTAACGCAAGATAGAAAAATAAAACACACTATCAAACTGTGTAAGTGCGTGTAAAATCGCCAATAGTTCGTGCCCGTGAAGGCCCCGGCGTGCGGAACGCAGGAGCCGAAACGTCAATATCATCCGTTTCCTAAAATTAACATAAATTTTTAACAACATTCGGCTCAAAATATCTAACACCGAGTAGTCCAGTGAGCACTCATTAACTATGAAATGAACATACATAGATCTTAAGGACAAAAAGAGGGAATGGGTAGCGGGAAAAATTGCGAAATCGTTGCAACAGTTAAAATGAATAGCCATCGGAAAAAGATTAATCCGAACGACCAAAATCATGAAAAATAATGTTTTTAAATAAGAATTAAATAAATTAATTCGAGTTGAGGCGGAAAATATGGGCGGGACGCTGCTCAAATTTTCCGAATTAATTCAAATACTTAACAAAAATAGTAACGTAAAAATGGAACGCGTAAAATAAGGGTGGAACGCTGCTCAAATTTCCCGAGTCAGTGAAAATACTTTGTCGGAAACGGTAGAATAGGGATGAACCGAAAAATAAGGGCGGTACGCTGCCAAAATTTTCGAACCAACAAAACTACTTTGTCTAAAATTGTAAAATAAGAGTGGGTTACGGCTAATGTTGTATACCAATAAAAAATTTTAACGCTGAAGAATAAGGACGGATCCCTACCAAATCTTAATAATAATAACGATAATGATAAGGGTAATGGTAATAATAATAATAATAATAATAATAATAATAATAATAATAATAATAATAATGATAATAATAATAATAATCATGGTATTAGTAGTAATGATGATAATAATTATGATAATAATAATAGTAGTAATAATCATAGTAGATATAACAATAAATATAATGGTAGTTATAGTAATAAAAATAATAATAAAGGTAATAGTAGTAACAATTAATAAAGGTAATACATATAATAGCAACAATGATAGTGCTAGTGATAATAATAGGGAACATTGTAGTTATGATAGGGATAAGAGTAAGAGAACTAGTGTGTGTTTACTTAACATAACTAAGGGTTTGCAGACCATAAAAAAAAATCATCAACATGGACAATAATAAGAAGGACCAAACGAATGGACATAAAGATAGATGATATGAGAGTATAGGTTAACATTTGAAAGAGATAGGAGAATAATGGGACCTAAGAATCGAAAGCGAGCACAGGTCTTCTATCGACAGCTCGTTGGACCCAGAGATCGTTCGGTCAATTATAGCATTAGCAATAAAGCTCACTTTTTGCGGACGATCCACCCACTCGAACACAGTTCCAACGTTGCTTAGCAACGGGTGCCGAGTGGTAAGCGAAAGAATATTTGTATGGGGTTGTCTGGGTAACAACCATATAGTTTCAAAATATCAAAACCCAGAAACCCACCACACAAATTTGGAAGCTCAGCCGGGATGAAAGTGGTTTTTTTAGTAAAATCAAACGACACGAAAAATTAACAGGAAGCAAAAGCCAATTGAAAAGAGGAAATAATAAATACTTTGTTGGAACACCCTTAGCCGGGATCGAAATGATTGTTTTTGCAAAGAACCCAAGGAAATAAAAGCAAATGTTTAATTATTAAATAGAAAATGTCGGGACGACATTTTGTCGAACCCTAGAGAGATGAAATATGTGGAGAACAATAACTGTAATAAACCATGAAAAACGACCAAACTGACTACAAATTAAGAGAATACGTAATGAAATAAACGACTAGCCCACCATACAAATTTGGGGGCTCAGCCGGAATGAAAGTGGTTTTTTTGGTAAAATCAAACGACACGAAAAATTAACAGGAAGCAAAAGCCAATTGAAAAGAGGAAATAACAAATACTTTGTTGGAACACCCTTAGCCGGGATCGAAATGATTGTTTTTGCAAAGAACCCAAGGAAATAAAAGCAAATGTTTAATTATTAAACAGAAATGTTGGAACGACATTTTGTCGGACCACGGAGAGAGGGTGAACTAAAGAATGGAACTTAACAACAAACGAAGGAAAACGATCGACTTATTGACGATGAGAAAACAGTTCGATGATATTGTTGAGGTCTGTAAATTAAAATTAAAAATTTAAATAAAATTTAGGATAATAATTCAAATGGAAAGTAAGCGAAGAAAAAAGGCAAATAAAAGCGGGATCGTGCACAGAATTAATAGTAAATGAAAGTGCGATGGAAACAGTATTAGAAAATGCAAAAAGCAATTACGAAAGGCGAGAATCCGGAAATCCGAGAAAAATCAATAAATGGAAAAATCATCGAAATCGAATGGGAAAAACGGGACAGTTATAGATTAGCTAATGGTCAACAAGATGACGGTTAGGGATTTATCAGAAAAGGGTTAGAAAGGGTTGAAAAACATTCAAATGTATGAAAACAGAAAACGTTAATTAATTAATTAATTGGCTAATGGAAAACCCGAGCTAATGGGAAACCCGAGCCAATGGAGAACCCGAGAGATGAAGGAAACCCGAGCTGGGTAAACAAGAAGAAAGGCAAACAAAAGGAAGATTTGGGCCCATTAGCTTGACACAATGATTAATGGGAAAAGAGTAAGGAGAAGATAGCGCGCGTAGGAAGACCGGTAGGGCCATTAATTATCTAGATTCGTTGGACCATTATGGATGACAGCCGAAGCAAACACGTAGGAGAAAATGTCAAACGAAAGATTGGCTCGGCAATAACCATTTGTCATCCTGATTTCGAGGAGTATATAAGCAAAGGGAAAATCAGAGAAAATCGGCATTCTGCCTCAGCTAGGGTTCGAAGAATCAGACGATAAGAAAAGGGATAAACGAATTAGGGAAGTAGGGAAAAGAAGAAATAGAATTAAGAATACGGAAAGGCGAAAAGGGATTAAACCAAACAGAAACCGAGGAAAACGAGAGTCAACGGAACTAAAGGATCAAAAGGTGAATATTGTTTGTTTGCAAAGCATCAACGCCGAGCAGAGAATTGTATAAACTTTGATTGGTCATTGGAGCGTGATAATAAATTGTAAACCTGTTGTTTCAATATACGTTGGGTCGTTCATTGTTTTGATTTAAAGAACACCAGGAGTCAGAGAGAACCGACTTGAAATAATCCAAAACCCAACATATATTCTGGTGAGCCCGACGTGATTGAAAGTCGGCGGAAAATTATTGAAAGTTAGTGGAAAAATAATTATTGGAAAAAATAGTACCGACGTGATTGAAAGTCGGAGGGAAATTATTGGAAGCTAGTGAAAAAGGAATTATAAAAAGAATTAGTACTGACGTGAGTGAAAGTCGGCTTAGAAGTTTGAAAATAGTGTTAACGAGATTATAAAAGGCTATTATTGGGAGATTTAAAAGAAGTTGAAAAGTAATTTTAAATTATTGTTTAACGCTTGAAGTTTAGCTCAAAGTGAACCGATACAACCTCAGAAGTCAGAAACAAGTCCAAATGGCAAATGATAATGCTGTTATGCCTCTCAATAGAGAGATGATTGATTTCGCAAGTTGTCAGAAATTACCCGTCAATCAATATGGGGGAGACCCTGTTGAATTTGCAGATTTCATAGGAGATTATTATATGTACGCCTCAGCATACGGATGGACACAAGCCATTATGGTTCAGAGATTCCCACTCTATCTGAAGGGTGCGGCAAGAGAAGCCTGGCAGCAAGTCGACAAACGAAATGTTGGCAATGATTGGACAAAATTGAAGGATGCAATGGCACTGAAACTGGTTGGTGGAGATATCAAAAGAATCATGCGACAGAAATTTTATAATCGAGTTCAAGGTCCAGATGAATCGGTCAGTGAGTTTGCTTATCATCTGACCACTTTAGCAGATAAAGCCTTCGAAGTCAAACCCGATCAAGTAGATATGGCCAAGCAGGTTAAAGAGCTGTTAGAAGATCAGTTTATAACCGGAGTCCACTCCGAAATCAAAAAGGCCTTATGTTATGTGGATTTTTCCAATTTCGATGAGCTCGTGAAGAAAGCCATGAAGATAGAGCTGAATTTAAAAAGTGCAAAAAGATCAGATGCTTTTGGAGTTAATGTGGAGAGACGTGAGCGGTCAATTACGCCTGTGAGAGCACCATGGGATGAAAAGAAAATAAATCAAATCAGTAGTCCAATTTTAAGACCAAATACTAGATTTCAAGCCGGTAGATCAGCGATGAGTGTACAATCAAATGGACAGGTAAATAATCCTCAATGCGAACATTGCAAAAAGTCTGGACACTACTCAAATCAATGTTGGTTCAAATATGGGAAAAATCCCAGCCCTAACAAGAGATTCACAGAAAACAAAAGGATCAGCAGTGATGTCGAATGCTATCGATGCGGAAAGAAAGGGCATATTAGCAGAAACTGTTTTACCAGATCAAGATCATCGTCAGCGTCACCTTCACCACAAAGGGACAAAGTGAATACAAATGGACAGATACAATGTCATTCGTGCAAGGGATACGGCCACATGGCGCGATCATGCCCAAGGAACTCAGAGAGATTCAGCAGACCTATTTTAAAGAAATCAATCAGATTCCAAGAAGATATGCCAAACACCAGTAACATGACATATGCTCAGAGAGAGGAATTTCAAGACAAAATGGAAAAGGAATTTCGAGAAATGCGACAGAAGCTGAACAAACTAGTGGCTAAATTCGAATCAGATGAAGAAACTGAATCTCATATGATAAGTGGAACCGTGTCAGAAGGTGAGGGAAAACCTGCCCCGAAAGTGCGAAAGATCGCATCAGAGGAGAATCCGACTGCACTGTTAGCCCGAGTTGAAAAATTGCTTGAGAAAATGGAAACTGACAACTCCCAGTTGAAACGATGGATCGCAGAACTCAGTGTGATGTCACTAACCCAAAGCGAACTAAAGAGAGCCATAAATTTATGTGCAAAGTTATTCAAAGGAAACAGAGATGATGAGATACTTAAGCAAATGCAAAAGTTTGGCAAGGCTTTGCGGTCAACAAGGGATTTAGATGATATCATAGTGGAAACGACGGGACTTGATAATGTGAAGTGCCAATTCCGTGTAAAGGCCTACGGACAAATCAAAGACCTAAAGGAGCGAATACTGCGTCAATACAGTGGATGGCAAGTGCAACTAAAATTTGAGAATCGATGTCTGGAAGACGAGGAGTACTTAGTAGATTGCGGTCTGATACCAGGCTGGAAAAATAAAGTAAAAGTTGTTAATGCTGTTAATACTTCGAATTCAGACAGACAAAATTGGGAAAAGATTCTAGCAGATTTACAGGATACCCTGTATGCAGGGAATAGAGATAAAATTAATGCGAATATCGACTTCATAATGAGCATCGAAATGGATCGAGACATGAAAGAAGGGTTGCTTGAATGCATCGTACCGTATACGAATAAACCGACGAGTTATCAGGCAAAGTTAAAAGAGGTAATTCGAAAACTAGGACATGATTATGAGGCGGCAGACGATAGTGCGAAGTCTTTGATAATAGCGTTAAATATTGCGGATCAAAGGATTGAATATTATCAGGAACATTGGAGTGTAAAAGCAAAGAAAATACGACAAAAAGCAGCGGAGATATTAGGTAATGACGGAATTATCGTGTTGACGTTCAAAGGACGAGAATTAGATGATGACGAATATTTGTTAAACTACGGATGTAACCCAAATTGTATTAATAATGTGTACGCAACAAAACAAAGTGGTGAAATGGAAGAAGATGCAGTAATAGTACCGTTTTGGCCTCTGTATGAGGAAGTGGACAATGATAATGTAGAGATTAAAACTGAAGTTGTAGATGACCCAGGAGAAATTGATCAAGAAATTAATGAATTGCAGAGATTAGAAACAATGGAAAATGAGGAAATGAGATCAGAAAATGAAGTTACAAGGGATGTTGAGGAAAGGAGCACCGATAATAGGATACTACCGAGTATAGATGAGATGAAAAGTGAAGAGAACTTGGTTGAGACGAAAAATGACATTGCGATATGTGGGATAAAACAGAATGATGCGGAAATTGAATCTGTGAGTTTAGAGGAATCAAGCGAAACTGAGCGTTTAGATGAATCAAGCGAAACTGAGCGAATATTAAAAAGTTTAGTAACGGAATTGTACTTGTTAGATGAAACTGAAACAGAAGATGATATTTCGGAGGGGGAGAAAAGAGTTGTAAAAAGATTGGCAACGGAATTAAAGAGGAGATTACCGTCGATAATTAAAAGAAATTATGAAGAAAAGGAATTTTGTGAGGAAGCAGTAATTGAGGACTTAACACGAACTGAGTTAGATCGAGATGTAATATTGACAGTGCTAGCCTATATAATATTGGAGATTGGTACTTATGGTTATCTGGAAAGTGACAATTCAAAATCATTGATAAAGAAAGCTACTGAAATGACGAATAAATATTTGATGAAGTGGATCGCAAACAATGGCGGATGGGAAGAGTTAATACAAAAGGCTGAGAGCCAAAAACAGAGACAGTGAGGAAAAAGGGAAAACTTGCATTTCCATGGTTGATAATTCCTATTATTATGTTATTGGGAATAATAAATACGACGAATTCATTGGTGGCATATGACTGCTCCCAAACCGAAATGGGAAGAGTATACTCGTTGGTAAACGTAGCAGAGTGTTCGGATGCATATCCAGTAAAATTTAAAGTGACAAATCCAGTAAAATATCATGTATATCAAGAATCGGGGTTTCGAAGATCAAAGGTGAGAGAGTGTACAGTGAAACGAACTACTTTTGTATTTTATTGTGGAAAATGGAGCCACTCATCGATGGTGAAAATGCAATCGATACCTAGACCGATAGAAATAATTCCGGAGAATTGTTTGGCAGCCTTTCAAACAGGACAGTTGAAAATTAATGCAGATATCAAACTACAAGCAAAGCTTAACCACAAAATCCGTGAGACTGTAACCGTGCGAGGGATAATAAAGTCGAATGGTGATTGCCAAGGAGAGCCATACAAAGTAGACGATGCTATAATTGACAAAGCCGTGGTTGTAGAAGAGTACATGTCAGAATTAAGAGAATTTGATGGATCATTTGATGATGATACTGGTAAACTACAAACACATCCATTCTGCAACATGAAACAATCTAGCTGTCAGACAGGAGAATCAATTTTGGTGTACGATGTCGATACCAAAAAGTGCAATTTAGTGCAATTGAAGTCAATGAGTTTTAAAGAAATAACGGGAGAACAGATCAGGGAAAAGCCCGAGAAAATAAGAATGGATCCAGCAACGAGTACAACAACAAGAATCACACCTCTACGGATGAAAGATACTCCAACAGTGTTAATGTCAACCTCAGAGGAAGACGGGATGCGATTCCTGAGAAAAGAAACTAAAACAAAGTGTGGACAAAATGTCTATGAGACAAATTATAAAGGTATATATGTATCTCAGAAAATGATTATAGAGGCCCAAACAAACATACATGCCGGAGATATCAAGTTGACAAATTACTTTAATAACAAAATAGATTATTTATTTCACTTTGGTCAAAATACTGTTGAAAATGTGTACCGAGAAGTTATTATAAATGATTGCAATCTCAACAAAGAAATACTCCGAAATCGGATGGCAATGGCTATAACCAATCCTAATTTGGTAGCACCAATGTTAATTGCAGAAAATGGGGTGTTTGCCAGAATTTTCGGTGAAGCACTATATAGCTATAAATGTAAAGCGGTACCAGTTAAACTGACAAAGTATGACCAATGCACCAACGAGTTACCAGTGAACTTAAATGGAAAGTTGCGATTTATGGAGCCTGTAACACGAATATTACTGGAAGAGGACGTGAAACCGAAAGTATTACAGTGTAATAGATTGTTGGCACCACTATACAGACTAACACCAGAATCTTGGATTGCATTACCAGATCATCGAGAAGTAAAGACACCGGAAAACTTAGAATTGACAGAATTACAATATCTGGTAAATTTTACGTCATTAGAGAAATTATCGCAAAGTGGAATTTACTCGAACGAAGACATTGAGGAAGCCCGCAGAAACTTGTTATTTCCATCAAAGAAAGAAAGAGTAATAATGGAGATGGTAGATACAATTCTCCAAGCGGAAGTGGGAAGGTAAATTACGAGTATTTGTTAACTCCAGATCATTACAAGAAAGCGACGTATAATACAATGAAAAAGATCTGGGGAAAGTTTATGTTCATTGGACAAGCGTGTGCCGGATTGATTGGAATTTATGTAATATGTGTTGTAATCAAAGTAATAATATCGCAGGTCCTATCAACACACAGATTATACGCGATCACAGGTTGGTCGTGGAAATTAGTAATTGGTTGCATACCATTATTGGCTAGATTCTTCATTACTCATCATCAATATCAGGAGTTGGAGATACTCAAAGCGCGAATATTAAAGAAGAGAAAGGTGAGCTACGCTAGTACAACCCCTTCAAGGGACGAGAATAATGACAATGACAACGAGGGTGATAGTGCACCGTTATATGTTGACAATCAAGAACTAAGTGGAATGAATAAAGAAGCGTTGAGAACCTATCAAATCTTAAAAGAGCCACTGTTAAATGCGAGTAGCGTAGAAACGTTTACAAAATTGTGTATACCAAAATCGTTTATGCAACCAGCACCAGTATATCCAGTTGATCGATTACGAGAGATGAAACCAGTAGAAAATATCGCATTACAATGTGAAGGAATGGTAGGAGAGAGAATCGAGCCTTCTAGCGCAGAGATCGAGAGAAAGAATATGTTAGGCTTACCATGCAACTACTCAATGATGACATTAACAAAAAGAGGAAAGCAACCCCGAATATTTATACAAATGAACAAACATAAAGTAGAAGCTTTGGTTGATTCGGGATCTAGTCACACAATAATATCGGAAAATGTATTAAACGTGAAGGAGAAAATGCAAATAAAGCCTACCGACGAAATAGTGAGGTCATTATCAAAAAATGAATTAAACATAATTGGACAACTTAACGTCATATTCCATATTGGAGACCGAATAATAGCGCACAATGCACTCATAATGAAGGGAAGCCCAGTACAATGTCTGATCGGTATGGATATATTAGAGCAGCTGGACGGAGTCTCACTTGATTTAAAGACTGGTAATTTGATAGCAGGAGAAACAGGAAAAATAATTCACAGGGCCGGTGAAGTGTTCGTGAATCAGACATTGACGATACCACCACAATCGGAGATGGTATATTGTGCAAATACCATGAGTGTGGATAATGGTGATTTTATATTCGAACCAAATCAAACGCTAGTCGAAAAATATGATTTACCGATATGTGACGAAGTTGTCAAAGTGGAAAATCAGATAGTACCAGTCCATATAACGAATAGCAGTAAGAAACCGGTTCAGCTACACCCAAAAACAAAATTGGGAAAATTATCGAAAATGTCTGTTGAAACAAATTGTAAAATACCAAGAAACGTCAAGGTGTACAAGGAGCCTGAAGTGGTAAGCAATGATTTAAATGAGATGCAGAAAAAGGAATTCACAAAACTGCTGAGAAAATACCGAGATATCTTTGCCAAACACGAATATGATTTAGGTCTAACCAATGTAATTGAGCATGAAATACCGTTATTAGACGAAACTCCAATAAAAATAAAGCCATACAGAATCCCCTACGTTCATCAAGATGAAAGTGATAGACAGATTACAGCAATGAAGGAATTTGGAATAATTCGAGATAGGCGTCACCATTCTCCTCATCAATAGTGATAGTTAAGAAAAAAGATGGAGACTTACGATTTTGCGTAGATTATCGGAAGCTAAATCAAGTTACGAGGAAAGATACTTATCCAATTCCAGTACCCAAGAAATGTTCGATCAAATGGGAGAGGCACGATATTTCACAGTTATTGATTTAAACAAAGGGTACAATCAATTTAGGGTAAAAGAGGAAGATAGAGGAAAGACGGCGTTCTCGGATGGCAAAGGACTGTATGAGTTCAATGTGTTACCATTTGGATTAACAGGAGCCCCAGCTACATTCCAACGAGGAATGAATTATGTGTTACGAGGTATTCGACATGCATTGGTATATATCGACGATATAATAATATTTTCAAATGATTTCGAAGAACACTTGAAAGATGTAGAAACTGTATTTAAACGGCTCAAAAGTGCAAAATTAAAAATCAAACCATCGAAATGTGAATGGGGCAAAGCAGAAGTGATTTATGTAGGACATATAATATCACGGCGAGGGTTACAAACTAATCCAGATAACATCAAAAAAGTGGAAGAGTACCCAGTACCAAAAGATGCCGATGAGGTTAGACAATTTTTAGGTTTGGCGAGCTATTACAGAAAATTTATAAAAGATTTCTCTCACATCGCACAACCATTGAATACGTTACTAAAGAAAAACAATAAATTTATTTGGGGACAAATGCAACAAAACGCTTTCAATACATTAAAAGAGAAATTAGTAACAACTCCTATATTAAGATGTCCAGATTTTACAAAACAATTTATCTTGATGACGGATGCAAGCAACGTTGCATTGGGTGCGGTGTTAGGACAAAAATTTGAAGGTGAAAAGGACCACGTAATAGCCTATGCAAGCCGATCACTGAGGCCGCACGAGAAAAACTACTCAACGATTGAAAAGGAAACGTTAGCGTTAGTGTATGGAATTACTACTTTTAGACAATATTTATTGGGCAGAAAATTTACTGTTTATACAGATCATAATCCATTACAGTGGTTAATGAAACACAGAGATTCAGCCAGTAAATTAATACGATGGTCGATTGCCCTCCAAGAATACGACTTTGAGATTAAATATCGGACAGGTAAAGCTAACGCGAACGCAGATGCAATGTCAAGAATCCCAGAAAATAATAGTGAGGGGACACCTGAAAAAGTGGAAGGTACTATATTCGTTGCAATCAAAGCTGTTAATAATATGTCTGAACTTCAAAATGATCAGGAAAACGATAGTGAATTAAAACAATTTATGGAACAAGCGGTCAAAATAAGAAAAGAACAAGACTGGAAACGACTTACAGATGCAAACAGCAAATATGTAATTCATAATGGAATACTTAAATTTTGGAAAAATGGGGAAGCATTAATTATTATACCAGCCAAGCATAGAGACGCATTACTGATGCAGTATCATGATGGAGCGTTGGGAGGTCATTTGTCAACGCGTAAGACGCTATCGAGATTAAAATTGAAATACTTTTGGCCAACAATGGAACAAGACGTGAAAAATTGGTGTAACAGTTGCAAAGTATGCATCACCCGCAGAAATACTGGTAAAAAGATTAAAGTACCATTAAAACCGATGCCAGTACCCGCAGCACCAATGGAGATGACGGCAATGGATATTCTGGGACCATTACCGGAAACAACAAAAGGAAACAAATACATTGTTGTTTTTTGTGACTATTTTACCAAATGGCCAGAAGCATACGCTATTCCAAACCAAAAAGCAGACACGATTGCTAGAATATTTGTGGAAAACATAATATTTCGCTATGGTACTCCAAAGAAATTGTTAACTGATCAAGGAAAGAACTTTCAAAGCGAAATGTTCAAATCAATCACAGACCTATTTGGAATTTGGAAATTAAATACGTCACCATATCATCCACAAACTGATGGATTAGTGGAACGATTTAATGGGACACTGATAAATATGATCTCGTCATATGTGAATCGAAAACAGAAAGATTGGGACGACTTCATAAAGCCGTGTCTATTTGCCTACAGAAATGCAGTAAATCAAAGTACAGGAGAGACCCCTTTTTACTTGATGTATCTAAGGAAAAATAATATGCCGATTGATCTCAAATTCCAACCACCAATTTCTCAATATATGGAGATACCCGATTATAAAGCACTGATGCAAGAAAAAATGCAGTCAGTATGGACTAAAGCCGGTTTGACAATAAAGCATAACCAAGAGAAATATAAAGAAACCTACGATAAAAAAGCACATGCGCATGGCATAAAGATTGGAGATCTAGTGTATCTGAACAGGCCGGAACCTCTCAAAGGTTTATCGCCTAAATTGCAAAGACCATTTAAAGGACCCTACAAAGTGTGCGACACCACCGAAACCAATTTGAAGTTATTACCATTCAGGAGCAAAAAGGCTAACCCGATGATTGTGCATGCAAATCGATGCAAACTAGTGCCAGAGGAAGATGAATCTAGATACCCCTTAAGGTCCAAGCAGAATAAAGTAACGGGTCAAATAAAATTGAAACAGAAATTCACGAAAAATCCAACACCAGTCAGCTACCTCAATAAGATATTATATGTAGCAATAATGCTGATGTTAGTAACAGTTGCGAGCGGCAAAAAGATTGACTTACCATATGCGGTAAGCAAAATCCGAGGAATGGAGAAAATACATATATATTCCACTCTAACAAATATAGTATGGAGCTGTAAATGCGAGATCGCAGACCAAATAGAAATTATTGATTTACTAGACAATACGGCACCAGTGGTAGAACTGAATTATGATAAAGATATATTTGCGGTACGAAAGGTAAAGCCAAATTTCAAATACCAATGGCTGTTGAGACAGAACATGTCAAAGTGGTACACGCAAATTCCGATAGAAGTGCACACAAAAGAGATGCGAAACTTGATCGAAATAGAACCAGAGATAAATGGAATCAATATATATTGGAAGCCAGTGGACTTGGTGAAAGTGCGAATCACATTTCAAGGGTTAAATGTCGACACTCTTAACTCGCGAAAATCAGTTATCCGCTACGAGAAATTGAAAATGAATCAAAATTATTCAGTTAATGCAAACTACTACGAGAACATATGCCTCGAAAATGGAACGGTAGTGAGAAACCAATGGTCACGATTTAAGAGTGAGACCCAGTCTATCTATCTCAGAGACGAGTCAAATCGTATAACCCTGAGTGTTGGAAATGGACCGGTAACGATATATAGAAAATCAGGAAATGATGAAAGAGTTGTTATTATTTACAAACAAAAAACCCTGACTATATTAGATGCCGGTAATCATTTTTTTACACTTTACACTTCTGATTTAGAGACGGCATGGGAATTAACAGTCAAATATCAGCGATGGATAACCGAACCAGGCGGATGGCAAACAGTTTTCGTGGAAGTCAAGACAATCAATGAATCGAAACGAAAATCAGATACAACCACATCACCTTTCCAATTACCGACCCAAGAGACGACAAAACCTAACTCAAATAAACTAATGATGATAAATTCGGATTTGACAGTCAACTATTGTGAATATCTCATTTACATTTTAATAACAGGTTTTCTCATCTTATCAATAACATTCATAATCATCACCATTTTGATATGTGTAAAGAAGAGACAACTAACTATCCTTCAACCACCATCATATTCATATTATGAGACAAGACTATAAATTGTGATCTGCATGAATAGAGTATAAAAATATATTACATTTATATTAACAATGTGCATGTTTTATAAGTACCATAGGATGAACGGTGTAATTTGTTTGAGATTCGAAGCGAGGTGTTGATGCTTTGCGAATAGAGAGTGATACAAAAAAAAAAAAAATTACTATCATTTAATTTCAGAGAATGCAAGAAGCCTCGGAGATGTCATGCAAAGAGTGTAAAACAAGTACGCAAGAACTAAAGCAAAAGTTTCGTAGCATGCAGGGCAGAATAACAGATTTGGAGGAAGAAAACTTCCGTCTGAAAAGGCGGTTGGACCGTTTGGAAATCTTATTGTTTCAACACGAGGCCGATTTCGCGATGTTTCGAATGAGAGTAGAAGAAATAAAGGAATCGGAAGACGATGGTGAGATAAATCAATTAGACTAAAAAAATAAAGTATTTAAACGGAAAAAAAAAAAAAAAAAAAATAAATTATTTAAACGGACCCGTTAGTGTTTTTTCGTCCTCGAGAAAAAAAAAATATAATAGTAAATAAATATAAGTAAATTAACAAATAATCAAATAAATAAACAAATTGATATAAATAAATAATTAAAAAAGTGATAAATTAAATGAATAATAGATAAAAAATTAAATAAATGAATAATAGATAAAAATGAACAAAAGCAAATAGAATAACTCAAATAAATGTTGCAAATAATGAAATGATACCTTAAATGAACATTAGAAATAAATAATATTAAAGGGCTGAGTAGTAATGAATGAATTAGCATAACTATATAACAATGGGTAACCTACTGGGGCGAGAGAACAAAATTATAAATAAGTAAGGAATAATTTCACATTAGTAGTAACAAAGACTAATCGCGAAGAGGGACACAATTACCCCACACTTTCTAGCATAAATTAAAAACAAAGGTATGCTGAACATTTATTCAAAGTTTTATTCGTTTTATTCATCGTCAGAGTCCAACAGAACGGGACTTTGGATGCCACAGTCCCATTCCCTGCGTACATTGCAAGGCGGGCGTCTTTCAAACCTACTGCCTGTATCCACACAGGCAAAGGTACATTTCAATCCCTTTCGGCGCGGTGGCAAAGGGACCCTGAAAAAGAAATTAAAAAAAACCTGGTAGTATAACAGTCAAATAACCATTGCATAACATCGAGATGCTCAAACTTAGGTTCTGGGACAGCCTAAAATAGTAAGGGTTGAAAAGAAAAATGAAATAAATACTGTGTAAAACTCCGTACCATGGCGCCCTCGACAAATAATTAGTGCAGGCAAGTAATTGATTTTAAGAATTACGTAATAAATTAATAAGTATAAATACGGCTAAAATTGTCAGAAAAATACGAGTAGCTGTAATTAGAGGTTTGCTTTTAGTATAAATACAAAATCAGAAAATCAAAAATATATGACCCAGAGTGTGGTATAGGTAGTTGCATAAACAAATTAACGAACTAAAATTAAACAGTGAATAAGTTAATTTAATAAGCATCAATAAGTTAATTTAATAAGCAACACGAGCGCTTGCAATCACCGGGGTTTGGCTACCCTGGACAGCGATTGCAAGTGTTCGGTTACTATGAGGGTAGTTGAGGACAGCATGGTCACAAAAACAAAAAAAAAATAACAAAAGACAAGTAATCACTTACGTCCATAGTAATTGAGGGATGGCGTTACTAAAATTCAAAAAAAAAAAAAAAAAATATATGAAAAAAAAAATAAAATATAAAATGCTTACTTCAAGATTGGCAAAACAAAACTAACGAAAAGTGGTAAAGCAGACACTTATATAGAACGCTTATCAGTACAGGCTACGTTAACAAACCACAGGGTAATTAATTAGAAAGCTTATCAGCACGGGCGACGTTAAGAAACCACAGGGTAATTAATTAGAAAGCTTATCAGCACGGGCTACGTTAAGAAACCACAGGGTAATTAATTATAGAGCCTATCAGTATCAGCTACGTCAAAAACCGCAGGACGAGTAAAAAAATTCATTCGGAATATTAATGTTCACCTTAGCAGGCTGAGTAAACAAAGTGATATCATGAGTCGGTCGGTGCGGGGGAGATTACCTTTTTACCATGCTGCGAGCGAAATAAACTAATAAGTTATTAATAACGAAAATTATTTTTAAATATTAATAATAATGGTAATACCTATCATCGGAGAGGGCGCAAGATCGGTGTTTGCCATAGGCGTCATTTACTCTAGGTATGCCACTAACAACAAAGTAACTGACATTTTCAGTATAAAAGTATTACCGTACAATATACATTGTTTATAAATGTTTTAAATCGTCCAAAAAAAAAATATTTAAAAAACTGAACAAAATCTAAGCGGAAATTTCTAAAAGTAAAGAATTTAAACTAATATTGCAGCGAATAATATTACACAAGACTTAAATTGTAATTTATTAGAATTAATACAATAAGTTAGAATCATAAATTAAATTAAATATCTTACTAATGAAAGAAGTTCTCCGTAATTTATTAGAATTAATACAATAAGTTAGAATCATAAATTAAATTAAATATCTTACTAATGAAACAAGTTCTCCTTTTTCCATTAAGAATCATAAATTAAATTAAATATCTTACTAATGAAACAAGTTCTCCTTTTTCCATTAAGAATCATAAATTAAATTAAATATCTCACTAATGAAACAAGTTCTCCTTTTCCCATTATTTCTTTAAGTTTAGTTCCTCTTTCTGAGCCTGATTCTACTTCGTCTCGTAATAAGTCACCGCTGGACAAATGATTAAAACCATATTTATTAACTAGTTTTTTCACATTGGGTTCCTTTTCCACTTCCCGGACCACCTAGATTTAATTAATATTAACGAAATTTATTTTTAAAAATCAATTAATTGATCGTCTTTACAACACGACTATAGCAGCTCATAGCAACCGCACACCTTCCTTTTCCACTTCCCGGACCATATTAACAATTTAAATTTGAAACTGTGAAATTTATAAAAAATTAAAGACGAATTAATTCCAAATAATTTCAAGTGTAAAAACTACCCCAAAACGAAAATGACTTTGGCTGACTTTAGTTTCGATTTGGCCTTGCGACTGGGGAAATTTCAAAATTTGCAAATAATATTTTACCTTTACTAAACAAATACACTGATTAAAAATAATTATTTAAAATAGTAAAACTTTTAAATAAAAAATTACGGATGTAATCATTTTCAATATAATATAATATGCAATAACCAAATTTTTGTAATATTCATTGTTTTCAATTGATAGAAAATTAAAATTTTCTTTATTAAATGACAATTAATCACGAGGAACCGCAAATTAATTAATTATTTTATTCTAATAATAAATAATTACTTTTTTAAATTAGGCCTAAAAAAGTAAAAAAAAAAAAAAAAAAAAATTAAATAAAATTAAAACAAGATAAATAATCAGTTTTTGAACATTAAAAAAATTTAATAATTAAAATTTTCTAATTATAAATAAAATTAAAAAATTTAACTATACTAAATAATTAATAATTAATTAATTTTAACCTGTTTCTTATGCACTGAAAATTATTATTTTTTGTTTCTATCGGTTTGTTTTTGCTCGATTTTCCCTTCTATCAAATCATATTTTCTGTGAATTTCAGATCGTAATTTTTTGCATTGCAATTGAATCTAGTTCTTATATCAGAATATTTGATATTTTCGATTGGAAATTGGTGCCATTTAATGATTGGATTTCACAGTGAAAACAGCATAGAAACACACAATTTCCTGTGGATAAGAATGTCCAATAGCAGACATTGTTTGCATTGCTAGGGAAATCAGTAAGTGATTGGAGACTGGGATTAGTGTATCAATATTTGGATAACTGATATCGCTGGGTATGGCTGGGCATGGCTGGGAATCGGTTGTCTAATATGACAGTGAATTATAACCAATTCTTTAATATCCGAGAACGGCTTTAATTGCAATGATAATGAAAAAAAAAAAATAAAAGAATAATAATAATAATAATAATAATAATAAAAATGATAAATTGTTTTTTCCGCGATAAAACGAGTACTGAAGCTTATCTGATAAGGTACTACAGAAAATTGATAGCAATTTATTATTAATAAATTCGTTTTTATTTTTCCTTATTTTAAGTTTTTCTTGATTTTGAAAATTAATAACACTAATATATAATTTAAGTGAAACAATATATTATTAAATGGTATATTTTATTTAAATTATTTGAGTTTTAATTTAATGTTTAAATTATTTTTGATTTTTAAAGCAAAATAAAATATTTCAACGTGTTTCCAAATATAAATTAGTTAAAAATTAAAAAAAAGAATTAAATTCGCATAGAATTAAAATATCGATTAATCAACAAGTGGAACTTTTAGAAATTTGAGTTCAAAAAGAATACTAACAGTTTCATAATAAGGGGCAAATTATAGTCGACACCATAAATAAGTCTTTTGAAAACTGCATTACTAAAAATGAAATGAAACTGTGATAGTACATTTTTATTTCAGTGAAACAAAAATAAAATAAAAACAATTGCGCAAATAAGAATTGGACCGTGGATCCATTTCAGAGTGACGTTTTGGCTACGGGAATATCAACAAACGCAAATGGGAAATTAATAGGTCTTTTGGAAAATGAATTTTGAAAGTCGATTATTGCAATTTATTTAATTTACTATAAATTACCTGAAGATATTGGGGAAATATTTGTTTGGGGAATATTTTTTTGAAGTAATAATTCGGATAAATAGTAATAATAATAATAAGGGTAATATTAATAATAATAATAATACATAATCACAGCAAAACATAGATTTCGAGGACGAAAAAATTTTTTTAAGGGGGGAGATATGTTGAGGTCTGTAAATTAAAATTAAAAATTTAAATAAAATTTAGGATAATAATTCAAATGGAAAGTAAGCGAAGAAAAAAGGCAAATAAAAGCGGGATCGTGCACAGAATTAATAGTAAATGAAAGTGCGATGGAAACAGTATTAGAAAATGCAAAAAGCAATTACGAAAGGCGAGAATCCGGAAATCCGAGAAAAATCAATAAATGGAAAAATCATCGAAATCGAATGGGAAAAACGGGACAGTTATAGATTAGCTAATGGTCAACAAGATGACGGTTAGGGATTTATCAGAAAAGGGTTAGAAAGGGTTGAAAAACATTCAAATGTATGAAAACAGAAAACGTTAATTAATTAATTAATTGGCTAATGGAAAACCCGAGCTAATGGGAAACCCGAGCCAATGGAGAACCCGAGAGATGAAGGAAACCCGAGCTGGGTAAACAAGAAGAAAGGCAAACAAAAGGAAGATTTGGGCCCATTAGCTTGACACAATGATTAATGGGAAAAGAGTAAGGAGAAGATAGCGCGCGTAGGAAGACCGGTAGGGCCATTAATTATCTAGATTCGTTGGACCATTATGGATGACAGCCGAAGCAAACACGTAGGAGAAAATGTCAAACGAAAGATTGGCTCGGCAATAACCATTTGTCATCCTGATTTCGAGGAGTATATAAGCAAAGGGAAAATCAGAGAAAATCGGCATTCTGCCTCAGCTAGGGTTCGAAGAATCAGACGATAAGAAAAGGGATAAACGAATTAGGGAAGTAGGGAAAAGAAGAAATAGAATTAAGAATACGGAAAGGCGAAAAGGGATTAAACCAAACAGAAACCGAGGAAAACGAGAGTCAACGGAACTAAAGGATCAAAAGGTGAATATTGTTTGTTTGCAAAGCATCAACGCCGAGCAGAGAATTGTATAAACTTTGATTGGTCATTGGAGCGTGATAATAAATTGTAAACCTGTTGTTTCAATATACGTTGGGTCGTTCATTGTTTTGATTTAAAGAACACCAGGAGTCAGAGAGAACCGACTTGAAATAATCCAAAACCCAACAATATTATGTAGAGAAGAATGAGCTTAATAAAATTGCCAATAGAACCATGGTTATATCTTCTAAAGGTTTGAAGCTAAAAAGGGTCAAACTTTGGGCAAAAATTTTATTTTTGATATGTTGTACAGGACGGCGAGTTGAGTATTATTGTCAATGGAACTATAGTCGTATCTTATCGAACTTCAAATGTGTAAAGGGTCAAACCTTGACCAAAAATATAATTTTTGATATTTTGTAGAGAAGAATGAGCTTAATAAAATTGCCAATAGAACCATGACCATATCTTCTAAAGGTTCGAAGCTAAAAAGGCTCAAACTTTGGTCAAAAAAATTATTTTTAATATGTTGTACAGAACGATGAAATGGCAAAAGTGGTGATAAAATTAGGATCTTCCAACCTTTGGATAAAAAGTTATTAAGGGTCAAACCTTCAAAAATTCTAATTTTTGATATGTTGTAGAGCTTGAGAAGCTGAGCAATATTTACTATAGAAGTATGGCAGTCTGACTTCTGGGTCAAAAGTTATAAAGGGTCAAAACCTTGGTCAAAATTTTTAATTTTTGATATGTTGTAGAGATCGACGTAACAAGCAAAATTGCCAATAGAACTTTAGTCATCAAAGCTTTAGATAAAAAGTTATAAAGGGTCACAACTTTGGCCAAAAAATTTTAATTTTGATATATGGTGTAGAATAATAAGACGATCAAAAATTACCATAGAACTATAATCGTGTGAACTTTTGATAAAAAGTTACAATGGGTAAAAACCTTCGAATACTCTAGAATTCAGAGAATTGTGAAGAAATTAAAATTTTTGAAAGTGAATTGTAAATATTTTTGTAAATCAGTGGAGACAAAGTGTATTAATCAATAAAGGTTATATCGTTTGGAGTTCGTTACTGTTGTTTAAAGCACGCTTGGAGTCAGATCAACAATAATTTCTATTCGAAGTCACCGACAACCCCAACAATATGATGAAACAAAACAACAGTTTAGAAAACTCATAAATGACGAGTATTGTAATAAGAGAGGAAAATATCAATATAGGTAAATAAATTAAAATATTAGATACACAAAAATTTCAAAAATGAAACGATTCAACAGGAAAGTGGGGATAAAATTATCAATATTTGTAGAGCAGAAATCAAAGAAAATGGAAACTATAAATAAAAATAAAAGTATGGGTAGGTTGTATAAATCAATGGAATCATCGTATAAATATCATCCAAAACAGTGGAAGTAAGAATAAAAATATAAAAATAAATAAAATAAAAATAATAAAAGCAGGGAAAAGGTGGAAATTACTAGGGATAAAGCGATTAGAAAAGGGGAAACCACAAAAAAAGAGGTCGTGTAAATGTCGTGTAAATAAATTTCAGAACCATGTAAATAATAATTAGATAGGAACAGCGGTAAGAGTTCGTAAAAAATTGGAAAAATAGAAATTGCCGGATTAATATTGTTTTGAAATAAGACGGGATAATCAAGTCAGTTAAAATAGTTTAAACGTAATAAACGATAAACTGAAAGTAATTAATTTAAAGATCAAAATAGTAACGGAAAAGGTTGCAACGATTTCGAACCCCTACTCCTATGAGATGAGCGGAAGTAACGAACGATCGATTGTGCGAATTACAAAAGACATGAGGCCAAGCAAAGCCAAATTAGATACTAAACGAGAACAGATAATCGATTAAGTTAGAGAAATTGACGAAAAGATAATCCAGATGATGGAGAAACTTAGGCGTAGATAAAAGGAAATGTTCACGTGTAAATGAAATGAATTATAAGAAATGAGCGTAGATGAATAAAATGATGATGCTTGTTATTAAATAAAGGATTAGAGATAATAATGAATTACGAGAATAATAGTTAGCAACCAAAGGAAAATGATGATTAAAAACGAGTACGATGAGTTGAGATTAATAATAATAATAAATGAGACAACAATAGCAACCGAAAGGTGTAAAACATACGGAAAAAAGCCGAAAACTTCATAAAAGCCGTTAAATAAATTCTGAGTGGACAAGTAAAACACAACTTAAACAGTGAAAGCTGAAAAATCACACATAATGTACGGTAAAAGTTTCGATGCATCATTTTGTTAGTATATTTTGTAATGTTATTTATATTATATGGAAATAATACTGGAAAGTAAGATTTAAAAACGAGCTATCATAACGATAGTACGCTTATTCCGATCGGGAACCTTGATCAACCCGAGGAGAGGAAGGTAGTAGGATCCGTCGCAAATGTTGGGGAGTTCCTGGCGAGAGATTGATCACCTCTTTGGGGAACAAACCAACGTGATTACTACAATTTTTGAATTGGGAAAGTGAAGGGGAAACCGAAAATAAAAATAAAAATTGAAAATGCGCATGATTTAGATACCGGTAAGAAAGCTGAAAAGTTAGTAAAGGTACCTAGAGACATTTTTTTTCTTTAGCTGGTGGTGAGGCACCAGAGGACAGCTACGGACTGTCGTGTTCAGGATGTTATCAGCCAAGGGACTGGTGGCGCTGAACCGTTCGATACAACAACCCGGATCCCACACCGAGTATCGTGGACACCAAACGGTAGGTGAGATGTGAACTAACCGGTAAATGGTTCATACTCGAAAGAACCTACTAAGGATCAGATCAGGGCGGCCGAATTGTGCCGGAAATCTGACGGAGAGCGGGCAGGTATTAGATAGATTTATTAAGAATTTTCCGCGCCCATTTATCGCTTCTTTTTCTTTTCACTATTCGGGAAATCAAGTAAACCGTTTTTGGAACTTGATTGAACGTCTAGGCATTTCCATACTTTTATATTCTCCGAGGTACACAACCCGGATCCCACACCGAGTACTGAGGGAATGTTTTTTTTAGTTTTCCCAGCGAGGAGTTTGGTACAACAACCCGGATCCCACACCGAGTACCAAATATCCGAGTGGCGGTGAGGAAGGCGTAACCGGTCAAATGCGCTAGACAAAAGACGCCATGGATTGAGAGTCAGTGTGAGGCCTCAAACTCGCCCAAAAGTCACTGATGAAACTCAACTCCGATATTTAGAAGAGATATGATTAGGATTAAAGATGATATGAACATGAGAATTAAGATTAAAGATAATATGAAATGATTAAAGATGAGATATTCTAGATAGAATACGACTATGATTAGATTAGATAAGAGATGATTATGAAATAAGATATGATTATGATAGTAGAGATGAGATACGATCACAATGAGATACGATTATGATTAAAAGAGATATGATTAGATATTAAAGTTGAGATATGGTTATGATTAAATAAGATATGATTAGATGAGACAATATGTTCAGATATTAGAGGCCATAGAGTGCCAGATGAGATATGATTATGATTAGATATTAGAGGCCATAGAGTGCCAGATGAGATATGATTATGATTAGATATTAAAGGCCATAGAGTGCCAGTTGAAATGAGATTAGAGATTGAAGGCCACAGAATGCCAGTTGAAATAAGATGACGAAGGCCGGAGAGCCAACGGAAACAATAGAGGGTATAGAGCGCCAGCGACTGAGGATTAAGTAAACGATTTTTAAATCAATGAGACATAGGAAAAATGATTTACAGATTGAATGAGAGTATGAGTATAATGATTTTATTATTGTAATATAGATAATTAATGCGACCACATAGATAATGGATAAGACTATATAGATAATTGATACGAGGTCGATAGATAATTATTACGAGATATAGACAATTCAAAATAGACTTAAAAATGAAAGGAGATGAATCAAAAGAAAAACGATCACAGCGAATAAAGTTTAAGGAAAAAGACAAGAAGATTTAAATAAAAAAACTCATAGAGCAATAGCGGATAATGTTTAGGATAAAAGATGAGACTAGTTAAGTAAAAAGGCCCATAGTGAATAGAGATTAAGAAAAATATTTGGACCAATGATAAAGGGATAAAGGAGAATAGTAAACGAGACGATTATTGATATGATGGTGATGATTTATTTGATTAAAATAGTTAATTGATACGACAATATAGATAATTGATACGACTATAAGGATAATTTAAACGAAACAAATAGATAATTGATACGAGTTATAGATAATTTAAAATAAACTTAAATGAAAAGACAAAAAATTAAAAAGATAAAGAAGTTGACGCAGCGAAAAGAATTAAAATAAGGAGAAGCAATGAGAGTAATACGATAAAATTAATGCGGAAATTTATGTAGAATAATATATACTAGAAGTGTTATTTATTTTTAGATAATTGGCAAGGAATAAAGAGAACAAGTAAACGACGAATAATAGAGCCAAGATAGAATCAAGAAAACGAGTTACGAGAAACTGGAATCAAGGAAACCATCGAGTAGAGAAACTGAGAATATACCGAAACGAACAGAGAACAAGGTTACAAAAAAATAGACCATTTTATTGGAAGTCAGAGAAAGTGAAAAGCAGCAACAGATAGAAAATTTGATACAGTAGCGACAGCAGAACCAATGATTACAACAAGATTAGAAAGCTTGGAAACAAAAGCTGAAGAATATGATAAGTTAATTGAAAAGTTAACCGATAAAGGAAACAACGTGAAATCACCCGAACCAGAAATTCCAATTCAGTTGAAAACAAGTACAAGTAAAGAGATGAAAAAACTCCGAGAAGAAATGAACCAAGAGTTGCAAAGAAAAATTACGGATAAAACAGAAATATATTTGAAAAAATTGACAATGTACGAAATCACACACGATGAACCAGAAATGTGGAAGCAAGAACCAATATATTCGAGTTTAAAGAGGAATGTACAGGAGATGCATTCAAAAAGAAAATGCAACGGAGAAGATTTAAATGACGAAAAAGAAATTGGAAATTCGGAAACTAAAACAGTTGAAACGAAAATAGCTGAAACATGGAAAACGGAAATCATACGAGTAGAGAAAATATTAACCACAATTGAAGAAAGAGTCGGAAAAAAAAAGAAAGAAAGGAAGGATCAAACCGAGTTAAAAGATCGAGTATCAGACCTAATAAAAGTATCGATAGAAACAACAAGACAAACGAAAGATATGCACCCGCAAACAAATCAATATATTAAAAAACCATCACGAATTTGCGATATTCCAGTTAAGAGAATTCAAGACAGTAGAGGTAAATTTATAAATTATAATAATTATTTCAGGATTAACAACGCGAACTACTATCAAGTATGTAATATCTATTCAAAAGAAGGATGCCGAACTGACCGAGGTTATCAACTAAAGAATTGCCAAGGGTGCGATAGAAGAGTTCGCACAGAAGGAGAAGAAATGATAATCTATTTTAATTGCAATCAAAGCAGTCATATGTCAAAGAATTGTCGAATGAGAAGAATTCAAGGTCAACAAAAACCAAACCAATTCAAGAAGAGTCCACAAAATAACCCAACACAAGAGGTCAGACATTTAAGAGATATGGCGATAATGAGTACAACAACAAGATTCGAGATTACAACCTGTTTTAACTGCAACCTAAACGGACATTTAGCTGAAAATTGTCCAATAGAGAGAAAATCTAGACAACCAAAACCGAACAATTATAGTCAAAGTACACAAAGCAATCAAATACAAGAGATTGAGCAATTAGGAGGTATGATTCAACGAATATCCGCAAATAATCAAAGAAAACGAAGTAATACAAGGAGAAACAGGAATGATGTTCGATATTAATGGACCAGAAAATATTCGGAACAGCAACAAATCGAATGGCAGAGATTACAGAGAGAGGAAACTCAAGAAATTCGATAAAGACGGATGAAAAGAAATCAAATATCAAGTAGAAGCAATATGTCGAAAATAGTCAATACAAAAGAAATCCACACTGCGGAGCAGTGTGTCGTCAACAGTGAGGAGGATATAACAATAAATAACGAAAATAACGACAAAGAAAATAAAGTAATTAAGAAAGACGAAACTCAAGAGGTCAAAATAAAATCAGAGCAAGAATCGAGCAGCGAAAAAAAATAAAGATAATTCAAGAGTTCACCGAACGATAGACGACGAAAAAGCAGAAAAAACAGCGATAAAAGATATCGAAAAAACAAAAAACAAAATATCAAAATACGAGGGTACTACTACAAAAATCGAAAAGAGAATCGATAAGGAAAGCGAAAATAAACATGTTAAAACAAGGTCTAAACAATAATGAAAAGGACAAGAAAGAGGAACTTCAAATAAACGTGAAAAGTAAAGTATTAGAGTCAAAATCTATACAAACAACAGGAGACAATATAGAAATAGGAATGATGTCAATCGAACAAGAGGTAATAGATATTTTAATGGTTAATAAAATTTCAGAGGGATGAACTAATCGAAAAGAGAATCCAAAGACAACAAACGAGAAATCTGAATATGCAAGACAGATCAAAAACAGTAAGTGAATTGAAAATTGAGACAAAAGAAGATGTAATTGACGAACTCAACAATACAACCCACGTGGAAAGGAAAATTACAATATGGTATTGATTTACTCAACAAAACACAACTAGGAAAACCCCAACGAACGAAGAAAGTATCTGGACAATCGATACGAAAGCTAACAACGTAAATATCAGAGAATATCGTGAAACATATCAAAATCGGGACACACAGAGAACGACTACTATTGACATCAAATAAGCCAACTATTCGGGAAGAGAGGACACGTAAATAGATTTTGTAACAAAAGACGCGGAAAATGTTTTAACTGTCTAAAATGGGACATATGACTCGGAATTGTCCAAATAAACAGACTCAGAACCCATCCAGAACAGTGGGACTAATGAGAGGAAGCAATAGGAAACCAAATGAGATCAATACCAACACCAGAATAAAGCCAGCGAATGATACAAGTGTCAAATCAAGTTACGAACCAGGAAAAGACATGACAACGGGAAGGCAGAAAAACCTATTAGACATGACGAAACAAATTTTCGGAGCCGCAAACAGCCAAGAGACAAAATCAAAATATTATAGTAATCAGGCGAAACAGGAACGAGAATATAACGAAATCTACAATGATAGAATGAATTACTGGAACAGATGGAAGCAATCATCAAAATAACTAAGGAAATAATGCCGAAATGGACTAGAAACAAGAATATCACCGAGATATTAGAAGGAGTAACAAAGATGATCACGAGCTACGCAAAAGGCTCAAAATCAACAGCAGAAATCAGCATCTTAAAGAAAAGAATGCCAATATTATTCACAATAATTGACATAGCGAGTAATACACCACTGTACCATGCCATAGAAAGCGAAAACGAAGAACGAACGAGGGAAATTATTGAGGCAATGAACCAATGTGGACAACATACAAATATCAGAAATGAGAAAGGACAAACACCCATGATGATTGCAGGGTCAAGAGATGCGTCAACGAAAATTCTGAAGGAATTATTAAAACAGGATCAACTCTAAATGAGAAGGACAATAAAGGAAAAACGATTTTAAATTATATTACGATGTCGCGAGAAGCAAGAGCAATAGATTTCGTTACGATAAATGGAATTAAAGAAGACATCGAAGTAATAGGACAAATTTAAACCCAATCCTTGGAGCAATCGAGAGAGGATACGATGAAGCAGCAGCAAAACTGATCAAGTAGAGAAAAAGAAAATCCGATAACGAAGTTATAGAAGTAAATAAATTCGAAAACAATGAAAATATATTACAAAAAAGAGCAATAAATTCCGAGTATGCATTACCAAGGACGATAAAAGCCCTGTTAAAGAGAGGAGAAATAAAGTTAACGGACAATAAAAGAGAGCCTAGAAGATAACACAGAGGGAGAACACCGAGATAGTAATAAAAAGCAAAATTCAGTAGCCAACAAAGAAATAAGACAACAATCAAAGCCAAATAACGTATACGATCAGAAAAGATCAAAAGATGAAGAAAACACAGACAAAATCTGTTTGAACCAAATGATGGACTCACAGAAAATTCAAAATCGAGAGAACAAAGCAAGTCAAAATGTGAACCAATACCCAAGTATGATATGGACGCAACAACCACCGTCACTAATTTCACCACTCTAGTGGCCAAGTGAGATCGATATATATCCAGTAATTGATGAGAGATGCGGAGGGATACGCACCTTGCGCGCAGACCCTTTGGAGATAAAGTAATAAATAGCTAGAAATGTGCATATAATTTATATAATAGATATGTTTATATAGTAATGTATAAAAGTAGTGTCTAAATATTATATGGAATGAATATAATAATATCCAATAATATATAAAAGTAGTATATAAATATTATAGTCGAGGAGCGAAAACAAATTTAAAAATCAGACGATGTGACAACGAATAAAGCGGAATGAGAAAGACAAGTGATGCGATATTACGTTGAAATTGAGAAACGAATCAATTGGAAGCTAACCAAGTATGTCAAACAGTAAAGCGCAGTTATAGCGACGATGCCCAATATCCGAAAACTAAATGTACCAGCAGAGATAGACTAGTTCAAACCAGGAAATTGAAATAAACCGATTAAGAGGTACCGAAGCCATCAAGGAAATCAGAGACAAGAGTAGACTTGGAGAGCAATTTAAAACTTGGAAAATCCAGTACAATCAGATGAGAGACGAAAATCAGGAACAACGAAAACAAAGTCACGATCGGAGCAAGATAAAGCAGCAAAACAGTAAAGGAAGTATCAACACAAAACGAAAGCATTGAAGAAATAGATGAAATACCAAGTCAGTCAACAAAAAAGACAAGGGAGAATAATTTAACAAAGAACTGAATCAATTAACGCGAAACTGACGAATAACAACAAACAGGTAGATAATTGAAAAACAAAGCTAAACGAAAAAACGAAAAAGACAAGGAAATAGAACTAGCAAAGAGGTGGAAGAGATTCAAAAATCAATTCGGGGAATAAAGTAAGAAAAACAACCAACTGCAAGTGAAACTAGATGTAGCCAAACGAGACAAAATGAATATCACGGAATCGTAATTCCAAGCAAGACTGACGTGCAACAGCGGATATGAATAAGGAAAGGATCAGAGAACAAATCAAAACCAACTCAAAAATCAAAAACCAGATTACAAGAAAGACAAATCGAATTAGTAAAGAGAGATTACAAAAGACAATACCAATAAACGACAAGACAAAAGATGATGAGACTGAACTACAAAATGCACTCAATCAAAATGGAATATCGTAAGAATCTTGCAAATGGTAGTAAAGGCAAACAAAGAAGATAAGCGATGCAAAAATAAAGTAATACAAATCACAGAAACGAGAAACCAGATACGGTAATAAAAGCAACAGAGATAAAGAAAGGAGAGAAACAGAAAGTCAAACAACTACCCAAAATCAAGAGAAAATAATAACAAGCCCTATTAAAGGAACCTGAAAATTGTTATAAAAACAAGGAATTCGAAAGCAGCATGATATTGGCGATGAGAAGGAGGATAGCAGTAATAAGTTCATATGTACAACCTAGCATCCCTTAGAAAGATGTCGAAAAACCCCCAATCAATCAAACGATGCAAAATATTACCTGTAGCAAATATGCCGAGATATGAGAAACCCCAAAGGATACCAATCACGGTCGGATCAATTCCTATTATACCCAATGGTCAAAGGATTAAAACAAGAAAAACAGATCGTTCAAACCCTCAGAACTCTAGAAAAAAAAATCAAATCGAAATTCAGTAGAAAATGAAACGTTCATCAATGAAATCATATTCAAATATTCATGGATGATCTTTAGAAACCCTACAAAATAACAAAAAGAACCGAAAATCGAGAACAAACAGCCAAAATTGATAACTGAAAAGAAGAAACTCAAACCAACCTCAAAGAATCATGAATAATCCCGAACCGATCAATTATCATCAAACAATCGAGACTAGATAATATGATAAAGGGTCAGCTATCAACAGAATCCAATTGAACACCACCCAGTTCAAGATGCAAAGAAAAAATCAACAAACGAAGGCTGGAATGTCGATTTACAACTCAGGGCCCTAAATGGACCAGCAACAAAGGAGTCTTGAACTGAACATTCTGTTTATTCTTCTTATCTGGGATTCACTGAGCCTGCCAATCTTCCGGGCAATCGGCATCTAATGAAGTCAATTCCCCAAACCAAACAAAATCTCAAAGTCAAATCGCACAATAGATATCGAATCGTCAAAATATCAGAACCTGCTGAAGAAAGTAATCAACCAGAAACCAAGAAACTCAAGGCATCAGCGAGACGAATACCCAAGTGACAGAATATTGAACTCATGATTAACAATGAACTAATGATTCTTAGACTATTAACTATTCTTTATGTGTGATCATGACCGGACTGTATGTCCTCTTTCACTTCATCTTGGAATCCGTATATTGATGTATACTGTATGATTATTTTTATGCATGTGGGTTTTAAGGTCACGACCATGTAACTCGTAGACCCAATTGAATGGAAAATGTAAACTCTGCATAGTTCATAGATTAGATCTTTTAGAAATTGCGGGTCGCAATTTTACGAGCCCCGGAGTGTTTTATGTTGGGCCAGCACACAAATAGCCTTGAGAATTGTTTAAATGCATCAGTAATACAGCACGAAAACCCAGCACCAAGATAACTTAAAATACAATATACAACATCAACTAAACACTTTAAAATCTGAGAGAATATAAATAAATATAAAATCAAAAACATAAAAGTAAAATAAAATAAATACAAAATGCATCAAGAACCGCACGAAATCTACATAAAAAATAACATAATAACAAGAAAATTCGACCGTAAAATGACCATTTATATAAAAGTAAAAATTAATGAATTAAATGAATAAAAATAAATTATTTTTTGGTTGAATAAATTTATTTAAAAAATGTTAAAAATAAATTACTAATTTAAATTAAGAAATAAATAAATATTTAATTTAGATAACACAAATAATTTCAAAGTCGAATTTTGTTTAATTGCAATAAAACTAACACGCAAGGTTAAGGCGAAATTATAGGTATAAATACTGATGTGTTTTCCCAAATTTTCAACTACTACTTTGTAGTATTAATTCCAACCAAATTTAAGATGCACATTTTTTAAAAATCTTACTTTGTTGTGTGATTTTATTTAGATATTTTCGGATCATTAATCTACAGTTATCAATATTTTCAGGTTATTAATCTACAGTAATCAATATTTTCAGGTTATTAATCTACAGTTATGTTTTGCAGCAATATTTTTCAGATTGTTAATCTACAGTTATGTTATTTTGGTTTATGTACATCGATGCCCGATTTAAAATTTGTTTATATGAATGCCAAATATACAGTTTATGCATCGAGACTTTTGCCTAATTCATGTGGTAATTTATTTTTTCTATTATTTTATTTTTGGTGGCCCACAGCCAAAACATAACGCAAGATAGAAAAATAAAACACACTATCGAACTGTGTAAGCGCGTGTAAAATCGCCAATAGTTCGTGCCCGTGAAGGCCCCGGCGTGCGGAACGCAGGAGCCGAAACGTCAATATCATCCGTTTCCTAAAATTAACATAAATTTTTAACAACATTCGGCTCAAAATATCTAACACCGAGTAGTCCAGTGAGCACTCATTAACTATGAAATGAACATACATAGATCTTAAGGACAAAAAGAGGGAATGGGTAGCGGAAAAATTGCGAAATCGTTGCAACAATTAAAATGAATAGCCATCGGAAAAAGATTAATCCGAACGACCAAAATCATGAAAAATAATATTTTTAAATAAGAATTAAATAAATTAATTCGAGTTGAGGCGGAAAATATGGGCGGGACGCTGCTCAAATTTTCCGAATTAATTCAAATACTTAACAAAAATAGTAACGTAAAAATGGAACGCGTAAAATAAGGGTGGAACGCTGCTCAAATTTCCCGAGTCAGTGAAAATACTTTGTCGGAAACGGTAGAATAGGGATGAACCGAAAAATAAGGGCGGTACGCTGCCAAAATTTTCGAACCAACAAAACTACTTTGTCTAAAATTGTAAAATAAGAGTGGGTTACGGCTAATGTTGTATACCAATAAAAAATTTTAACGCTGAAGAATAAGGACGGATTCCTACCAAATCTTAATAATAATAACGATAATGATAAGGGTAATGGTAATAATAATAATAATAATAATAATAATAATAATAATAATAATAATAATAATAATAATAATGATAATAATAATAATAATCATGGTATTAGTAGTAATGATGATAATAATTATGATAATAATAATAGTAGTAATAATCATAGTAGATATAACAATAAATATAATGGTAGTTATAGTAATAAAAATAATAATAAAGGTAATAGTAGTAACAATTAATAAAGGTAATACATATAATAGCAACAATGATAGTGCTAGTGATAATAATAGGGAACATTGTAGTTATGATAGGGATAAGAGTAAGAGAACTAGTGTGTGTTTACTTAACATAACTAAGGGTTTGCAGACCATAAAAAAAAATCATCAACATGGACAATAATAAGAAGGACCAAACGAATGGACATAAAGATAGATGATATGAGAGTATAGGTTAACATTTGAAAGAGATAGGAGAATAATGGGACCTAAGAATCGAAAGCGAGCACAGGTCTTCTATCGACAGCTCGTTGGACCCAGAGATCGTTCGGTCAATTATAGCATTAGCAATAAAGCTCACTTTTTGCGGACGATCCACCCACTCGAACACAGTTCCAACGTTGCTTAGCAACGGGTGCCGAGTGGTAAGCGAAAGAATATTTGTATGGGGTTGTCTGGGTAACAACCATATAGTTTCAAAATATCAAAACCCAGAAACCCACCACTTATAAAAATAATTAATAGAATAAAATTTTTAAATATATATATATATATATATATATAATGACTACTTATAAAAATAAGTAGTAAATAAATTAAAAAATGATTAAAAATACTATGTCCTTGAGAAAATTTGAATGACCTTGAAAATTTTTTTGATGAGTAATCCGATGACCTTGACCTACTTTTTAATGACCTTGAGAAAATGTGATGAGTCATCAAATCACCTTGAATGAGTCATTGTCTTTGTCTCAGAAAAATTTGTATTTTTGTACTTAGAAACAAATTTTCTCAGCAAGGGGTGGGGGGGGGGTGGGGGGGGGATGTGCTCACATTGACATGTGCCCACAATGACACATCCCACTACTGATTTTAAAGGAGAATAAAATAATATTTAATTGATCAGAGGTATATTGAATAGCCATGGACCCAAAATGAATGAATTAATTAAATAATTTGCAAGTTAACTCATTAATCAAGGGCTACCAAATCGAATGTCAGCATAATGAACTTACTGAGATTAGCCTAATTTGCAATAAATTGCCAATTGGGTAAAAATTGAGTTAAATCTAATTTTCTTGGAGCAGGAAAATTTATGGATGAGAGACTGCTATATAAACAGTAAGAAATAAACACAAATGCGCAAGTGAGCTGAAGTAAATTTGTTCAATTGAAAGTTGCCGGGAGCAGCGAAAGAAGATAATAAAAGGAAAAGTACATTGTGTTTTGATTTTACGATTGAGGGTCATTGAAAATTATCTCATTGGTCAGTCTTTGACCCGGGGCTCATAAATTCATTGTCACTGACCTAACGCGAAATATTACATGATGACGACCATTTGTTTAATAATTGTTCTATTTGTATGAAATTATCATTCTTTAGACAGTATACTTTCTATTTTAGCTAAATGATAGTTTTAGTAAATCATGACCCTCCTGTTGACCCTTGATAAGTTTTACATTTATTGAAATGCAAATCTTTAAATATCTCTAGTAAAGAATGGCAGCCTCAATATCTACTTTATATGTTAATCACTAAAAATATTTTTAGTTTTATTCTACCAAGCATTCAATTTCCTTTATTTAAATTTATTCCAAATTATACATTACTGATCATGAATACGTTACATTTCCACGTAGACATACACGAGTACTTAATTATAAAATAAAAAAGTTTTAAAAAATCGGCATAATTTACTTTTTCTAAAAAAATTTTTCTGCAAATTTGTTCAAACCAAAATGAAAGTAAGTGGCTAATAATAATAATAATAATAATAATAATGATAATAATAATAATAATAATAATAATAATAATAATAATAATAATAATAATAATAATAATAATAATAATAATAATAATAATAATAATAATAATAATAATAATAATAATAATAATAATAATAATAATAATAATAATAATAATAATAATAATAATAATAATAATAATAATAATAATAATAATATTTATAATAATAATAATAATATTTATAATAATAATAATAATAATAATAATATAATAATAATAATAATAATAATAATAGTAAAAATAATAATAGTAAAAATAATATTAATAATAATAAAAATAATAACAGTAAAAATAATATTAATAATAGTAAAAATAAGATTAATAATATTAAAAATAATAGTAGTAATAGTAAAAATTATAATAATTATAGTTAAAATAATAATAATATTATTTTTATTATTATTATTATTATTATTATTATTATTATTATTATAAATATTATTAATATTATATTTTATTATTATTATTATTATTATTATTATTATTATTATTATTATTATTATTATTATTATTATTATTATTATTATTATTATTATTGAAATTAATAATTCAAATTTTTATTCAAAGCTATTTTTTCTGATAATATTTTCAATATGGACAATGTTGGTGATTTCAATAAATGCAAGAATAATGGATCAAAACGAATATCATTCTTTGCTGCCGAAAGATAAAAGAAAAGCAAGTTTTTTCAATCAGCGGAAAGTTGGCAAAGAAGAAGAAGAATTAATTGTTCCTCATTATCAAGGAAAATATAGTTAAAATAAATTAATTCATAAGCCATTTCCACAGTGTTTGTTAATATTTCATTTCATTTATGCCAGTGTTTTTCAAGCTTTTTGTAACTATCGCCCCTTTAAGACACAATTTGATTTGCCACCGCCCCCTAAAGATTATTTAATTGTATAATATACAAAATGTATTACATGTAAATAAATTTTAATGGTACATAACAATTGCTACCGGATTGCTCCAATAGCGTTATTTAACAGAAACTTGATTGCGTACGGCGTGCGGGCTATCCTACAAAATCTATGTTAAGTATTTTATGTATTTATACCATCATATAGGGTAGAAATATAAACTAATTATTCGTTATCATGTAGTAGGTAGGTTTTAATTTTAGTGAAATTTAAAATATAAAGTAAATGAAATTACAAATCATCCATCGTCCACTTAACCCACGTCAACTCCCCCATTTTTTCTGGGCCTTTTAACGCCCCTATCTAGCTCTCAAACGCACACAAGGGGGCGTTATCGCCCACTGTGAGAAAAACTGATTTATGTAAATGTAAATGCATTTGTAACAAATATATTTTTATTTATATTATGCTTGTAAAATGTGGCAAATCAAATTTTAGATAAACTCAATAAATTGACATTTTGATTGGTCAATTTTCAGATAAAATGTGTAAAATTTTGTTTGACGCGCAATAGTCAGGGACTTAATTTGATAAAATAAACACATAAAATAAACTCGTAAAAGATCAAAATTTATTTACATCATCACAAATCTGCTTATAGTAAGCTCTTCTTAGTTCAGCCAACAAAATATGTACAACTTCCTTCTTTTTGTAGTCCTTGTAGCATCTGCATCTAAATGGACAAGTCAACATTGAGGGATCTGCACAAACAATGCAGTCATCTACACATTTCAAACCAGATCCTTGAACTGATTCGTATTGCATCCGTACAATTTCTTCAATGTTGATTCTTGTCATTTGATAGATCCGTGTAGCCAAATATTCAGGAGCACAATAGGAAAGTTTGTTCTTCATATTCGGAAACAGTTCTTCCATCTTCATCAGAATTGTTTCGAATACGTATGCTTCTTGCTCGTCGATCATTTTTAATTTTTACAATCGTCGAAATTGAATCTATTTAAACACAATCAGTGCTTAATAAATAATCTAGTATTTCTATGTCGGTATTAAGATTATTAATTTTTGATTTTATAAAATTAAATATTTCTTGTACTAGACTGTTGTATTCCAATGTTTTTATCCCCATGACAACGACTTTTCCGCTTGCAAATACATTCACACAAAGTGGATTATACTTGACAAGTCTTAATGCAGGAAACAGTTCCGGTTCTTAAATGTTTTCTGTTTTTGTGGAAAAGTCATACAAGTTGATTCGACAACCCATGTCAATATTCAAAGATAATGATTGAATTTGTTAATCTTGAATCTAATATTTGAGATTCCTTTCCTGTAATGGTCTTTTGCAACCCATTACCCTGCATTTTCCGCTCTTGAAGAATAAGATTGGATATTTTCCACTTCTATTCACTATATGTTGAGGTTTTCCAGTCGAGAACTTCATTCCAGTTACTTGTATACATATTAGGTAATCGATAACTAGTTACTGAACAAATAAATATTTGGTTACTTACCAACAAAACTTTAAATAAAAGTAAATCAATAACAAGAAATACAAGTAAAAATACAAATTTATTAATACAATCTTCTCCACTCTCTTTCACATCATTAATGTCTCTATATCTGTAAATCACTTGGTTGTTTAGTTACTGAGTAGTTAGCAAGACCTCTTTTCTGAATAAAATTTTGTATTTGATTATTGTATTTTATTGAAATCATTGAAATTAATTTGTTAAAGTCAAACATTTTTCAATTATTTTTAAAAGTTTATCCAATTTTGAACAATTATTCTTCTATTAAATGTTTTTTTTTCATAAAAATATTCATTTAGATAGTATTTACCCTTTAAATAATAATATTCAACCGACTCAACCCCTTAAAAATATCAATAAACTTGTTCCTCATTCATAATTTCCTCTTAAAATACTAGGCACTAAAATTCCAAAATTATTACATCATCATCAACAAATGTTCATTTATTCAAATAGTATCGAACCAATAAATGTTGGTGATGTTAGAGTTCCACTATTAAGATCAATTTGGATTAAAAAATATGATCAAGTAGAAATTGTACAATTAGAAATGAAGAATCGAATGTACCTTCCAGTATCGTATTCAACTATAAACATCATTGAAATAAATATTCGAGATGATAGTGGGAAATTAATAAAATTTAGCAAAGATACCAAAACACATTTATCGTTACATTTTAGAAAAGTAAATGAATAAAAGAGATTTTTACGTGAATTTACCTAGTAATAGTTGTCCACTTATATTTCCAAATAATGAAGCTGGAAAGTTTAATGTAGAATTTCCATATCAAATTTACTTGGATGGTGAATGGGAAGTTGCTTTAACTGAATTCACTTTTGTGTACAATAATTTTCCATTTTATAACAACTCTTGTATCAAATATACCAAGAGTACATTACATAATAGTTATGAATATTTTTATTATATTGATGGAAACTATACTATTAGTCACAACTCTACATTTTGTCTGATATATATTGACAATAATACTTTGAACATTAATTGTAAATATTTTCCATTCAAAGTAACATTTGATAGTATTGAAGAAGCTAATTGCTTGGGATTTAATAAAAAAGAAGTAGATTTTAATGATGAATTGAATCAGATACGTATACCAAATAAGAAATTAAAATTTGATACTATACGATTAACTATAACTTATTATTATGATGTAGAGTATACTGAGACATTTAAAGAAAATTTATTCATTACTGAACTTTCACAAGTCACTGATCAGTTAATGACATCTTATCCCCATCCTTTCAAGTCTTGTGAAATTAAACAAGATCAACTTGTTAAAATTGAATTGGAAGAAGATGTTAGAAGTGTTAAATTTAGTAAATTGTTGGCTCTTAGTTTGGGATTAATTGATGAATCTTATAGTGAAAAGATCATTGTTGGATCTAGTTTACCAACTATAATGCAAAGAAATATACAAATGATGATTTATACAAATATTATTGAACCAATTCTTGTAGGTGAATTAAGTGTTCCCCTTCTTAAATGTGTTTGGTTAGAAAAACATAAAAAAGACGACCTTGTTCAATTCATTGAGAAAAATCCAATGTATTTACCAGTATCATCCTCGTATATAAACAATATAGAAATCAATATTCGTGATGACAGTGGAAAATATATATTTGGTAAACAAGACAAAACTTACTTGACATTACATTTCCGTAAAATAAATGAGTAATCCAGACATTGTAAACTTTTATAGCACTCATCAAAATGGTGGGGATTTACCTTATTTTGTAGGTAAACAGTATGGATCTGGTTGGTTAAAAACAATTGGGCGATTCACACTACCTATTCTTAAACGTATTGGAAATTTTGGTATGAAAACTGCTAATGACGTAATAAATAATAATGCACAACTCTTACCTGCTCTAAAATCAAATGCAATATCTGAAATTAAAGATTCTATGCCCTCTGTAATGGAACACTTACCTTCTGTTTTTAACAAAGTTTCTGATGTATTTAATAAAGAACAAAAAGGTGGAACAATTAAACGTCCAAAAATTATCCAGAAACATATAAACAAAAGAATGAAAGGATACGGAACTATATTCCAGTAATGATTAGTGCAAAATCAGAATTATGCATCTTTGATAGACCATCTCCTCAAGCAGTAATTGAAAATGGTTCTTTTGAAGATATTTATCCAGTGAATTCAATTACAGATCCAGGAAACACCTCAATTCAATTTTACATTAATAGCTCTCAAACCGAATACTTGGATTTGAACGATACATTACTCTACATTCAAACGAAAGTTGTAAATAGCAACGGGGAAAATTTATCTAATGAATCAGATGTTACTGCAAACAATTTCTTTTTCCAAACTCTTTTTAAAGATGTTGAAGTAATTTTTAATTCTACTAAAATTGAAAGAAGTAATTATGTGTTCGCACACAAGGCAATGATTGAAACTATTAATTACAATCACGATACAAAACATACTTGTTTAGGTGGAATGGGTTATGATGAAAATGACTCAAAAAGAAAAATTTGGATTTCAATATCAAAACCAATCAGTGTTTGTTCCCCACTTCAATTAGATTTCTTTGATCAACCAAAATATTTATTACCTGGTGTTAGTGTTCAAATTAAATTAACAAGATCCAATACTGAAAGAAGTTTAACATGTACAAAAATAATTCCACAAATAATATTATTAAATGCAAAGTTGATGGTTAGAAGAGTTCGTGTTGAACCGTCAGTTTTAGCTGGTCATCAAATTGGGCTTGCTAATAGAAATGCAATTTATCCAATGAAAAGTAAGGAAGTTGTTCAATTTTCATTTCCAATGGGTTCATCTTCATTTTATAAGGAGCAAATATTTGGTGATAGACGACTACCAAATTTTATTCTTGTTGCTTTCCAAGGAAATAAAAGATATGGAGGATCGTATTTGGAAACATTTTCAATATTTGAACACTTTAATGTCAAGTCTTTAACATTAAGTAAAGGAAATGATTATCGTGAAAAATATAGTCAAGATTTTGCCAATGATAATTATAGTTCTAGTTATATGCAAAGTATTGTTAGGAATATGGGTTATCTTAATAAAAATATGAATTGTGGTATTACCTTGACAGACTTTAAAAATAAATATCCCTTTTTTACATTTTTATTGGCACCTGATTTTGATTGGATATAAAATTTGAAAATCCATTAACCGAATCTGTATCAGTACTTGTATACGAAGTATTTGAAAAAGAAATTCAAATCACATCAAGCCGTACAGTACTTGTTTGACAAACATTGTTGAACACATTATAAACCAAAGTAATATTAGTTATGGTTAAAAATGAAGTAAGTATTTTAATTAATTTGTTAATTTAATTAATTTTAGTTCTATTCAGATACAAACTATTGCTAAAAAACTAATTGGGAAAAATTTTATTTGTTTTTTCCACTGGACAAAATTCCATATATCAATATCAAAAAAGCTTTGATTGTAAATACTCAATCAGCTAATCTCAGTGGAGAACATTAGCTTGCTATTTACGTAAAACCCGATAAAATATATGTATTTGATCCAATGGGATTCTATTATCCCCCTTTATTGATATCAAAACTAGAATCAATGTTGATGCCAATTGAATATAATCGAATTCGTTATCAGAATCCGTTGACAAAAACTTGTGGCCAACATTGCTTAGCTTGGTTAAAATCAATGTTCACTAAATAAATTTTGTATCATTGTGTTTATTTCATAATATGATTTTGTGTAGATTGGTAATGTGTGTTGATTAATACAAGCGCAGATGTGTGATTTTGATTGGTCAAAAATAAATACACACATATGAATATATCAAAAAACATTTTTATAGTTTGTCATAATTTACAAAACAGTTTAATTTGTAAGTTTAATTTTCTTTTAAATTTTTAATTATTATTCAATTTTAGAAAATGAACAATAGCTATAAATATGAATCAAGTAATTTTAAATTTATATTTTATTACAAATTTACTTTATATTTTAGATAATTTATTATTTCCACAACATAATGGATTTTATCCCCAAACTAATGTTGAATATTATCAGCAAAATTATCCTCAAATTGTAAATGGAGGAAATAATTATCAAAATTCATGTAAGATTTTAATTTTTACTAAATAGATTTAATATTCCTATAGATATAATGAACCAACAATTATATCCTCAAATCAATGGAGGAGATCAATATATGGTTTGGAATGAGCCAAGTATGATTTTAATTTTTTAATAAGTTTATTTAATATTTCTTTAGATATAATGAACCAGCAATTTTACCTTCAAACGTATGGAGAAAATCTAAATTCTAGTAAGATTTTTATTTTTATTAAATCATTTTTAACATTATTTTAGATTATATTCAACAAAGTTATCCTCAAAATAATCATCCGATATTTACTAATAACGAATCAAGTAATAATTTTTAATTATCAATTTATTTAATATTTCTTTAGATATAATGAACCAGCAATTTTACCTTCAAACATATGGAGAAAATCAAAATTCACGTAAGATTTTAATTTTTATTAAATCATTTTTAACATTATTTTAGATTATATTCAACAAAGTTATCCTCAAAACTATGGTGGAAATCAAAATTCCAGTAAGATTTTAATTTTTAATAAATAAGTTTTAAAGTTTCTTTAGATATAATATATTCTGAATTTTATCCTCAAAACTATGGAGGGATTGAACCAAGTAAGATTTTAATTTTTAATAAATAATTTTTAACTTTATTTTTAGATTATATTCAACAAAGCTACGCAGAAAGTAATCATCCGATAATTACAAATAACGAATCAAGTATTAATTTTAAATTATCAATTGATTTAATATTTCTTTAGATAGAAATTTGCCATTCTCTGATTCTGAAAGGGACAATTCAATTAATGTTCGAAAATGTAAGTTTTTTATTGGTTTTTATTATTAATATATTATTTAAATCATATATTTTTTCATATATGTTATATATATATTTATTCTAAAATGAAGGACTGACGCCCCTTTATTATTAATTTTTAATCGAAAATAAGGGCAGACCTTTGATTTTTTTTTATATTATTTAAAAACATGTATTTTTTATCTATAATGAATTACTGACGCCCCTTTATTATTATTAATCGAAAATAATTGCAGATTCCTTGATTTTTATATATATATATGAAGACTGACCACTATATTTTATTATATAAGAGAACAATTTTTGCATATAATTTGTCAATAATTATCCCTGCTCAAAATTCTTTTATTAAAATAATAGATACTCGAGGTAAACTCTTGGTTTTTTTAAATGACGTTTATAGTTTACTATTAGTTACAAATAATAAAAATCAACAAAACCCAACTTTACAAATGATAAAAAATTTATTAAACAACATTTAGGATTTTCCAAATAGGTTTGATAATAGAATTGTTAATCTTGACTTCTTTAATAATTATCCGTATTTTATATTTTTTATTATATTGTACTTGATCCTTCAATTGGCTTTCACAATTAATAAATGAAAAATTTTCATTAAAAACCATTTCGTTATTCAACAAATGGAGAATATCTGAAATATTTTTTCGATCTTCCTCTTCAATATTTCCAATCATAATATTGTAATCATAAGCTTTTAAATTAACCGATTCCTAAAAAATAATTAATCAAATTAAATTAAAATAAACATTACTTTGAATGTATATGTAATAAGGAAATTTAAATAGTTCATACTGTATTTGAAGGTATTGAACAGGAGGCTTAAATGTCATCCCAATAACAGCTGTACTGTTTTCTTCTAGGAGTATTTCATATACTTTCGACATTCTTGCTTTTTCATCAAAAATATTTTTATTTATAGTAAATAAGCGATTTTTATTGGTTGCATACTTGTATATTTATTTTAATAATTTAATTAATTTTTTTTAATTACTAGGTAAATTATACCCCAATTATTGTCAATTAACAGTGCATAATAAAAAAAAATGTCACAAAAAAATGGAAGAGTATTATGGTAAAAAATACCATAATTCAATTTATTTTATATGTCCCATATGCATAACTTCCCAACCCATTCCCCATTTAGACTTTTATGACCATCATAAAAATCATTTGCGACAGTTTCATGATAAAAAATTAAATTATTTAAAAGACCAGGAGCAATTAAATTAAGCAGCATCCAAATTACCCTTATAAGCGAACCCATTAGTGAACATAATACAGATTATATAAATAGTATTTTGGAATACCTAAATGAAGATATTGGACTGGTGAATGAAACAATGGAAGCGGACGAAGCGGCCAAAGATAATGAAGCGGACTAAGATAACGGATCGACGGATTCATGGGTTAGAGCAGTTGAAAAGATGGAAGATATCGGATCGATGGATTTATGGGATGGAGAGATGGAAGAGGTACACATGGGGCAAAATAACAATATACAAATAGGAGGAAATTTGCCTATAATCCAAAGCGACTTACGAGGTATACATAAAATAATTAGTATAGATACGACCAACTTGAACATTAAAGAAATTGTTTTTCCTATAGAGATAATTAACAAGTTAAGAGAGATAATAGATGAACTTAGATATGTAAAAATTCAATTTGGAATAGAAATTGAATTCGAGAAAGATGGTGATATAAAATTAAATAATATTAGCAACAGCGCAAGACCACTTACCCAATCATTCTTTGACGATGGCATTCAAAAGATAAATGAAAAGATATCTTCAATAACTGAGTTAGGGAGTAGTTGGGTTATTAGAAAAATAACTGAAATTTACTTTATAGTAACAAAAATAAGTAATATCAGTAGGTTAAGTGGTAGAAGTTATATAAAAACACCAAAACAATTGGCTAACAAAAACTGTATAATAAATGTAAAAAATAGTGATAATTTATGCTTTATCTATAGCATATTGTCGATACTTAAAAAAGATGAGATTGTTAGTGGACATAGGAAAGATAGTTATAGTTACACTAATTATCTAAATGAATTAAATTATGACCCAAATGATGTGCCTATGAAATTAAATGGTATTCGAAAGTTTAAGTCAAATAACGAAGGACTAATAATTAATATATTTAGTTATGACGAAACAACTAAACCCGAACACGACGACTTTGTTTTAAAACATCCATTTTTAAACATAATTCATAGTTCCAAAGTTACAGAAGGAACAATTATTAATTTATTGTTATTAAATAAAGGAGAACAATATCATTATGTAGGAATTACATCACTCAATAGGTTATTGAATTGTAAAGATAAAACTATAGAAAGAATTCGATCATTATGGTGTCATAGATGTCTGAACGGATTTAGATATAAAAAAGCATTGGACAAGCATGAGATATTATGTATGAGAAATCAGTTAGGGACAACTTTATATACTTTCCCGGAAAATAAGTTTATTAAATTCACTGATTGGTCAAAAACTGTAACCCCACCATATGTTATATATGCAGATTTCGAATCTGTTTTGCCAAAGGACGACGTATACCATCAAATACATTTACCCATTTCGGCAGGACTTTTGTTAATAAATAATTTTGATGGGAGTACAATATATAAAGAATTTATAGGTGAAGATTGTGTTGAACAATTAAAAATTAGTTGAAAAAACAGTTGAAAAATAGCAAAATATACAGCATTACCGTATTATTACAAAATGGGAAATCAAAAAATTAAGGAATTAACAAACCTACAACAGTTTAAATTTGATACATGTATAAAATGTTATCTTTGTTTGAAAGATATTGTGGATCCAGTGAGAGATCATGATCATTTTACTAGGGAATACTTGGGTGCTGCTTGCAATAATTGTAATATTAATAAAAAAATAAACAAAGTTTTACCAATTATTTTCCATAACTTAAAGGGATATGATATGCATCATATATTAAAATATGGATTGAGTAAATTTAAAAATTGGGCTTTAGGATGTATTCCATTAACATCTGAAAAATTTATTTCATTAATTGCTCACTTGGGAAAAATTAGTGTGAGATTTATTGATTCTTATCAATTTGTAAATGATTCTTTAGCAAAAGCGGTTAAAACCTTGACGACTTTACCTTTGACTTTATCAGTTTTTACAGGGACTATAGTTGATGAAAAGAGGATCTTTCCATACAATTTTGCAACTAGTTTAGATGTTCTTCCCGATACTTATGAATTACCCCCGATTTGGAAAGGTGTCACTGAGGCTGAATATGAAAAAGCTTTGCTTATTTGGGATAAAACTAATTGTAGGACTTTACTTGATTACATGAAAGTTTATCTGAAACTAGATTGTTTTCTTTTGGCAGACTTTTTCCAACAATTTTGAGCGAAATCGATAGCACACAATAGATTAGAACCATTAAATTATTTTGGAATTCCTGGAATGTCTTGGTTTTCTGCTTTAATGTCATTGGATGAAACTATAGAATTAATTACTGAAAATGAAATGTTTAGCTTTTATGAGGGAGGTATTAGAGGCGGTCTTACTTTTGTTAATGAACACTATGTTAAAACCGACGAAAACACTGATTTACTATATATTGATATTAATAATTTATATGGTTGGGCTTTAATTCAACCATTACCTTGTGGTGAATTTAATTGGATATTTGACGGATTTGATACAATATTATCTGATTGTTTGACTTTGAATCTTGAATCTTTGTCATATGGGTATACTCTTGCAGTTGATCTTGAGATTCCTTCTGAGCTTCATGTTAAGTTAGATGATTTTCTAATTGCAGCTGAGAAAATGAAACCTGAGGGTTCAAAGGTTGAAAAATTGTTGCTGACTAATTACCCTAAATATAACTATGTAATTCATTGGCGATTATTAAAATTATACATGTCTCTCGGTGTTAAAGTGACACATGTTAATCGCGGAGTAAGATTCAAACAGTCTAATATTTTTAAAAAGTACATCGACATAAAAGTACAAATACATTAGATAAAAATTATTATAAGTTGTTAAATAACAGTTTATATGGAAAAACTGTTGAAAATCTGAAAAAGAGAAATAAAAAAACTTGTGACTTATACTTCGAAACCTACCTTTAAAAAATCAATAAAAATTGACAATGATCTTATAGCTGCGTTGTTAAATCCTGATTCGATATGTTTAGATCGACCAAGTTATATAGGACAATCAGTGCTTGACTTGTCGAAACTTAGAATGTATGAGCTTCAGTATAAGGACTTGGAAAAATATCGACAACAAATTAATTATGAGATTAATATAGTTGCTGGAGATACAGACTCTTTCTTCTTGGAGATTAAAAATTGTAAACTAGATATTCTTTTGTCTGAAATGGTTAAGGATAATCTTTGGGATACATCTAATTACCCTTCTACTCATCCACTTTATTCTAAAAAACTTGATTCGGTCATTGGAAAATTTAAAGACGAAAGTAAGAAAGAAGGTTATGACGAATGGGTTTTCCTTCGACCAAAATGTTACAGTTTGTTAGGTAAATCTTCTTGTCTAAAAGCTAAGGGTATATCGTTAAAGGATACCGATCTAACTCATAAATCTTATAAAGAGTGTTATGAGAAAAACTCAGTCTTTTTTGCCACAATTTAGAATAGAAACAAAAAATCATAAACTTTATAGTTTTAAAAATAGTAAAGTAGCACATACAAATAGAGATGATAAAAGGGTTTGGGTGGGTAAAACTAAAAGTTTAGCATACGGGCATATAAATATATCTGGAGAAATTGATATTGTTGAAGAAATTGTCCCTTTTGATGAACTTATTGAAGAAATTATTGGAGAAAATGTATCAGGTGACGAAATTACAACAGATGAAATTCAGCAAAATAATTTCGAGGAAGAACTAATAGATATAGATGATGTGCAGTTCTCTGACGATGATGAAGAAGATGAAGAATTTTATTAAATAAACATTATAGTATAAATTTATTTGTTTTTTATTTGTTGATTAATTTTTATTACAAAGTTTAAAAATTTTGATCTTTTACGAGTTTATTTTATGTGTTTATAGTTTTTTATAGAGATTTTGATCTTTTACGAGTTTATTTTATGTGTTTAGAGATTTTTTATAGAGATTTTTATCTTTTACCAGTTTATTTTATGTGTTTATAGTTTTTTATAAACATTTAAATTGGTTGAATTATTATTATTAATATTATTATTATTATTATTATTATTATTATTATTATTATTATTATTATTATTATTATTATTATTATTATTATTATTATTATTATTATTTTATTATTATTATTAATATTATTATTTTATGTTAACAATATCATTTTTTATTCAATTATAATAGTTTAATGTATAAAATTTAAAATCATTTAAAACATTATATATTTTAAAATTTATCATGAAAATTTAATAATTATTTTGTTAAAAATTTTATTAAAACCAATATTTCAAAAATCCAACTAAAATTTTCATATAAAATATTTTAATTAAAAATATGTAATGATAAAAAAAATTTGAAAAAAAATTTTTTTAAAATACACTTAAAATTTTCGAAAAAAATACACATTATCATATTAAAATTATCAAAAAAAAAAACATACAAAATCAACTTAAAAAATTTTGAAAAAAATACACAAAAAAATTAATTAAATTGCACACAAAAAATTACATTATTGAGTAATCAATACAAACAGAAAATAATCACGAGAACCCCCCCCCCCTATATTAATTTGCAATGGTGAGTGGGCACAGAGTGCCCTTAACTACCTACCATTATGACAAGTTATTATTTTGATGGGCTGAAGAAATAACAGACCACCTGTTTGAAGGACTAAAGGTTTACATTTATCACTTTTCTATATTTTTGACCAATCACATTACAAAGAAATTACCGAAATTTATCAAATCTCTCTATTTATTAATAAAAAGAATAAAATATCAAATATTAAAAATGATAAATTCACTGATAAAAAACAATTTAGAGGCTGAAAATATTTCATTTACTGATAAGCCAGAACCTACCAAACGACGCGTTGGACGACCAAGAAAAGTCATTTCAGCGAGCAGAAATGAAATCGGGAATAAAGAAACGATTCCTATTAATAAATCAAATACATCATCAACGGAAAGTTTAAGGGGAAACAAAATAAATAGGTCAGATAGTTCAGATCACTATTTGCGATGTGAAAGATTGGCTAAGAAAAATGTCAATTATTGCGAAACCACTGAGAAAAAGATCAGTAAGCCACCAACTAAAATATGTGAGAATAATATTTGTGAAGTGTTAGCAGAGTTCAAAATGAGAAAAGAAATAGAAAGACAAAATATTTTTTTCAAATGATCAAAAAGTGTGAAGATCCTATAACAAACATATTTGTATAAATTAATGCGCCCTGGTCGGTTCTAACAACTCCAACAGGTCTCGGTTGAATAAAAATGAAAGTCATATTAATGAAAAATCTCGCGTGACCCAGCATGGGTACCCTTATGTTGATTCAGAAGATTTTGATTATGTCGTCCCATCGGAAACAGTGGATATGTTGAGGCCAAAAGTTCCAATTTGGGTAAAGGTTCCATTGATTTGTTGCATCGTTATTTGCGGAATCGGCGTGATTGTAGGAATATTGTTATTAATATTCTCCTACAACAAGACCGCCAACATGCCAATGCTATATTATAGTCTTTCAATATTTATCATAAGTTCTTTATTTTCTTATGGACTTTTTGCCCTGTATGGTGAAATAGAAGAAAGGTATATTTTGCACAATGTTTCAGAAGTCGAGATGTATAAAGAAGTGGTAATGTGGAAGGTAGCTGAGGAAGTTTCATATGAAGATTAGATTAAAACTAATTTTTTTATCTATACTTAATCATATAAAAAATATAAATATTTTTAGGCGTGACTTTTATTTGATTGCAATTTGGGCTGGCGCGAGACGAGATATCTCGCTAGTCATTGAACCTTGAAAATATGTATTAAATTTTAGATAAAAAATACTATTCATATATTTCGCATTTAGAAAAAAAAGTTTTTGTCTCGTGTCAATCCTAATTGTTGTGCTGAATTTCTAAAGAATTTTGGTATGATTAACACTGATCTCTGTTGACCAAAACGTTCTATAGTCTTACATTGCTATATGCCAAGTTCAGATTAATTTTTTGGTTATACAAATTAGATCAGCAATCTCTCCATTTCAATGATAGTTCCAAATAAATACAAATCTTTCTACGAAACCGCAGTTTTAGCCGCTATTGTGCCTATCAAATTTGGCAATGATTTTACTAAATATAAAGGATTGATGTCATCAACAAAATCTTAATTTTAATCTGACAAAACAAGAATGGTGATTTCGTTAGAATAAAGTATAAAGCATGGTGTTTTAACCTTTACTAGCAAAAAAAACCTTTACGTGGTAAATTTTTTGCAGGCATGTAGGCCGCATTAAAACTTCAACTACATTTAAAAGTTTGGTTTTAATATGAAAATGAAAAATACTTTGTATATGTAATGTATATAATATTATAATCTTGGTTTGCAACGTGGTGTGGTAATTTTAAACGAACTCGAACTTAATGTGATTTTTGAAATTGATGCTTTTTTAATATGTCTGCTATATTCGCTGTTATAATGGTGAAACAAAACATCAAAATTGGAATGATTTATATTTGTTATACTGTGCGTGAGCAGGCCGCAGTTTTAAAAGTTGGTGGACACTAAATATTCAAAGGAGTTAAAATTTTGAAGCTCTGATATTTGTTTATTATACGAATTGAAATGGTTATAAAGATATTTGTTCGTAACTGTTGTTCACGGAAGAATGTATAAAGGCATCAGAGTGGCAGCACTTCTATCGGTGACAGTCAAAATGAAACTTTTTCAGGTATCATGACTAATGTCACCAAAACCCACCTTTGCGGCAGCTGTCTGCTCATTTGGTTTTTACATCTTGTAAAGAGGATTTCATCTAATACAACTATCGTGTTAAGCCATCCAATAATTACAAAGAGACACAGGAGACTGTCTTCACATACCTTTTATTATTATTGCACATATTATTATTAGTGACTTACTTTCATTTCGGTTTGAATAAATTTGCAGAAATATTTTTATAGAAAAAGTAATTTTTTGCCTATTTTTTAAAACTTCTCCATTTTATATTACAGTACTCGTGTATGTCTACGTGGAAATGTAACGTATTCATGATCAGTAATGTATAATTTGGAATAAAATTAAATAAAGAAAATTGAATGCTTGGTAGAATAAAACTAAAAATATTTTTATTGATAAACATATAAAGCAGATATTGAGGTGGCCAGTCTTTACAAGAGATGTTTAAAGATTTGCATTTCAATAAATGTAAACTTTATCAAGGGTCAACAGGAAGGTCATGATTTACTAAAACTATCATTTAGCTAAAATAGAAAGTATACTGTCTAAAGAATGATAATTTCATACAAATAGAACAATTATTAAACAAATGGTCGTCCTCATGTAATATTTCGCCTTAGGTCAGTGACAATGAATTTATGAGCCCCGGGTCAAAGACTGACCAATGAGATAATTTTCAATGACCCTCAATCGTAAAATCAAAACACAATGTTTTGCAGCAAAATGGAAAGTGAATTTAAAAATAAAAAATATTTCCTATGCGATACTTTGGTAAATTGAGCCTACTTTTCAAATTGGTATAATGAAACTGGAAATAATCTTATTTTCTTTGTTTGTTAAAAATATTTAACAAATGCATTTTTAAATGAGGAAAAGGATAAAAAAATTAAATCAAAAAAATTGTTATTTATTAAACGTTCATAAATTTTTTCCAAAAAGCATTCATTCACTTGGCAGTTTTATTGAATGAGATAATCAGAATTCCTTTTTCCGACGACTCGACAGAGGTAAAACTCTGCCCCTCTTTTATCTTTCGGCAGCAAAGAATCATATTCGTCTTGATCCATATCTCTTGCATTTATTGAAATAACCGACATCGTCCATATTGAAAATATTATCAGAAAATATAGCTTTGAATTAAAATTTGAATTAATAATTTCAATAATAATAATAGTAATAATAATAATAATAGTAATTATAATAATAATAATAATAATAATAATAATAATAATAATAATAATAATAATAATAATAATAATAATAATAATAATAATAATAATAATAATAATAATAATAATAATAATGATAAAAATAATATTATTATCAATATTATTATTACAATTATTATTATTATTATTATTATTATTAGCCACTTACTTTCATTTCGGTTTGAATAAATTTGCAAAAATATTTTTATAGAAAAAGTAATTTTTTTCTGATTTTTTAAAACTTTTCCATTTTATATTACAGTACTCGTGTATGTCTACGTGGAAATGCAACGTATTTATAATCAGTAATGTATAATTTGGAATAAAATTAAATAAAGAAAATTGAATGCTTTGAAGAATAATACTATCTAAAGAATGATAATTTCAGACAAATAGAACAATTATTAAACAAATGGTCATCCTCATGTAATATTTCGCCTTAGGTCAGTGACAATGAATTTATGATCATCGGGTCAAAGACTTACCAATGAGATAATTTTCAATGATCCTCAATCGTACAATCAAAACACAATGTACTTTTCCTTTTTTTATCTCCTAATTATTATTCTAATTATTATTCTATCAAATTATTTAATTAATTAATTCATTTTGGGTCCATGGCTATTCAATATACCTCTGATCAATTAAATATTATTTTATTCTCCTTTAAAATCAAATTTTTCATCGTTCACCACTTTTCCTTCACAAAAATATCAATTTTTACTTTTTTCAAATTTTTAATTAGTTTTAGTTGATTTTTATATTCTCGAAATTTTACATTTTATTTCTTGTATTTGGTATAACCCAAACCGTTTGATATCAATCCCAACAAATTTGACTGGAAAAACTAGCAGTACAGATATTATAAAGGGATTTTCAGGCGAAAGTAAGAAAATGAGTATAGGTTTAATTATTTCTGTAATTACTGATGGTGCTTTGAACATGGTCGGAAAAAGATACTCCATCAGATCCTTCAGATAATGATTGTGAAGCTCATTATTCTTAGTCAGATGAAGATATACAAACTCAAAGTTTTAATTGGAAACAGTTACCTTGAAATAGTTAAGCCAAAAGATTTTATATTTACTGATGAATTTCGACCGAAGACCATAAATAATTTGAATCATCTTTCAGTGAAGAACTAATGCGATTACTGTTGAAGAAACAAAACAGATATCAAATGCAAAACCAGATAAAAAGAACTTGTAAGAATGACAAATGAAATCGGTACAGATATAAACGAGCTCTCTGTTTTCTTTGGACTCCTCCTCGTGCAGTCTGGGTTAATTAATTAGCGATTAATGATAACTAGTCGAACTAATTAAATTAATTTAATAATTAAATTTGAAATTGATCAATTAAATTTTAATTTAAAAAACAAAATATAATGAATATAATCCAGAAATGGCTTTCATTTTTCAACCTCAAGCATGTTTATAGGCAAACAAGAGAGTTTTTCCTAATAGATGATCTATGTGCCCTGGTCGGTTCTAACAACTTCAACAGGTCTCAGTTGTATAAAAATGAAAGTTATATTAATGAAAAATCTCGCGTGACCCATCATTTCAAAAGGATCTAAATCAGATGAGAGACTTCCTAAATACCCTCCAATAGCTCATCAGTTTGTGAGTTATAGTGGGATAAGGATATTAATTTAATTAGCACTCTTCTCTTCTCTCTATTTTCTCAGTTTATCAGGAAACGTAGATCCGATCGACTTGTTAACCTTAGGGCGATATAATATCGACTCTTTATCTTGCTCCAATAGTCAAACTCCAAACTCAAAATTTTTTTGTCCCATTCTATTTATTGTATAATTTGTAATTTTTGTTTGGCCTTATAAATATTTTAAACGGACATCGTTCTCTCAGTAATTTATTCTATCGTATTTATATCGATTAATTGAACGCGCAATCTACGGATAGGGTTGAAGTTTATCCAACCAGCCAGAGGATTTAACAATTTTGGTGAGCCCGACGTGATTCAAAAAGACAATCATAGTATCCAGCCGCAGTGCAGTTGCGAAACGGTAGAATAATCAATCGTGAAATTGAGAATCCGATCATCCCAGCATCTATACTGGCAGGAGTTCCAAAGTTGGACATCACTCCATATTCTGGTAGCCCAGTCGAGTTTCCAGAATTTATGGCAGAGTACTAATAATTAAGTTTTGTCTACGACATCAATGAAGCAATAAAGATACGGTAGTAGTGGGATGGTGGCCCGCTGGGCCACATACCTCCCCCTCCCCCGGCAAATTTTTTTTTCTAATTGTAAAAGTACAAATTTTTGTAGTGAAAGGAACAATAACTTCATCAAAAAAAATTTCAAGGTCATTTGAACAAAGACAATGACTCATTCAAGGTCATGTGATGAGTCATAATGATTTCTTAAGGTCATTCAAACAAAGATCATGACTTATCATTTTTTTCTCAAGGTCATTGGATAAGACAAATTATTTTTCAAGGTCATTTAAAAGTAGGTTAAGGTCTTCTAAAAGTAGGTCAAGGTTATTATATGAATCATAATATTTTTCAAGGTCATCTAAAAGTAGGTCAAGGTCATTGGATGAGTCATAATATTATCGAGGTCATTGAAACAAAGATAATAATATATTATTTTTAAAATTTATTTATTTTTTATTTTTATTTTATATACTTCAATTTTTGTTTTAATCAAGACAATATTATGACTCATATAATAACCTTGACTTACTTTTAAAAGACCTTTACCTACTTTTAAATGACCTTGAAAAAATATTATAGGGTTTTGCATTTGATATCTGTTTGTTTCTTCAACAGTAATCGCATTAGTTCTTCACTGAAAGATGATTCAAATTATTTATGGTCTTCGGTCGAAATTCATCAGTAAATATAAAATCTTTTGGCTTAACTGTTTCAAGGTAACTGTTTCCAATTAAAACTTTGAGTTTGTATATCTTCATCTGACTAAGAATAATGAGCTTCACAATCATTATCTGAAGGATCTGATGGAGTATCTTTTTCCGACCATGTTCAAAGCACCATCAGTAATTACAGAAATAATTAAACCTATACTCATTTTCTTACTTTCGCCTGAAAATCCCTTTATAATATCTGTACTGCTAGTTTTTCCAGTCAAATTTGTTGGGATTGATATCAAACGGTTTGGGTTATACCAAATACAAGAAATAAAATGTAAAATTTCGAGAATATAAAAATCAACTAAAACTAATTAAAAATTTGAAAAAAGTAAAAATTGATATTTTTGTGAAGGAAAAGTGGTGACCGATGAAAAATTTGATTTTAAAGGAGAATAAAATAATATTTAATTGATCAGAGGTATATTGAATAGCCATGGACCCAAAATGAATTAATTAATTAAATAATTTGATAGAATAATAATTAGAATAATAATTAGGAGATAATAAAAGGAAAAGTACATTGTGTTTTGATTGTACGATTGAGGGTCATTGAAAATTATCTCATTGGTAAGTCTTTGACCCGGGGATCATAAATTCATTGTCACTGACCTAAGGCGAAATATTACATAAGGATGACCATTTGTTTAATAATTGTTCTATTTGTATGAAATTATCATTCTTTAGATAGTATTATTCTTCAAAGCATTCAATTTTCTTTATTTAATTTTATTCCAAATTATACATTACTGATTATAAATACGTTGCATTTCCACGTAGACATACACGAGTACTGTAATATAAAATGGAAAAGTTTTTAAAAATCAGAAAAAAATTACTTTTTCTATAAAAATATTTTTGCAAATTTATTCAAACCGAAATGAAAGTAAGTGGCTAATAATAATAATAATAATAATAATAATAATAATAATAATAATAATAATAATAATAATAATAATAATAATAATAATAATAATAATAATAATAATAATAATAATAATAATAATAATAATAATAATAAAAATAATAAAAATAATAAAATAATAATAATAATAATAATAATAATAATAATAATAATAATAATAATAATAATAATAATAATAATAATAATAAATAATAATAATAATAATAATAAAAAAAATAATAATAATAATAAATAATAATAATAATAATAATAATAATAATAATAATAATAATAATAATAATAATAATAATAATAATAATAATAATAATAATAATAATAATAATAATTGTAATAATAATAAGAGTAAAAATAATAATAATAGTAAAAATAATATTGATAATAATATTATTTTTATTATTATTATTTTTATTATTATTATTATTATTATTATTATTATTATTATTATTATTATTATTATTATTATTATTATAATTACTATTATTATTATTATTACTATTATTATTATTGAAATTATTAATTCAAATTTTAATTCAAAGCTATATTTTCTGATAATATTTTCAATATGGACGATGTCGGTTATTTCAATAAATGCAAGAGATATGGATCAAGTCGAATACGATTCTTTGCTGCCGAAAGATAAAAGAGGGGCAGAGTTTTACCTCTGTCGAGTCGTCGGAAAAAGGAATTCTGATTATCTCATTCAATAAAACTGCCAAATGAATGGATGTTTTATGGAAATAATTTATGAACTTTTAATAAATAACAATCTTTTTGATTTTATTTTTTTTATCCTTTTCCTCATTTTAAAATGCATTTGTTAAATATTTTTAACAAACAAAGAAAATAAGATTATTTCCAGTTGATTTTACGATTGAGGGTCATTGAAAATTATCTCATTGGTCAGTCTTTGACCCGGGGATCATAAATTCATTGTCACTGACCTAAGTGGAAATATTACATGAGGACGACCATTTGTTTAATAATTGTTCTATTTGTATGAAATTATCATTCTTTAGACAGTATACTTTCTATTTTAGCTAAATGATAGTTTTAGTAAATCATGACCCTCCTGTTGACCCTTGATAAGGTTTACATTTATTGAAATGCAAATCTTTAAATATCTCTTGTAAAGACTGGCCACCTCAATATCTGCTTTATATGTTTATCAATAAAAAATATTTTTAGTTATATTCTACCAAGTATTCAATTTTCTTTATTTAAATTTATTCCAAATTATACATTACTGATCATGAATACGTTGCATTTCCACGTAGACATACACGAGTACTGTAATATAAAATGGAGAAGTTTTAAAAAATCGGCAAAAAATTACTTTTTCTATAAAACTATTTCTGCAAATTTATTCAAACCGAAATGAAAGTAAGTCACTAATAATAATAATAATTATATTTATAATAATAATAATAATAATAATAATAATAATAATAATAATAATAATATTAATAATAATAATAATAATAATAATAATAATAATAATGATAATTATAATGATAATAATAATAATAATAATAATAATAATAATAATAATAATAATAATAATAATAATAATAATAATAATAATAATAATAATAATAATAATAATAATTATAATAAAGGTAACACATATAATGGTAATGATGATAATGCTAGTAACAATAATAGGGAACATAGTAGTTATAATAGGGATAAGAGTAAGATAGATACTGTGTAGATATTTGACATAGCAAAGGGTTTAAAGGCAATATAAAAGTAATCAACACGACGACGATAAGAATGACTATGGGAATAGACGTAATGATAAATGATATGAGAGTATAGGTTAATATTTGAAGAAGATAGAAGAATAATGGGATCTAAAAATCGAAATCGAGTACAGGCTTTCTATCGGCAGCTCGTTGGACCCATGGATTGTTCGGTCAATTATAGCATTACCAATAGAGCTCACTTTTTGCGGAATATCCACCCACTCGAACACAGTTCCAACGTTGCTAAGAAACGGGTGCCGAGTGGTAAGCGAAAGATATTTGTATGGGGTTGTCTGAGTAACAACCATAGAGTTTCAAACTATCAACACCCAGAAACCCACCACTTCCAATAAATTGAGGAAATGCATTACATATCGCATAGATGGCAAAGACGACGACGCGTAACTATTATAAGTCTCCCTCAAATTAAAAGTTGTGTGCTATTTGTAAGTATACAAAATTAAACTTTAATAATTTTGTTTATTTTTAAATATAATCAATAGACTACAGTTGAGATCACTCTTTTGATATTTAAAATAATTTTTCTGGTAGACCGTGATGATTAATCTAGCTAAAAGTCACCCAAGTGGCTTGAAAGTTTTGCCATCCCTGGCATATCAAGAAACAGGAATAAAAAATATAATTTCCTGTGTTCAATAAAACAATAAAAGTTGCAACAAAACATATATTATGACAAGTTATTATTTTGATGAGCTGAAGAAATAACAGACCACCTGTTTGAAGGACTAAAGGTTTACATTTATCACTTTTCTATATTTTTGACCAATCACATTACAAAGAAATTACCGAAATTTATCAAATCTCTCTATTTATTAATAAAAAGAATAAAATATCAAATATTAAAAATGATAAATTCACTGATAAAAAACAATTTAGAGGCTGAAAATATTTCATTTACTGATAAGCCAGAACCTATCAAACGACGCGTTGGACGACCAAGAAAAGTCATTTCAGCGAGCAGAAATGAAATCGGAAATAAAGAAACGATTCCTATTAATAAATCAAATACATCATCAACGGAGAGTTTAAGGGGAAACAAAATAAATAGCTCAGATAGTTCAGATCACTATTTGCGATGTGAAAGATTGGCTAAGAGAAATGTCAATTATTGCGAAACCACTGAGAAAAAGATCAGTAAGCCACCAACTAAAATATGTGAGAATAATATTTGTGAAGTGTTAGCAGAATTCAAAATGAGAAAAGAAATAGAAAGACAAAACGATTTTTTTCAAATGATCAAAAAGTGTGAAGATCCTATAACAAACATATTTGTATAAATTTATTTTAATAATAATAATATTAATAATAATAATAACAATAATAATCATAATAATAATAATAATAATAATGATAATAATAACAATAATAATAATAATAATAATAATAATAATAATAATAATAATAATAAATAAAATCATAATAATTAAAATAATAATATTAATAATTAAAAGATAACGCCAATAACAAAGTCTTACTACGATAGATTTCGACAGCATTTCTTCAGTTACAAAACACCAACTAAAAATATTATGAATTAACTTATAATTTAAATCATAATTATTATCATCATTACTACAAATACCATGATTATTATTATTATTACCATTATTATTATTATTATTATTATTATTATTATTATTATTATTATTATTATTATTATTATTATTATTATTATTATTATTATTATTATTATTATTATTATTAATATTACAATTATTATAATTATTATCAATATTATTAACAAAATTTTGTGTAGGGATTCGTCCTTATTCCTCAGCTTTAAGAAATATTTTTCTTATATAACAATTTAGCCGTAATCCATTTGTATTTCCCTGGTTTTCGGTAAAGTATTTTTGTTGAGTCGAAAAATTTGAGCAGCGTTCCGCCCTTATTTTACACGTTCCATTTTTACGTTACTATTTTTGTTAAGTATTTGAATCAATTCGGAAAATTTGAGCAGCGTCCCGCCCATATTTTCCGCCTTATTTCAAATTAATTTACTTAATTTTTATTTAAAAACATTATTTTTCATGATTTTGGTCGTTCGGATTAATCTTTTTCCGATGGCTATTCATTTTAACTGTTGCAACGATTTCGCAATTTTCCCCGCTACCCATTCCCTCTTTTTGTTTTTAAGATCTATTTATGTTCATATTATATTTAATTAGTGCCCACTGGACTACTCGGTGTTAGAGATTTTGAGCCGATTGTTGTTAAAAATTTATGTAAATTTTACAGGAAACGGATGGTGAAGGAGTAGCCAAGGGACTACTCATTTACCCTCCAATTTCCCCTATGTACGGATAATATTGACGTTCCAACTCCTGCGTTCCGCACGCCAGAGCCTTCACGGGCACGAATCATTGGCGATAGTCCACACACTTACATGGTTCGAATAATATGTTTGATTTTATTAACTTGTGATGTGTCTTTGGCTGTGGGCCGGAAAAGGAATAACAAATAATATTTTACCATAGCATTTGGAATAAAAGTTTCGATGCACTAAGGCTATAGATAGAAAATATTTATTCAGCATATTACATCGGCCACATACATTTGAAATTCATTGTATCCATTCCATAAAATTTACTTCGAAAATCCCATAAATTTAATTCGATAAATCATCCATAAATTCGATTTGAAAAATCATCCATAAACTCGATTCGAAAAATCATCCATAAATTCAATTGGAAAAACAAAATTATCCATAAATTCAATTTGAAAAACAAAAATCATCCATAAATTCGATCTGAAAAGTCATCCATAAATTCAATTGAAAAATTACCCATCAATTCCCTTCGAAAAAATCAGTTAATAATATTGTACCAGTTGAGAGTGATCGTGTTCAGGCAAAATACTTACCCGTGTTAATTGCCTGAATGCACGGCTCTCAACCAGTTATACAACCAGTTATACAGTTCTGTAATGAAATTTTTTCTCCGAAAAATAAGACTGAAAATTTGTGAAAACACATCGGTATTTATACCTATAATTTGGCCTTAACCTTGCGTGTTAGTTTTACTGCGATTAAACAAAATTCGACTTTGAAATTATTTATGTTATCTACATTAAATTTTTATTTATTTCTTAATTTAAATTGATAATTTATTTTTAAAATTTTTAATTAAATTTATTCATCCAAAAATATTTTATTTTTATTCATTTAATTCATTTATTTTTTAATTTTATATAAATGGTCATTTTACGGTCGAATTTTCTTGTTATTATGTTATTTTTTATGTAAATTTCGTGCGGTTCTTGATACATTTTGTATTTATTTTATTTTAATTTTTATGTTTTTGATTTTATATTTATTTATATTCTCTCAGATTTTAAAGTGTTTAGTTAGTGTTGTATATTGTATTTTAAGTTATCTTGGTGCTGGGTTTTCGTGCTGTATTACTGATGCATTTAAACAATTCTCAAGGCTATTGGTGTGCTGGCCCAACATAAAACACTCCGGGGCTCGTAAAATTGCGACCCGCAATTTCTAAAAGATCTAAGCTATGAACTATGCAGAATTTACATTTTCCATTCAATTGGGTCTACGAGTTACATGGTCGTGACCTTAAAACCCACATGCATATAAATAATCATACAGTATACATCAATATACGGATTCCAAGATGAAGTGAAAGAAGACATACAGTCTGGTCATGATCACACATAAAGAATAGTTAATAGTCTAAGAATCATTAGTTCATTGTTAATCATGAGTTCAATATTCTGTCACTTGGGTATTCGTCTCGCTGATGCCTTGAGTTTCTTGGTTTCTGGTTGATTACTTTCTTCAGCAGGTTCTGATATTTTGACGATTCGATATCTATTGTGCGATTTGACTTTGAGATTTTTTTTGGTTTGGGGAATTGACTTCATTAGATGCCGATTGCCCGGAAGATTGGCAGGCTCAGTGAATCCCAGATAAGAAGAATAAACAGAATGTTCAGTTCAAGACTCCTTTGTTGCTGGTCCATTTAGGGCCCTGAGTTGTAAATCGACATTCCAGCCTTCGTTTGTTGATTTTTTCTTTGCATCTTGAACTGGGTGGTGTTCAATTGGATTCTGTTGATAGCTGACCCTTTATCATATTATCTAGTCTCGATTGTTTGATGATAATTGATCGGTTCGGGATTATTCATGATTCTTTGAGGTTGGTTTGAGTTTCTTCTTTTCAGTTATCAATTTTGGCTGTTTGTTCTCGATTTTCGGTTCTTTTTGTTATTTTGTAGGGTTTCTAAAGATCATCCATGAATATTTGAATATGATTTCATTGATGAACGTTTCATTTTCTACTGAATTTCGATTTGATTTTTTTTTCTAGAGTTCTGAGGGTTTGAACGATCTGTTTTTCTTGTTTTAATCCTTTGACCATTGGGTATAATAGGAATTGATCCGACCGTGATTGGTATCCTTTGGGGTTTCTCATATCTCGGCATATTTGCTACAGGTAATATTTTGCATCGTTTGATTGATTGGGGGTTTTTCGACATCTTTCTAAGGGATGCTAGGTTGTACATATGAACTTATTACTGCTATCCTCCTTCTCATCGCCAATATCATGCTGCTTTCGAATTCCTTGTTTTTATAACAATTTTCAGGTTCCTTTAATAGGGCTTGTTATTATTTTCTCTTGATTTTGGGTAGTTGTTTGACTTTCTGTTTCTCTCCTTTCTTTATCTCTGTTGCTTTTATTACCGTATCTGGTTTCTCGTTTCTGTGATTTGTATTACTTTATTTTTGCATCGCTTATCTTCTTTGTTTGCCTTTACTACCATTTGCAAGATTCTTACGATATTCCATTTTGATTGAGTGCATTTTGTAGTTCAGTCTCATCATCTTTTGTCTTGTCGTTTATTGGTATTGTCTTTTGTAATCTCTCTTTACTAATTCGATTTGTCTTTCTTGTAATCTGGTTTTTGATTTTTGAGTTGGTTTTGATTTGTTCTCTGATCCTTTCCTTATTCATATCCGCTGTTGCACGTCAGTCTTGCTTGGAATTACGATTCCGTGATATTCATTTTGTCTCGTTTGGCTACATCTAGTTTCACTTGCAGTTGGTTGTTTTTCTTACTTTATTCCCCGAATTGATTTTTGAATCTCTTCCACCTCTTTGCTAGTTCTATTTCCTTGTCTTTTTCGTTTTTTCGTTTAGCTTTGTTTTTCAATTATCTACCTGTTTGTTGTTATTCGTCAGTTTTGCGTTAATTGATTCAGTTCTTTGTTAAATTATTCTCCCTTGTCTTTTTTGTTGACTGACTTGGTATTTCATCTATTTCTTCAATGCTTTCGTTTCGTGTTGATACTTCCTTTACTGTTTTGCTGCTTTATCTTGCTCCGATCGTGACTTTGTTTTCGTTGTTCCTGATTTTCGTCTCTCATCTGATTGTACTGGATTTTCCAAGTTTTAAATTGCTCTCCAAGTCTACTCTTGTCTCTGATTTCCTTGATGGCTTCGGTACCTCTTAATCGGTTTATTTCAATTTCCTGGTTTGAACTAGTCTATCTCTGCTGGTACATTTAGTTTTCGGATATTGGGCATCGTCGCTATAACTGCGCTTTACTGTTTGACATACTTGGTTAGCTTCCAATTGATTCGTTTCTCAATTTCAACGTAATATCGCATCACTTGTCTTTCTCATTCCGCTTTATTCGTTGTCACATCGTCTGATTTTTAAATTTGTTTTCGCTCCTCGACTATAATATTTATATACTACTTTTATATATTATTGGATATTATTATATTCATTCCATATAATATTTAGACACTACTTTTATACATTACTATATAAACATATCTATTATAAATCTATTAAATCTATTAAACATATCTATTATCGGATTTTCTTTTTCTCTACTTGATCAGTTTTGCTGCTGCTTTATCGTATCCTCTCCCGATTGCTCCAAGGATTGGGTTTAAATTTTGTCCTATTATTTCGATGTCATCTTGAATTGCATTTATCTTAATGAACTCTATTGCGCTTGCTTCTCGCGACATCATAATCTAATTTAACATCGTTTTTCCTTTATTGTCCTTCTCATTTAGAGTTGATCCTGTTTTTAATAACTCCCTCAGAATTTTCGTTGGCGTATCTCTTGACACTGCAATCATCATGGGTGTTTGTCCTTTCTCATTTCTGATATTTGTATGTTGTGCACATTGGTTCATTATCTCGATAATTTCCATCGTTCGTTCCTCGTTTTCGCTTTCTATGGCATGGTGTGGTAGTTTATTGCCTGCTATGTCGATTATTGTGAATAATATTGGAATTCTTTTCTTTAAGATGCTGATTTCTGCTGTTGATTTTGAGCCTTTTGCGTAGTTCGTGATCATCTTTGTTACTCCTTCTAATATCTCGGTGATATTCTTGTTTCTAGTCCATTTCGGCATTATTTCCTTAGTTATTTTGATGATTGTTTTTATCTGTTCCGTGTAATTAATTCTAACATCGTGGATTTCGTTATGTTCTCGTTTCAGTTTCTCCTGATTTCTATAATATCTTGATTTTGTCTCTTGGCTGTTTACGACTCTGGTAACTTGTTTTGTCGTGTCTAATATGTTTTTTTGTCTTCCAGTTGTCATGTCTTTTCCTGGTTCGTAACTTGATTCGACACTTGTATCATTCGCTGGCTTTATTCTTGTGTTGGTATTGATCTCATTTGGTTTCCTATTGCTTCCTCTCATTAGTCCCACTGTTCCGGATGGGTTCTGAGTCTGTTTATTTGGACAATTCCGAGTCATATGTCCCATTTTAGACAGTTAAAACATTTACGCGTCTTTTGTTACAAAATCTATTTACGTGTCCTCTCTTCCCGAATAGTTGGCTTATTTGATGTCGATAGTAGTCGTTCTCTGTGTGTCCCAATTTTTGACATGTTTCACGATATTCTCTGATCTTTACTTCGTTAGCTTTTGTATCGATTGCCCATGTACTTTCTTCGTTCGTTGTGGTTTTGTAGTCGTGTTTTGTTGTGCATATTTACGCTGCATTGTAATTTTCCTTTCCACATTCGTTGTTTTGCTGAGTTCTTCTCTTACATTTTCTTTTGTCTCAATTATCAATTCACTGACTGTTTTGATCTGTCTTGCATATTCGGATTTCTCGTTTGTTGTCTTTGGATTCTCTTTTCGATTAGTTCATCCCTCTGAAATTTTATTAACCATTAAAATATCTATTACCTCTTGTTCGATTGACATCACTCCTATTTCTATATTGTCTCCTGTTGTTTGTATAAATTTTTTACTTCAATACTTTACTTTTCACGTTCATTTGAAGTTCCTCTTTCTTGTCCTTTTCATTATTGTTTAGCCCTTGTTGTAACATGTTTATTTTCGCTTTCCTTATCGATTCTCTTTTCGATTTTTGTAGTAGTGCCCTCGTATTTCGATATTTTCGATATCTTTTATCGCTGTTTTTCTGCTTTTTCGTCGTCTATCGTTCGGTGAACTCTTGAATTATCTTTATTTTTTCTTCGCTGCTCGATTCTTGCTCTGATTTTATTTTGACCTCTTGAGTTTCGTCTTTCTTAATTACTTTATTTTCTTTGTCGTTATTTTCGTTATATATTGTTATATCCTCCTCGCTGTTGACGACACACTGCTCCGCAGTGTGGATTTCTTTTGTATTGACTATTTTCGACATATTGCTTCTACTTGATATTTGATTTCTTTTCATCCGTCTTTGTCGAATTTCTTGGATTTCCTCTCTCTGTAATCTCTTTCATTCAATTTGTTGCTGTTCTGGATATTTTCTGGTCCATTGACATCGAACATCATTCATGTTTCTCCTCGAATTACTTCGTTGTATTTGATTGTTTGATGATATTTGTTGAATCATACCTCTTCTTGAATTGGTTTGGTTTTTGTTGACTTTGAATTCTTCTCATTCGACAATTCTTTGACGTATGACCCGTTTGATCGCAATTAAAACATTTTATCATTTCTTCTCCTACGTTCCGTGTAGAGTTCATTAATATAGGTTGTCTGTTGATACTTTCTGTGCGAACTCTTCTATCATGTCCTTGGCAATTCTTTAGTTGATAACCTCGAACAGTTCTGCATCCTTCTTTTGAATAGATATCACATACTTGATTGTAGTTCGCGTTGTTAATCCTGAAATAATTATTACACTTTATAAATTTACCTCTATTGTCTTGAATCCTCTTAACTGGCATATCGCAAATTCGTGATCATTTTTTAATGTATTGATTGGTTTGCGAATAAATATCTTTCGTTTGTCTCGTTGCTTCCATCGCTATTTTTATTGGTTCCGATACTCGATCTTTTAACTTGGTTTGATCGTTTTTTCTTTCTACTCTTTCTTCTATTGTGGTTAATATTTTCTCTTCCAGTACGATTTCCGTTTGCCATGTTTCAGCTATTTTTGTTCCAACTGTTTTTATTTCCGAATTTCCAGTTTCTTTTTGTCATTTAAATATTCTTAGTTGCATTTTCTTTCTGAATACATCTCCTGTACATTCCTCTTTAAACTCGAAAATATCGGTTCTCGGCTCCTCATTCCCGGTTCATCTCGTGTGATTTCGTACATTGTTGATTTTCTCAAATATATATTTCTGTTTTATCCGTAATTTTACTTTGCAACTCTTGGTTCATTTCTTCTCGGAATTTTTCCATCTCTTTACTCGTACTTGTTTTCAACTGAGTTGGAATTCCTAGCTCGGGTGATTTCATGTTGTTTCCTTTATCGGTTAGCTTTTCCGTTAATTTATCATATTTTTTGGCTACTGTTTCCAAAATTTCTAATCTTGTTGTAATCATTGGTTCTATCTCTCTGAATTCCAATAAAATGGTCTATTTTTTTTTATCCTTGTTCTCCGTTCGTTTCGGTATATTCTCAGTTTCTCCACTCAATGGTTTTCTTGATTCCGGTTTCTCGTAACTCGTTTTCTTGATTCTATCTCTAGTTTATCGGCTCTATTATTCGTCGTTTACTTGATCTCTTTATTCTTTGCCAATTATCTAAAAATTAATAACACTTCTAGTATATATTATTCTACATAAATTTCCGCATTAATTTTATCGTGTTACTCTCATTGCTTCTCCTTATTTTAATTCTTTTCGCTGCGTCAACTTCTTTATCTTTTTAATTTTTGTCTTTTCATTTAAGTTTATTTTAAATTATCTATAACTCGTATCAATTATCTATTTGTTTCGTCTAAATTATCCTTATAGTCGTATCAATTATCTATATTGTCGTATCAATTAACTATTTTAATCAAATAAATCATCACCATCATATCAATAATCGTCTCGTTTACTATTCTCCTTTATCTCTATCATTGGTCCAAAAACGTTCCTTAATCTCTATGCGCTATAGGCCTTTTTACTTAACTCTTCTCGTCTTTTTCCTTAAACTTTAACCGCTGTTGCTCTATGGGCCTTTTTATTTAAATTCTCTTGTCTTTTTCCGTAAACTTTATTCGCTGTAATAATCTTTCTTTTGCTTCATCTCCCTTCATTTTTAAGTCTATTTTGAATTATCTATATCTCGTAACAATTATCTATCGACCTCGTATCAATTATCTATATAGTCTTATCCATTATCTATGTGGTCGCATTAATTATCTATATTACAATAATAAAATCATTATACTCATACTCTCATTCAATCTGTAAATCATTTTTTCTATGTCTCATTGATTAAAAATCGTTTACTTAATCCTCAGTCGATGGCGCTCTATACCCTCTATTGTTTCCGTTGGCTCTCCGGCCTTTGTCATCTTATTTCAACTGGCATTCTGTGGCCTTCAATCTCTAATCTCATTTCAACTGGCACTCTATGGCCTTTAATATCTAATCATAATTCTTTTTTTTTTTTTTTTTTTTTTTTTTTATAATCATATCTCATCTGGCACTCTATGGCCTCTAATATCTAATCATAATCATATCTCATCTGGCACTCTATGGCCTCTAATATCTAATCATAATCATATCTCATCTGGCACTCTATGGCCTCTAATATCTAATCATAATCATATCTCCTCTGGCACTCTATGGCCTCTAATATCTAATCATAACCATATCTCATCTGGCACTCTATGGCCTCTAATATCTAACCATAATCATATCTCATCTGGCACTCTATGGCCTCTAATATCTAACCATAATCATATCTCATCTGGCACTCTATGGCCTCTAATATCTAATCATAATCATATCTCTTCTGGCACTCTATGGCCTCTAATATCTAATCATAATCATATCTCCTCTGGCACTCTATGGCCTCTAATATCTAATCATAATCATATCTCATCTGGCACTCTATGGCCTCTAATATCTAATCATAATCATATCTCAACTTTAATATCTAATCATGTACTATTTAACTATAATCATATATCATCTTTAGTATCTAATCTTGATCACATCTTTACTGTTATAACCATATCTTATTTCAAGATCATCTCTTATCTTTAACATCTAGTCATAATCATATCTAATCATAATCGTATAATATCTGTTATCATCTTTAATCATAATCATATCTCATCTTTAATATCGGAGTTGAGTTTCATCAGTGACTTTTGGGTGGGTTTGAGGCCTCACACTGACTCTCAATCCATGGCGTCTTTTGTCTAGCGCATTTTTCCGGTTACGCTTTACTCACCGCCACTCGGATATTTGATACTCGGTGTGGGATCCGGGTTGTTGTACCAAACTCCTCGCTGGGAAAACTAAAAAAACATTCCCTCAGTACTCGGTGTGGGATCCGGGTTGTTATACCAAACTCCTCGCTGGGAAAACTAAAAAAACATTCCCTCAGTACTCGGTGTGGGATCCGGGTTGTTATACCAAACTCCTCGCTGGGAAAACTAAAAAAACATTCCCTCAGTACTCGGTGTGGGATCCGGGTTGTGTACCTCGGAGAATATAAAAGTATGGAAACGCCTAGACGTTTAGTCAAGCTCCAAAAACGGTTTACTTGACTTCCCGAATAGTGAAAAGAAAAAGAAGCGATAAACATGGGCGCGGAAAATTTTCTCAATAAAACTATCTATGGTTGTTACTCAGACAACCCCATACAAATATTCTTTCGCTTACCACTCGGCACCCGTTGCTAAGCAACGTTGGAACTGTGTTCGAGTGGGTAGATCGTCCGCAAAAAGTGAGCGTTATTGCTAATGCTATAATTGACCGAACGATCTCTGGGTCAAACGAGCTGTCGATAGAAGACCTGTGCTCGCTTTTGATTCTTAGGTCCCATTATTCTCCTATCTCTTTCAAATGTTAACCTATACTCTCATATTAACTATCTTTATGTCCATTTGCTTGGTCCATCTCAAATATTCTTTCGCTTACCACTCAGCACCCGTTGCTAAGCAACGTTGAAACTGTGTTCGAGTGGGTAGATCGTCCGCAAAAAGTGAGCGTTATTGCTAATGCTATAATTGACCGAACGATCTCTGGGTCAAACGAGCTGTCGATAGAAGACCTGTGCTCGCTTTTGATTCTTAGGTCCCATTATTCTCCTATCTCTTTCAAATGTTAACCTATACTCTCATATTAACTATCTTTATGTCCATTTGCTTGGTCCTTCTCATTATTGTCCATGCTGATGATATTTTTTTATGGTCTGCAAACCCTTGGTTATGTTAAGTAAACACAGTACATCTCTTACCCTTATCCCTATAATAACTACAATATTTCCCATTATTATTACCAGCATTATTATTGTTGCCATAATATGTATTACCTTTATTAATTGTTGCTACTGTTACCTTTATTATTATTTTTATTACTATAACTATCATTATATCTATTGTTATTACCACTATGATTATTACTATTATTATTATTATTATCATAATTATTATCATCATTACTACAAATACCATGATTATTATTATTATTACCATTATTATTATTATTATTATTATTATTATTATTATTATTATTATTATTATTATTATTATTATTATTATTATTATTATTATTATTATTATTATTATTATTATTATTATTATTATTAAAATTACAATTATTATAATTATTATCAATATTATTAACAAAATTTTGTGTAGGGATTCGTCCTTATTCCTCAGCTTTAAGAAATATTTTTCTTATATAACAATTTAGCCGTAATCCATTTGTATTTCCCTGGTTTTCGGTAAAGTATTTTTGTTGAGTCGAAAAATTTGAGCAGCGTTCCGCCCTTATTTTACACGTTCCATTTTTACGTTACTATTTTTGTTAAGTATTTGAATCAATTCGGAAAATTTGAGCAGCGTCCCGCCCATATTTTCCGCCTTATTTCAAATTAATTTACTTAATTTTTATTTAAAAACATTATTTTTCATGATTTTGGTCGTTCGGATTAATCTTTTTCCGATGGCTATTCATTTTAACTGTTGCAACGATTTCGCAATTTTCCCCGCTACCCATTCCCTCTTTTTGTTTTTAAGATCTATTTATGTTCATATTATATTTAATTAGTGCCCACTGGACTACTCGGTGTTAGAGATTTTGAGCCGATTGTTGTTAAAAATTTATGTAAATTTTACAGGAAACGGATGGTGAAGGAGTAGCCAAGGGACTACTCATTTACCCTCCAATTTCCCCTATGTACGGATAATATTGACGTTCCAACTCCTGCGTTCCGCACGCCAGAGCCTTCACGGGCACGAATCATTGGCGATAGTCCACACACTTACATGGTTCGAATAATATGTTTGATTTTATTAACTTGTGATGTGTCTTTGGCTGTGGGCCGGAAAAGGAATAACAAATAATATTTTACCATAGCATTTGGAATAAAAGTTTCGATGCACTAAGGCTATAGATAGAAAATATTTATTCAGCATATTACATCGGCCACATACATTTGAAATTCATTGTATCCATTCCATAAAATTTACTTCGAAAATCCCATAAATTTAATTCGATAAATCATCCATAAATTCGATTTGAAAAATCATCCATAAACTCGATTCGAAAAATCATCCATAAATTCAATTGGAAAAACAAAATTATCCATAAATTCAATTTGAAAAACAAAAATCATCCATAAATTCGATCTGAAAAGTCATCCATAAATTCAATTGAAAAATTACCCATCAATTCCCTTCGAAAAAATCAGTTAATAATATTGTACCAGTTGAGAGTGATCGTGTTCAGGCAAAATACTTACCCGTGTTAATTGCCTGAATGCACGGCTCTCAACCAGTTATACAACCAGTTATACAGTTCTGTAATGAAATTTTTTCTCCGAAAAATAAGACTGAAAATTTGTGAAAACACATCGGTATTTATACCTATAATTTGGCCTTAACCTTGCGTGTTAGTTTTACTGCGATTAAACAAAATTCGACTTTGAAATTATTTATGTTATCTACATTAAATTTTTATTTATTTCTTAATTTAAATTGATAATTTATTTTTAAAATTTTTAATTAAATTTATTCATCCAAAAATATTTTATTTTTATTCATTTAATTCATTTATTTTTTAATTTTATATAAATGGTCATTTTACGGTCGAATTTTCTTGTTATTATGTTATTTTTTATGTAAATTTCGTGCGGTTCTTGATACATTTTGTATTTATTTTATTTTAATTTTTATGTTTTGATTTTATATTTATTTATATTCTCTCAGATTTTAAAGTGTTTAGTTGATGTTGTATATTGTATTTTAAGTTATCTTGGTGCTGGGTTTTTGTGCTGTATTACTGATGCATTTAAACAATTCTCAAGGCTATTTGTGTGCTGGCCCAACAATTCTTTGAATATAATCAGAATATAATAATAATAATAATAATAATAATAATAATAATAATAATAATGGTGGGTTACTGGGTTTCGCTATTTGTTTGAATCTTCCTGTAGTTGCTCCGGTAACGCCATATAAATATTTTCTAGCTACCACTCGGCACCCGTTGCTAGGCAACGTTGGTAATGTGTTCGAGTGGAAGACCTATGCTCGCTTTGTAAGTCCCTTGTGTGTGAGAAGTTTCAAGATCAGAATCAAGTTAGTGAGTGTTAGATACGGTGATGGTGTTCTTAGAGATAGGACGACGGTTACCTGACGAAGTGTGAATACTCATGAAATGACTGTAGGGTTTTAATATTTATCAAATTTTCAGACATCGATTGAATAATTAGACAACCTTTATAATTTAATTACATCTATAGATTAAACAAGTTTAAATCAATTAAGTTTATTCGACAGACGAGCGGCTCTACGTCTGGCACGCTCTTTTCGCCCTGGCCTATAACTGCTGGATGGTTTTGTAGTAGGAATTGCAGCGGGGGTTGGTTTGTTTATTGAGTCCCGATAAGCTAATTGGGATGGAGCGAAGACAAGAGGGTAGGTTATTGCCTCTCCCTCCCGACTGGCGGACAAGGTAACTTCCAACCCCCTTATCTACGTTCGTAGATTTTTATTTAATTGCCGTTCCTCGGCCCAGCCCTTTTTAGCGGCGGTAAGCCGGTGACGCAGAGGCTTAACTTTGGCTGGATCCACCCATGTGGATTTCACTTGTTGTATCTCTTTGGTTATGTGTATGATTTGGTCATACAGTGCTTTGTTGGCTTGCTGGGCACGAGTCAGCTCCTTATGCAGCAGTTGGATGGGTTCCATTACTATTAATACAGATATTTTAAAAATTTGATATTTTAAAGAAACTTTATTCGTATACGCTATATTAAACAAATAAGGAATTCTCTCATTAAGACTAAGATAAAACAGTTTATTTAATGAAAACCTTTACCAAACGATTAAATTAGAGAGTGTTCTTTCATGAAGGGGTAATTCAGGAGGAGGGAAACCCCTTTTTCACCCACTCCTCCGGAGAATAACCAGATATGGTCATTACTGGTCGCTTGATGGAGCGAGCCCGCGTGGTCTTCGGCCGGTTACCGAGAGAGGCCTTGCGTGGTGGTGGATGCTGGTACCTGCTGGCAAATCGACCAGCTAATAAGTCTTCTTCTACATTTGCCAGGTACTGGCGCGCCCTGACTACTTGTAAATCCACCTGTCATTGGTGGGCTTCTAGTTGCTCGAAGAGATGGTGGGCCTGCGCGTGGATTTCCCCGGCCGGCTCCACTCTTGCCATGGTTGTTCGGCCAGCCATCGGTCGTGGTCATTTTCTGTTGAGTCAGTTAGTTGAGGCTCCGGTGGAGGGAACTCAGGTCATCTCTCCTGCCGGAGCTGTTCCCATGCCCACCTCCACTGATCCGCAATGTGGGTTAGAACACACGTCATTGAGCGGGGTTTTTCTGAATGCGAAAAAATTCATTAGTAACGCCATATATCTATCTTTAATTAAATAATCTAAAAGATAAAAACAAAATTCGAATTAAATCGTTTATGAAAAACATACTGAGGGCCCTAACAATTATGCAATTAAAATATCCAAGTCTCTCATAAACCATTCAGTCCAATTCAAGAGAAAAATTCTATAATCCAGCGGGTAACTTTACTTTAATGGTTGATCAAAATTATCAAAATTCAGATTTATAAAATAAGTTAGCTGGCTAAGAACCTAAAATCCATCGACTCCACAAGATTCTCGATTTGAGAATTAGATTTTTGTAGGGATTAAAACTTCTAGATAATATAAATTTCCAGCAATTCAAGCTAAGAATATGTCTAAAAAATTATCGATAGATTTATTTACCTAGCTTGATCAAATTCTACACTCAGATTTAGGGTTAACTCGTGTAAACTATTTAGAAAGGAGAAAAAATCTTATAATGAATATTAATAAAATATGATCAAATTATCAGTTGAATAGGCTTTTCCTATATTCAAAAATCAAAAGTTAAAGTTATATAATTTATTTACTAAGATCCATAAGGGATTTATAAATCAAAGTTATTAAGTTATTATGCTTACTATATAGCTTATTCAATTGTAAATTAAATTTTATTTAAATCAAAAAAAATATATACCAACCAGTATATCATTAATTATTTAAAGATTGAAAATAATCACAAAAAATCTACCTGCTATATTTAAATTACATTCCAAAAGCTCAACGGGGTTAAACGGTCGGCTCGCCGGCATTCCTTCGTTGATATTAACCTGATTCGCCATTAATATAACTTTTGAAAAATGGTATTTCGATATCTATATTCATTTATAAAGGGAACGTGCCTGGTAGAAGTGCACTTCGTTATATTCCCTGCCCCTCAGTTGTGTGGCAACATCCGATCGGTGTGTAAAATCGTTTATTTATTTAGTAATCAGATTGTCAATACGACCTGCGAGGTAAGAACTGAAATCTTATTAAATTTACTTATCGATTTCTAGACAATTCAATAACTTCTTTGGAATCTATTATTAACTCGGGAAATTTCAACAAGGCAATTCAATAAAAATTTTTGTGGAATTTATTATTAACTCTTTCAACAGGACAAGTCGATATATTTTTTGGAAATTTATTATTAACTCGGGGAATTTCAACGCGATAATTCAATAAATTGTTTGGAACTTATTATTAACTCGGGGAATTTCAATACGATAAATAAAGATCTTTGAAGCTTCTTAAGGTAACTTTTTATTCCTTTATAATGTTCTTACTACCTGGCTGTGTAGATTTCATTATGTCGGAGTCTTATCAATTAGCGGATAATTGGGTGGAAAATTTATCGGTGGGTTGTCAAAAGTATCTTCCTCTAAACCTTCAGAAGGCGTCGATATTCGCTGGGTAGTATGGAATTCCCATTCTGCGATATGATTTTATCTCCGAAGTCCTTCAAATCTGGGATGACAATAAAAAAACTCGGTCCGGTGAAATTATTCATTTAAGTCTGTGAATTCACTAAATATAATCCCCTCTTGTTCGTTTTATTTGGTGGTAGTTTGTTTTAAGTAAATTATTTTTATGAATTAGGACATATTTGTTTATATTTTATTGGAAATCTTTTCATTTAATTCGGATTGGAAATTTTAACTCGTAAAGTTGATGTCGGAAAAGGGGTTGTAGACTTATCGCCGACATTAGTTTCAAATTTTTCTCTCCTCTTTATTCTATTTAGGTACATTAAGTTGGGGTTGTTATTATTTCAGTTTATGATTTATTTACGGATCATTTATTATTGTGGGTTCTCGATAACTTTGCTATTAATTTAACTGTGCCTTTTAGAGTTTCAAAATTATATTCATATTTAATTCAAATTGTTAACAACGATTTCATTTTATTATTCCCCGTTACCATCCTTTAATTGATCCTAGGCGCATTGTGTTCATATTATATTTAATGAGTGCCCACTGGACTACTCGGTGTGGTGATTTTGAGCCGTATGTAGATTAATTTAGGTCGAATTTAAAGAAAACTAGAAACGAGGAAGTAGCCAAAAGACTCCTTCCTTATTTCTCCTTTCTTCTATACGGAATGATATTGACGTTCCAATCCCTGCGTTCCGCACGCCGGGTCTTCACGGGCACAGATCATCGGCGATATTCCACGCTCTTACACGAATCTGAATAATATGTGGATTTTACTAACTTGTGATGTGTCTTGGCTGTGGGCCGGAAAAATTTCGACAATAAAATAATTAATAAAAAAAAATAAACTGATTTTAGATTTTTTAAATATTTATTAAAATGTTAAAAAACAATATACCAAATTACTTGTTAAAGCATAACATCATACCAAATAAAAATACTACTCTCCCCACGCCGACATCCTAGCAGAGCTCTAATGAGGTTGTGAGGACGTGACGTGGAGAGAGAGTTTCCAAATAAAACTCTCACTCACCTAAAGTAGATTTAAAAGTTTTGGGTGATTCAAAATTCGAAATAGTTCAAATTATAGTTTGAAAAATGGTTAAAAACGCTTAAAATTGTGTAAAAATGAATCGGTATATATACCTATTTTCTGTCCTTAACCTCGCGTGTTCTTTTTGATTTAGTAAAACAAAATTCGACCTTGATATTTTCTAGTGTATTCTAATCTTAATTTTTATTATTTTTTAATTTCTTTTGATAATTTTTTATTTGAAATTTTTATTGAATTATTTCTAATTCAAATTCTTTGATTTAAATTTCATTTTCATGAAATTTTCATTTTTGTTAAATTATCAAATTTCGGTCGAATTTGTTGGGTTTTCGTGTTATGTTTATATTTTTATCGTGCGGGTCTTGATGCTTTTTGTTATTATTTTTATTTTATTTTTATGTTTATTATTTTATATGTAGTTGCTTTTCTCTCATATTTTGCTAGGTTTAATTGATGTTTTCATAGGTTTGATTTTAAAGTTGTAGGTTGTATTTGCATGTGTATTACCGATTCATTTAAACATTTTACAAGGCCGTTTGTGTTCTGGCCCAACAACAACAATAATAATAATAATAATAATAATAATAATAATAATAATAATAATAAATTTTTAATTATATTACAAAATAATATATTAAAATTTTTTTATAAAAAACAAATTCTTTTCGTAGTTAGAATTTCCTTAATGATTAACTCTCTTCTATTTTATTTTTATTTAAAATTTTTATTATTCATTTTTGTTTTCTTTGTGTTTTACTTTTTTCTTTTATTATTAACGTTTTTATATTGCTTTTCTGTTTTAATTTTATAATATAATTTCACTAATTTGATAATTGTTTAATTTATATTAATAATTAGTTTTAATATTATAATATTTTGAAACTATTAATTATTTATTAATAGTTAATTAATTTTTATAAAAATAATCTGGGATAACGTGTACTGATTTTCTGGGAAATCTTTCTTGGCGCCATACTGTGTAACTCAAAAAATTGAAAATAATTAAAAATAGTTAATTAATTTTTATAAAAAAAATCTGGGATAACGTCTACTGATTTTCTGGGAAATCTTTCTTGGCGCCATACTGTTGAACTCAAAAAATTGAAAATAATTACAGAACAAATTTATATATTTCAAACAGCTTAAATATTTAAATATATATTTTTATTTTAAAATTTATATTTTTAAAGTTTATATTTTATAACAAATTTAATACCATAAAAATTCTTAAACTAATATTAATAATCGTAATTAAATTGTATCAAAAAATATAAAATCATTTTGTTTAGGATTGTTTCGAGTTCTTGTAATAAATCTTCAACCCCAGTTGGTATATGTTCTGAACTCATTTACCAATTTTCATGTTATTGGTGTCACGTCACATGCATCCGAGAGACTTCCGTTATTTCTACACTCTGGGTTTAGAGAAATTATTTTTTATGAATTTTATTCATAATATAAATAGTATAAAAATAAACATTATTAAATAATTTTTATTTCATGAGTTTGAAACGACGGAAACTTTCCGTTACATTTAAAAATTTTTTCTATGTAATTACAAGTTTCAGAACGACTCTAAATATTTTTTTTTTACAAAGAGACAATATTTAAAAAACTATTTAAATAAAATTTCTACTAAATTATTTTGTCATTACAATAGTAGTAATTTATGTAATATTTTTAATCGTCATACGACTGTTGAGCCGCTAATTGTGTCATTACCGTTTCTTTGTACATTTCGACTTCAGCAACATTATCCTCAATTGACTCTTCCTCCATTTCTCCATACAACACGAAAAGACCATATAAAATCATCGAACACACAATCAACAGCGGAAGACTCGAATAAAGCATTCCTTTATTGGGAGTCTGATTGTACGCAAATATTATCAAAATAACCCCACCAATCATACCCAACCCGCAGATTACGCAGCCAATCACCATGAGAGTTTTTTGCCATAACGCCAGTTCCGGCTTTAACATATCATCTGTAATTGGCGGCACAAAATTGTCAAAGTCATCCGGATCAACAAAATTCTGACTAACAAATGACATTCTAGACATTCTAGACATTCTGTTGCTTTTGTTTTTGTTGAATTCATTCGAGTCTTCATTCAGATTTCGAGATTTATTGGAATTGTTCAACTCGTCGAATTCGAAAAGGTCGTTGGCTTGAGAGTTGGCTCTTTTTGATTTTAAGCATGACAATAATTTCCGCATCACTTTCATTCTGATTTTTACAAAGCTGAAAATTTAAAAGTAAAATGAGAAGTTATACATTTCAGGCTTTATGGGATCGATTTAATTAATAAAATATTTATTTATAATACATTTTAATTAAATTATATGAAACGGTTCAATGCAATAAATGAACTCGACAGAATTACGGGAGATTTTAAATACTTTCCGGAGTCACATCAACCGATGAAAATATCATTCAAAATTTTAAATACTTTTAAAAAATATAAAATGTAAAAATAAGTTTTTATTCAACTGCGTAAACATTATTATTAGGTAAATATTATGATATACAACTGTAACAATTATTAACGCCCACAATTCCGAAAGTCACTAAAATTTTTCCAGAATAAAATTAGTTAAATCTAAAACGATGACGAAAAAAATTTATCCACATTTGAGTCGCTGAATTGCCAAACTCCACAAAACAAAAATCAAAAAAAATCAAGTAGAAATATAAAATCAAATTTAAAATTCCTTTCCCACTTTAAATTCTAATAAACATTTAGTGGTATTAAGTCTCTTACTAATCACTTGCACTGGAATAACGGGCTATACATTTCGACTGCTATCTGTACCAAATTTTGATATGATTTACATTGAAAGTCATGTGATCATTGCTAAGTGTATTTTAAATAATTGTCAACACAAGTTGTTAAATATATTTATATTAGATATATTTAATTATTCATTAATCTAGTCGAGTGGTCTTCAAACTTAAAAAGCTCGCGGAACCCTTATGTGAAATAAATTTAGTAATTGATAGTTAGCTTTATAGTTATATACATTCTATATATATATATATATATATATATTTATTTATGTTTGTTTTTTATGAGAAATAGAGTAATTTCTTTTGAATTACTGATTTTTTTTGGAACCCTTGGGTTTAGTGGAACACATATTGAAAACTACTGATCTAGTGATTTAATATTAAAATAACGTGAAGTTAATAATTTTGCCTTGTGAATAGCTCAATTATAAAACACATTGTGTTTCAATTTTTATCATTTTCTCGCCGTCTTGTGAAAGATATAAAGTCCAAAATGTTTCGTTCCATTTCTTTTGTGTCTTGAGCTTTACTTTACTTATTCTTAAAGAAAATTATAAAAAATATGTTCAAATCAAATTTTCCGGAACTGATTATTACCTCAAATGATTCTAGCTCACCACTGCGTATAACATTTTATCAGGGGGGCAAGCAAGATTTAATTTGAAGCTACAAATGTACTAAAACCTCTCAAGATACCTACCTATTGATTGACAGGTGTTTTCCTCACTGTCATTATTAGTTTTGCAGAACATCTTTTATCGGAAATACATGAAAACTGTTGTTAACGTAAAAATAATGGTTTTCCTGTGAAATATAGTATTATCAGAACTTTGTACGATGTTATTAATACTATATAAAAAACGCTATTGGCGTACGGTTTAAGAAATCCCAGTTTTTAAATTAAGGAGTGGTCAAATAAAATCTTGCCCCTCTCGCTAAATAGCTAGGTTGGCACAGATGATTAGAGGTTGCGTCCAAACCTTTCTTCGTCAAATTTCAGTGTGTAAATTTCATTGAATATATTCTATATTATTCATTGATTATTATATTTTTATTGATTATATGAAAGATATTTATCCTGATAAATAATTACCAATGAAATATAAAAGTGTAAAATCCGACAAAAAGAAATCTCAAAATATGAATATGGCTACCAATACAAATGCGAATTCCAAACAGTTCCTGACCTATAACGACATGCATATCTACAGAAAATTCGAAACATTATCAGGCAACGAACTGAAACGATCTAGCACAGTGAGACACTTGTCAAATGCATTACAGAGCCGAATATTGCACAATGAATTGGCAAAGTTCTACGAAAAAGATTTCCGTTCAAAAATTCAACAAAAACTCGACAAATACTTGCAATTGTATTTCATTGAGATTGATGATAAAATTTGGAAAAAATCCCGCTCGAAAGGATTCTCATGTGAATTTATTAAATCAATCAAAAACAATAAACTATTCAAAACCTATTATCAAGAACTATTCCAAAGCATTCTCCGAAGTGAAATAGATGATCGGGATAAAATTCTATTGAAATTCCTAATCAAATATCAAGGCACACCGATTGGAGTGCAAATACACCTGAATCAATCTCTACAGAAACATTTGCAGCACTGCGCAGCGTCATTAAATGTGCAAAGAATTCCGAAATCCTACATTAAAAATATAATTAAATATTGGCCAGTTCCAGTCCATCAAATACTGAAAAATGATTCGCTGATTGTCTATCGATTTCACGATTCCGTCAAAGAACGATCAATCAGATTTGAGATAATAATTTTCCGGCCAATCAAAATCCAAATAATCCAAGTGAACGCAATCGAAATTCATAGTGAAACCGGTTTGATTATTTATAAAAATTATTTCGGTTCGAAAATTTCTGTTGTTTGCAGTCGGAATCGTTGGCTCTTGGTCGACGAAAGTAAATCCGTTATTTTCTCCGATACGCAGAATTGTTCCCGAAATAACTGTTATAAAGTTACGTTGAAAAATTATCAAAAAAATTTGAATGGGTTTTGCGTGTTGATTCGGCCGATTTTTGAAGCTTTTGCAGCGATTTCCAGTTTCTGTAGCTATCTAAAATTCCATGTCCGTCAAATCAGTCCAGTCGTGTCGACGCCGATATCCCGGGTGCATTCGACGTACAATTGCAACGGAATCATGGAATCGGATTTATTCCAATATATGGAGAATTGTTTTTTCAAAGAAGAAAATGTATTAAGTCAATTGGTTAAAATCAACATTCATTTTCAATATTTAAATAGATGATGAAAGATTATTATTATAATAATTTTTATTATTATTATCATTATTATTACTATTCGTCGAAAATAAATAAAATTGAATGACTCTTTTTCATTTGTTTTAAATTTAGAGAAAAATTCAAATTATTCCCCTTCAGTTAACTTTATGAGGATTTAATGATAAAATCATTTAACTGTAAAATAGATGTACAAAATACAATATACTTATGCAGAGGCACTTAGAGGCCAGGGCCTAGTAATAAGTGTGGCTCCATCCACTGCAAAATAAAAAAATTATAACTTTTGTTGAATAAAAAATAAAATTCAAAATATGAAAAAACAAAAACGAAATTTAATAAAGAAATTTAAAAATGTGATTTTCGAGCCATTAGAGATGCAAAAGAATTAATGTTGAGTGATTATTCATTGGGCGGTGTACGTTTTATCAAAGGAACGTGGGAAGTCCTTGCTAGAACTAATAAAGTGAAATAGTAATTTTATGCTTATGGATCTGACTCAAAGCATGTTTTAATCAACGATAATGAATTCCAAATAATATAAAATTTATTGAATAAACACAAATATCCACTGTCCAATATTCTGATTAACCCTCTCGGTGTTCGACAGTGTCTAGCGGCCAGGAAAGAAGGCTCGGGTGAACAAAAATTTTTTTTCTCGTGTTCAGGAGCACCATATTAGTCTATGTACCAATTTTCAAAATTTTAATTTGTCATAAATTATTTTTGACGCGGAGAGGGTTGTCTAATATTTATTTAATTGCGTTAATATTTTCTATCGAATTTTGTAAAATTGGGATTACGATTATCAATTAAATAGCTATTTCTGACATCAAGAATTTTCTGCAGAAAATAACCACTCAGAAATAAGAAATGTCAGTTGACCTTTGATTTTCTTTTCATTAAATTATTTTTAGGAACTTATGATTTCAAATATTAAAACAAATAATAATAAATTTTATTAAAATATTTTTGACACTAATTATACTATTGGCAAGGTTCTTTCTTCAACAATAATATATTTTATAAGATTTCAGAACACATGATTATATAATTAATATTGAAACTACAATGCTTCAAAGCGCAATTGAGAATGGCTTCAATGACATCAAAAAGAACCTATCAATTGCAGTAATGGAAAGTTTTTACTCAATTAATTTATTTTAATTTAACCTATACGAACAACAATAAATTTTAATAATAATTTTTAAGTTATTTAAAAAAAATTTCATTTTTTTTAAAATAATATGAATTTAAAGAAATATTTTTAGATTTTATCATCATAAAAGTGTTGGGCCAGAACGTAAACGGCATTGGAAAATGTTTAAATGGATCAGAAACACACACGCAGATACAACACGCAATTTAAAATAAACCTGAAAAACACCAATTAAACCATATAAAATCTGAGAAATAAAAGAATTAAATATAAATTAAGAAACATAAAAATAAAATAAATAATAACAAAATGCACCAAGATCCGCACGATACCTACACAAATACAACAAGAAAACACAACAAATTCGACGAAATTGGAAAAATCAATTAAAGTTCATTAAAGCAAGATTTAAATCGAAAAATTTGAATTAGCAATAATTCAATAAAAATTCTAAATAAAAAATTATAAAAATAAATCGAAAAATAATAAAAATAAATAATAGAATTTGCTAGAAAAGAACAAGGTCGAATTTTGTTTTACTACATCAAATTTCACACACCAAAAAATTAGGTATATATACTGATCCATTTTCACATTTAACTTAACCATTTTGAAAACCATAAAACCATTTTTTGAAATTGTTAGAACTGTTTTAAAAACCATATTTTCAAATCTTGAAAAAGTTATTTTCAGACGAAATTGGAAACCTTTTTTAGGTAAGAAACATTTTGGTTGGAACCCTCTTTCCACATCACGTCCTTGCATCTCAATGGAGCTCTGCTCGGCGTTGGCGTGGGAAGAGAGGTATTTATGTCATTTTGTATTATGATTTGATGTTTTTATGGAATGGTTAAAATGGGTAAATTTATTGTTTTATAATTAATAAATATTATGAATATACATAACTTATTTGATATGCTTTCTTATAAATCTTTAATGTCGAAATTTTTCCGGCCCACAGCCGACACATCACGCAAGATAGTAAAATCAACATAGTGCAGATGCATGTAAGAGCGTGGAAAATCGCCAATGATATGCACCCGTGAAGACTCAGCGTGCGCAACGCGGCGGTCGTAACGTCAATATTTATCCCTATAGCTGAAGCGAGAAATAAGGAAGAAGTCTCTGACTGCTTCCTCGTTTCTCAGTTCTGTAAAATCGACCTAAAATTATCTTACAAACGGCTTAAAATCACCACACCGAGTAGTCCAGTGGGCACTCAATAACTATAATATGAACACAAAGGCGCTTAAGATCTATTAAAGGGAAAGGGTACGGGGATAAATCAATTGAAATCGTTGGTATAAATAAATTAAACTGATATTTAGAAATGAATTAACTGGTAGTATATTAACTCCAATTTACGTCATCGAAAATATAAATATAAGTATCGTAAGCGGTTCCGTGAGCCCCTTAAGTTGAATCGAGTTAAAAGATTTTTTTGTGTCATTAAAAATAAATATTCCCTTAATTAATGTGAATTTTAATAAAATACTTATTGAAAATTTAAGTGACTCACGGTTCAATCTAACTAACTCCTTGATTCAGGATTAAAGTAAACGGGATAAAATGGAACTTGTGAAGGGTATTGTAATAGATTAAGTTAAAATCATTGATATAATCAATTTCCGTGAAAGAATTTATTGTTAATTTAAACCTCTGATCTAAATAAAACTCAATACTACGATAAAGGTTAATGGTTCAAAGAGGTTAAACAACCTTAGTGATAATAATAGTAAATCAAATTCACTTTTAAATGAAACTGATTGCGGGAAGTACCCAAAATGCGAGTGGAGCTTTAAACAATTTGGATGAAAGGTAAATCAATTCGTTAGGTAAAACTTATGAGAAAGTTGCATTAGCGGAGGATAATTGTTAGCAGCAATTTAAATTTACAGTTCAATTATAGTAGGTAAACTTATTTAGAGGGACAAATCGGATCAAAAATCTATTTCTAGAAGTAAAGCAAGGTAATAAAACTAGGTAAACCTGAGTGCCAGAAATAAACTGAATTCATAGTTTAGCTATAGTAGTTGCAGCCAGCAAATAAATCAGTTAAATATCGTGGATAAGATTAGATAAAGCTTATTTTAATGGAATTAATAGTTCGAGCATAGATAAAAGTTATTACTACCATTAACTTCATCCCATTTTCCGAAGTAAACGAATAGAAATCATTTGAACCATCGACTTAATTCAAGTAAAATCGAAGAAATAAAGTTACAATGACCATCAATTGTTAATATATTACGGCGAAAAATCAAGTAAACATTAGATAAAACAATTCATGATTTAAACTTGCCAAAGATCATATTTTAACGACAAAAGATTAGTGATGGAATTAGGTAAATCGCATTAGCTAGGCAATTTAAATCACGGGGATTTTCGTAATAAATAATTCGCGACATTCGAAAGTCAACCCATACACAAATGAAACGAACGAACACAACTTTATAATATAACCAGAAGATCAGGAAAACATAATACAAGTAAGTCTTACGACCAATCGACGTAGATGTAAACCGAAATAATTTCCAACCACCGGTAGATAGAACATCCAACCGATAAGAGAAAATACCCATCATAATTCATAGTAGAAGCACGTATGCGATGCTAAAAAATCCAATAGATAAAGATATTAAAATCGATCGAAATGATAACTTACCATAGTTGATCTGGTCGAGCTTAGTAATTGAAAAATTCTAAGATGGCAAATAGATTAAATCAAACCGGATAGTAGATTTACCAAATGAAAGTACATCAACTTAGCCGATTTATCCGTGAATAATAGCCATAAACCGGAAATTATACCGCCAAATTAGTCAGATCGGTGAAATCCTGAATTATAATAGACATAATCGACGTCGTAAATATAAACATTTACCATCTCGGGGTGGATGCGTATTTCCGTCAAATTAACCGTGTACAAAATTGACATAACTACGCCCGTTAATAAAATTCCGAAATCGATTAAATGATTCCCGAACTCAAGAATTTTTTTCTTGAATTAAAAGTTAACTAATAGACGCATGATGTCAAACCCTTCTAAATAGACCACATGAATCGAGATCGACCAATTTAAGTACTTTGAAGGCGTGGAATGTTCGCGAATAAATGGAGACCCTTTCGTAACCATGAAACTTGGTGGAAATAGTAAATAGTCCTAAGCCTAATATCGACGATAATTCCAATGTAGACGAGATCTAACGTTAAGTTCTGCCCAACATTGACCACAAATATGACGAATAACAGTACGTGAGAGATCGCAAGTTTCGACTCGTCCCAACAACGTAATATAGGACAATACGAGAGCCCAACAGCAATAACTTGGTCATTAGTGAGTCAGTTAATAAATCGCGCGCACCATTTAGATAATCCGCTTCATTCTTTCGTTCATCACACGCCAGTGACTGATCATAACATATTGTTTTCAGCCAGAAACATGTCTCTAGAATGGACGGATACCCAATCGACCGACGCGCCGAGCCGAAAGGAGTCACCCAGAAGGACAAGGATGCTCGGAAAAACTCGTAGACAATGGCCGTACCCTGCCACTTGGAAGGCGCCGGATCCAAATAACGACCCTGAGGGACTCAATAGCCAACAGTACCCAGCTGCCGAGATATTTTCAAACGCGCAGGACCTCCTCACCCAGTGGGAGCGGGTGCAGGAGCGGGTGGACTTGCAAGTAGTCAAGGCAAGGATGTACCTTGCCAACGTGATGGACGATATCCTTGCCGGGCGGATCGCCGTCGCCCATCCACCCCGCCCAGTTCGAGACACTAGGCGACCCTACACTGTGGAAGCCCTCAAAAGAAGCCTAGAGCGGTACTGCTCGGACAATTGAAACAATAGAGACAAATTAATGTAGTGATTGATAAATAATTAGAACTGCGTGTGTTTTCTTCTCTTATAACTGGAATTAACTTTCGATTTGTTTAATAAAATTAAAATTTAGACTAATCATAAATTGAAGTTGTAACAACCCATTTAATTACAGTGATGTCCTCTCTACGGATCCTACAGACCGAATTAGACCGCGCGAGACAGACGAATGCAGAGTTACTCAGTCAGGTCCTGCAATTAACTCGCGAGATGCAGCAGGTCAAGGCGACCTGTTTAGACCCTAAACGGACGAAGATACTCTATCAACGACTCACCGCAGCTCAAAAGGGCTGGGCCGAAGAACGCCAGCTCAATCGGAGTCTGCGCACGCAAGTTCGGGGACTCGAAGTCGCCCTAGCGGTATGCCGAGAAGGTGAAGCGGTAACTTACCCGCTCATCTTCGCCCCAACCCAATTGCCACAGACCACCACCAAGCCGGTAGAACAACCCATCATTCCAACCACCCATCGCCGTCCGGGACGTAAGGAACGTGCCCGACGTCGCGCAACTCAACCCCAACACGCCCAGTAGAAACTATTGTACATGTGTTTGAATCGAATAGAATAGTTTTAATCTTAGTTGTATTGTTACTTCAACATAGTCGTATGCCAATATCGTCATAAACATTTTGTCACCCCGCCAATTCGTTCCACAGTCAATTAAGAACAAATCCTGAATAGTTATGAGGGACAGAATAAAGCGAGCATAGGTCTTCTATCGACAGCTCGTGAACCCGAGGGTTGTCCGAGCAACTATAGTACTAGCCAATGGTACTCAATTTTTGCGGACAATCCACCACTTGAACACATTACCAACGTTGCCTAGCAACGGGTGCCAAGTGGCGGTTAGCATCACTTTGTATGGCGTTACTAGGGTCACCGGGAGGATAAGCAAGATTTGAAACCCTGTAACCCACCATACAAATTTGGGGGCTCAGCCGGGATTGAAGCTTTGTTATTTGGAGAAACCAAAACAATCAAGTTAAGAAACAACAGTGAAATTTGTCAGTACACCCTCAGCCGGGATTGAATGATTTTCGTGTGCAAACAAATGAGAGGGGACAGGTTACAGAACTATCTTTGCAAATAAAAATGTCGAGACGACATTTTACCAAACCCCGGAGAGATGAAATACGTGGAACTTAAAAGTGTAAAGAGCGATTGTAAAGATCGAGGAGAAAGTGTAAAGATCGAGGAGAAAAATTGAAACAGTAATAAAAAACGATCAACCTGACTACGAGATACAAATTTGGGGGCTCATAAAATAACTGTTTCACCAAGAAATATAAAGGAAATATAAGTAAATGTTTAAAGTTCAAACAGAGATGTTGGGACGATATGTTGCAAACCCCAGAGAGATGAGAACGCCATGAAACAAAAAAACCCAGAGAACAACTGAGGAAAAACGAACAACCCGACTACAAGACAACGACATAAACAATGAAAAACAACCACGCTGACTACAATAAAACAACCAACCCATTAATACAACGATTGATTTGCAAAACCCCAAGGAACCAAAACGGACATTAAAGTTACATAGACAGCAACGCCAAAGCATTCAACAACCATCAATACTGGACGACACAACACCTTTGTAAGATACCAACGACACTCACAAGACGCATGAGCAAACAACACATAATTAAAGGGCAAAATGCGGGATAAAATGAAATGGGGTAAGTAAGAGAGTAACGATAAATTACGGGGGAAAGCAATAGAACCAAGTAGAGGAAGTCAACGATAATGGAATAAATTACAACGAGTAGTGATTAAAATAGTAGTTAATAAAATGAAGCAAAATATATTAAAAGACTAAAAATTGAATGAAGTTAGTTAATTAGTATTTAAATAAATTTGAAGGGTAATTAAAAGAGATTTAATAATTTTAGATGGAACCAACAAAAATTATAGAAAAACTAAAGGGTATCCTAAACATCGAAAACGATAACCTAGAGGAACTAATCAACAAACAAAAATTAATTAAACGAGCTAAAGAGGATATATCAACGATTTCAAACCTGTACTCCGATGAACATTGCATATTAATAAAATTGATCGATATTGATAAAGACGTAACAACTGAAAGAATATATGAAATTCTATTTATGAGATTAGAGATAACCAAATTTGGGAAAAGCTGGAACAAGTTAATGGAAAAAGTCAAACATATTGAAGACGAGATTGCAACAACAATGAAAGAGCAAACCAAGGCTTATTCGGAATGTTATGCGTGCAAAACAGAGGAAGCACGAGTAATGGTGATACCTTGCGGACACCTGAGTTATTGTCATGGATGCGCACAAGAGTCGCACTGTATGTTATGCCAGCGAAAGATAAAGGAAAGACTAACGGTTTACTTTCCATGAATTGTTATGATGAAATGAAATAAATGTGTATTATGCAGTACTTGAATTATTATTAGATGATAAGACGAATATAAAAGAAATATGCAATGTTTGTAAATAACAAAACCACCCGACAACGATAAATAAAGGTAATAGACCAAACACACGAAAGCCGAATTAGGGAAATAATTAAAACACATGCACAGAGACACAAAATATTGGACGGAAAAATTTCGACAACTGAGTTCCCTAGTGTATAATTCTTTTTGTTTTATCGATATTATATTTATTGATACTATATTGAGATAGACGAGAAAAAATGGTTAACCTGAGCTATCGAACGATAGTACGCTCACCCAAGGGAAACCCTGATCAACCCTACTGAGAAAGGAGCTGGTAGGCCAAGTCGCGTATGTCAGCAAGTAACCGGCGAGAGATTGATCACCTCTTTTGGGGAGCTTGCTGATGCGATTACCAAAAATTTTGAAGGGGGGAGTGAAGAGATAAACCGAGAGGTGAGAGAAAGAGTGCGCACGGAACAGAATTAATAGTTTGATTAAAGGTACCTAGAGATGACTTCTTTTTCCCTAGCTGGTGGTGAGGCACCAGAGGACAGCTACGGACTGTCGTGCTCAGGTTGTTATCAGCCAAGGGACTGATGGCGCTGAGCCGTTCGAAACAAAAACCCGGATCACACACCGAGTATCGAACGATTCTTTTTTTCGCTGGGAGGAACTCGATACAACAACCCGGATCCCACACCGAGTATCGGGGCCAAACGGTAGGTGAGATGTGAACTAACCGGTAAATGGTTCATACTCAAAATGTCCTACTAAAGCCAGATGAGAGCGGCCGAATTGAGCCGAGAAATCTGATGGAAGGAGCGGACAGAGATTTGATAGTTTATTTTCCGCTCCCACTTTTAATCGTTTCCTTTTCTTTTCACTATTCGGGAAATCAAGTAAACCGCTTTTGGAACTTGATTGAACGTCTAGGCATTTCCATACTTTTATATTCTTCGAGGTACACAACCCGGATCCCACACCGAGTACCGAGGGAATGTTTTTTTATTGCCCAGCGAGGAGTTTGGTACAATAACCCGGATCCCACACCGAGTACCAAATATCCGAATGGCGGTGAGTAAAGCGTAACCGGAAGAATGCGCGGCCAAAAGACGCCATGGCTTGAGAGTCAGTGTGAGGCCTCAAACATACCCAAAAGTCACTGATGAGCTCAAGTCCGGTGAAACAATGAGAGATAATATGAATAAGACGAATACGAATATGAGTAAAGATGAAATTGACAGAATATGATTATGATCAGATACTAGAGGCCATAGAGTGCCGGATGATTATGATCAGATACTAGAGGCCATAGAGTGCCGGATGATTATGATTAGATATTAGAGGCCATAGAGTGCCGGATGATTATGATTAGATATTAGAGGCCATAGAGTGCCGGATGAGATATGAATATGATTAGTTATTAGAGGCCATAGAGTGCCAGATAAGATTTGATATGAGTAAGGATGAAATATGATTATGGATAGATATTAAGGTCACAGATGATTATAGAGGGCATAGAGCGCCAGCGACTGAGGATTAAGTAACAAATTTTTCGGGAGACATAGGAAAAATAATTAATGGAATGAATGAAAGTATGAATATGATGATTTTATATTATTGATATCATGATATAGATAATTGATATGACTATATAGATAATTGATACGAGATTAATAGATAATTATTACGAGGAATAGATAATTAAAAATAGACTTAAAATGAGGGGGGTGAGTCAGATAAAGAAGACCACCACGATAAATGCGAACAAGGGATGATAACATATATAGTATGGTAAATGGAGGAGAAATTAGTATAGAGTATAGAATATTGGAGTGTTATTTATTTTTAGTAATCAATAGTCAAACAAAGCAATCCAAGTCAAGTGCAAAGCAAAGCAAGGGAGAAAATATTTCAGAGCAAACGACAAAGCAAAGTGATAACAAAGGAACTTAAATAAACGAGCAGAAAAGAATTTGGAATAAACGTCAGAGTAGTTACAAGCAGATAAGCAACCAGAATTTCAAAGCAACCAAAGCAAGAAAAGAGAAACGATAAAATCAGTCAAGCAAACGAATAACCGTAAACATTGATAGCATCAGCAACCACACGAGAAGCAAAAGCCAGGAGAATAGAGAAAAAAGTTTATTAAAAGCGGAAGAAAAGAAAAAAGTTCGCAACGGTAGAAGTGCCAAAACCGGAGTATCAATTACAGCAGCGACAGGAACCGGCACAGATAGTGGATTAACCGACGTTGAATTCAACAGTAGCGAAGAAAACGAAATAAACGATATAGAAAACCGGTTGCCAATAATAGAATCAGAGAACGAGGAAGAGAGATCAAAAAACTTAAACATTAACCCAAACATGGCAAATTCCACAAATTCCAACCTGACTTCAATTCCGGATGCAAATACAATGTTAAATAACAATAATGCAACAGTAGGAGAATTCAGAGAAAAGTTTAGAGGAGAACCGTTCGACGGTAGTCTCAACAAATTGGATACATTTATAAAGGAATTCGAAGTGTATAAAAATATCTGTCACTGGACAGATCAAAAAGTAAAAGAGCGACTACCCCTGTATCTGAAAGGGAGCGCACAAGATGTATTTGTAGAAGAAGCAAGAGACGCTACAAAATTGACAACGTGGATAGAGATTAAAGAGTTCTTAATAAAAATATTCGGAATAGAGAAAAAGGGAAATAGGAAGATATTAGACTTCCTACATCGAAAACAAAGACGAGATGAATCAAATGCAGTGTACGCATGTGAATTAAAGAAGTTATGTAAAGAAGCCTTCGGAGAAGCAGATTTGCCCGAAGACAAAATGGTAGACGTCTTCATAAGAGGAATTAAAAGAGAAGACATACGAGCCAACCTTGGATGCTTGGCACCAGAAACATTAGATAAAGCAGTAGCAATCGCAAACAGATGTGAAGCCCATCTGGGACTGGGATATCAAGTGGCAGTCTTGGCCACAGAACCAACAACATCAACAGTCAATGCCAACAATCAAAACAACAATACCAATCCAGCCATGAATCAATTCATTCCAAGAGCACAGCAGATGTTCAAGCCACCAGCAACGAGAAATCCGGAGGATAGAGGTAATAACCAAGTAAGTTATAATAATAATTTCAGGAACAATCCAAATGCAAATGAAAAATGCTCCACATGTCAAAGAATAGGACATCGGTCAGAGAATTGTTTCCGAAATTACAACTGCCAGATATGTGGTAAACGAGGGCATACTGAGAAAATATGTAGACAACCTAATAGCAAAGCATGTTACAATTGTGGTCAACAAGGACACCTCGCAAGGCAATGTAACATGAGAGGGGAGTCAAATCAACCAAGACCAAACAATAATCCTATGAGAAATCCACAAATTAACGTGATGCAAGAGATAGACATGCTACGAGAAACACTACAACGAATGCCCATGGAATTAAAAGAGATGATGCAACAGATGCCCACCAATATACAACAACAACGAATCAACGTAATGAGAAGCAATGAGGAGATTCAAGAGCTGAGAACCAGAGAATATCAAGAGCAACAACAAGCTGAATGGCAAAGACTACAAACAGAAGAAGCCCAGGAAATCCAGCAAAGATGGGAGAATCGAAGACAAACCCCGAAGAGAATTAATATGATGAGAATGGAAATTCCAGATGAAACTCACACTGCGGAGCAGTGTGTTGAGAACGAAGGGGGAGAAAATATGATAACTGATAACGAGAAAACGATTGAATTAAATACGATGGAAAAAATAGAGGCCATCAAAGAATTTACAGAGGAAGAAAAACAGAGACGTCGACAACTAAAAGAAATGACAACTGAGAAATCAGATGAACCAGAAACTCGAGAAAATAATCGAGCAGAGATGATGATAACGGAAGATCAAAACAAGGAAACATTGATGTACGAGATAGACGAACTCGAAGACGAAATTATGACGCAAACAATAGATAGTGCACTCGAGAAAATAAAGCAAGAGGAAGCTTTGGAACAAGAGGAGGACCAACTGAAAGAAAAAGAAGCAATCCTGAAACAAGAGAAAGCGGAATTAAAAAAGAAGGCACTAATATTAAAAATAGACGGAGCGTTAAAACACTTAGAACAAGAACAAGCACTAGATCAAAAAATAGAAGTGCTGGCAGAGAAAGTGCTATCACAAGAAATGAAAGAGCCAGAATTAAAACTGCAAAAAGATGAACAGGAATCATCAACGTCAAAAAGAAAAGAAAAGATATCAGAGCCAATAATAACAAAAAATCGAATCCAGAGGATACTGCTACAAAAAATAGAAACAAGAATCAGAAAAGAAAAGCCCACGTGGAGTGAAACTCAAATCGAGAACAGAATAAAAGAGATATGGTTCCAAACAAAAGGACCAACAAAGATAATGAAAGTAGAGGAACAACCACATATCAATATGTTGAGACAAATACCAGACGATCAAACAGACGGAGATGAAAGTGAAATAAGCAGTCTGGGAGGAGAAATATTTCAATCATGCGAGGAAAATAAACCATATAAAGATGAATCAAAATCCGAATTAGAGGAAATGGAAACAAACATGCCAAGAGAAGATGAAACCGAGATATTAAAAGAAATCAACGAGATTGTAGAAGAAGTAGATCGAAATCAAATGTTCCTAAACCTCAGAGATACAACCGCATACAGCAGAATAATGAAATTAATTGCGAAAGGATATCAACAAGATAACGGTACATTTACAGCATCATGGAAAGATATGATAAAAAAGTACCAAGAGAACTTGAAAGAATATGATAGAGAAGAGTATCAGGTAATTATTGATTTTCCAGAGATACCAAGACAGATAATAGCCACAAGAGGCGAAAGCACAAACGAGTTGTATGATTGGGTAGTGAAAAAGCTAGGACCCAGTTATAAAAATAAACTTTTATATTACCAAGGAAGAAAAATAAAGCGAGATATACACCTAGCGGATGCTCTAATATGGCCATACGGAATAAATGTAGTAACATTAAACAAGAATGAAAGCGAAGAAACGACAGCAGAAATATGGCAGAAAATTCAAATATTGTATACCAAAGACATAAAACCTGGATTAGAAAAAGAGAGACAAAAGATAATGAGACAAAACCAGATAAAAATGACAGAACAAGCAATAGACCAAGCTAGAAAATATATTAACCGATTATCGTTAACTAGACCGATTTCAATGAAAATATTTGTAGAAGCTGTACGAGACACAGACATTATGAGATTTGACAACGAGAGAACAGATGAGTTAATAGCCAAATACGGAGAGCATCAAAGAGACATGAGGGGAGATGAACCAATAAAGATAAAAATAAAATTACCAAATGATGAAATAAAAGAAATATTGGTAGATCCCGATTGTCAAATGCATGAATTATACCGAAGGATAAACAGAGAAATTATACAGCCAATAATCGAAAGTAGTGACGACGGTATGGTGGAAGACGTGGCAATAATGTATCACAAACGGCAAATAAGTCCGCGAGAACGAACCCCGATATACGAATTAGGTATATGGGAAGACGGACAAACCATTAATATCATAGCCATGGATGAACCAGAGAGGAAAAATACAACAAAAAGGGAACAACAGATCCAAGAATTTTAAGAGGAAATGAAAAGAAAGATGGACCAAATATTAACCATCTACCAGTTATGGAGACAAGATGCGAAGTTGAGCACGAAATTGCAACCTATAGATGATTCGCGATGCCGATCAACACCATGGAAAAAGGTGTATGATGAAAAGACAAAAGAGTGGAAATGGAAAACGGAGAGAACCGAACCGAAATGGAGAAAATATATACCAGGAGAAGCGCCAGAAGAGGCAGCTAATGAAACAACCTTAGAGTTATATGAAGATGAACCATACGAAAACTTACCAGAGGAAATGATAAACGAAATGGAATGGCAACCAGAAGAAGACGAGGAAATAAACGATAGAGCTCGACTAGCCCCATACACATGGAAAATAGGTGGATGGGCGGAAAAAGTAAAATCGGCTGAGGAAGAGAAAATCATCGGTATCACAAGTCATCAATTCTATACAGAGATCGGAGGATACCGGATGAAATTGAGAGTGTACCCAAACGGAGATGGGGTAGGAAAAGGAAAATATCTATCAGTGTATTTTCTGTTAGCAAGAGGCAGATATGACGGCAAGTTAGAATGGCCATTTAATCGGAAAGTCACAATTTCAATCGCTAAACCCGGAAAATGGGAAGAGCGACACAGCGAAAAATTAGGAGTAGACCCAAGATCTATGATAAGTCAGAAGCCAAAATCCACTGAAAATGTAGCAGGAGGAGTACCACAATTTCTATTGAAAAAATACGTAACACCTCAATTCGTAAAGGATGATACGATATACATCACGATCGAAGTAGAAACAGAACGAGAAATGAAATTGCGAATCCAACAAGAACAAGCGAGACCGCGAATCAGTGTACTCGAAAAGCGAATTCCAGGAATAAAATATTTGCCCACAGATATAGACGACCCTGTGGAAGAAGGATTAACAAGATTAACGGAAACGCAAAAATGCAGAGAGTTAGCAGCGATATTGAGAACCGAAGCAAAAAATCAAAGACGAACTGTAACAGATTTAGCAAAGTGGATAATCGATTCATGTAACAGATTAGAGAACCTGCGAAATATTGTAAAGGAAATAGAGGAATATCGGAGAATGTATGCGTGGTACCCAGAGCAATTCAGAGAAATTATCCGAAAATGGAAACATACCGAATGGGCAGCCGAAACGATAGAGAAGTATAGTTTAAAAATTATGATGCCAGATTTCGAACCAATCGAAAGAGAATTTTATATCACTGCCAAGGTAAGTGAAGTGAAAAAGAGAATACCATACGAACCGCCATTTCATTTACAATACCAAGGACGATCATTAGACGACGATCTCGAAATCGGAGTCACGCAAATGCAATTGGGATTGATAAATATATTAACAGTAGCAAAGATTGCGGGTAGAGAACTGAATAAAAGAGAAATCAAAACGAAAACGCCAATAGGACGACAAGAAAGTCTAAATACGCCAGAAGTTCCACCTGCAACGGATGAAGTAATCGTCATCACAACGGGAGATAAAGAGATACTAAATGATCTTAATGATATTGTGGACGAGGAAACAACCAGGAGAATACTGGAATCAAGAGATTTGTTCATGACAGAAAACGAAGATGATATGATAACAGATGAACCAGACGAGCTAGTATGTGGTCAAAGACAACCAGTCAAAATTATAGAGCCAGATACCGAAGAGGAAAATAAAAAGAAAGGGAGAAGACGCCGAAACTCAACAGGAGACGAATGGGATAACTGGATAAATGAACGAGGAGCTACAACATCCAAAGAAACGGCAGACGAACAACCTAAACGAAAGGAAACAGGCACAGCAATGGAAAAGAAATCCAGAGGACGACCAAAAATTGATAAACCAGCTCCAGAAAGGAAAACTAAAGAACAAATGCAGATGGATCAATTGACAACGAAATTGAACAAGCTCAGCCAAGTAACGAAGCAGTTACAGGGAAAACTGAAAGGGTCAAGAACAAGGAGCAAAGTGGATTAATAGATTGATAACTGATATGCTGGGATTAGCAAATCCAGAAATAAAGAGAAATTTGAAACTCAATAATATCGGAGCAGAAGCGAAACAGCTTTGGGCAGCAATAAAACCAATAATAAATAAAATCATGGACAATAAAGTACGAACCACAACCAAAGATCCAGAGGAATTACTGTTGATAATAAATCACTTAACGAAACGATCTGATGACCCAAATAGATATTTGGTAGGAATGGCCTATCTGATGTACAATACGATAGCGATATACAGAAAGCGAACTCCAAGATACAACCCAAACGGATACGAATTTGCAATAACGGACATTATCAGAAAAGTAATCGAACCATTCATCCTGACTCAAGGTGGATGGCAAGCCTTTATAAATTTGGTAAGTAAAGATGATCAAACCGAGATAATGCAGACAAAGTTAAAAGAGTTATTAACGGAATTCGAAACAACGATTAATGCAAGCGATCCAAAAACAGCCAGAAAAGGGATGAATACGATAATCACTACAATACTCATATGGATGATGTGCGTAAAAGGAGTAGAACCGTTTGTAGTATATGATTGTGATAATATAAAGATTGGTGATAAATACTCACTAAAGGAAACGGAAGAGTGCAAAGCAGCAAACCCCGGTAAACTACAGACAACGGCAACAGCAGTATCGTATAATGTATACCAAGAAGTAGATTTCATCAAAACGGAAATCAAGGAATGTTCAGTAACAAGGAAAATTGTAGCATTTCATTGCGGACATCACTCACACTCAACAATTATAGAAGCTGGAACGGAAACAACAGTAGTATCAGTAACGCGGAGCGAATGTGAAGAAGGATTCACAACAGGACGTATCTCGATAGCCGGACGAGTGAATGTAGCAGCCGAGGAAGGAAAAATAAAAACTACCCGAGTATACGCTGCGGGAAGAATAACGGCTGGAGACGGAACGTGTCAAGGAGGAGAATACACTCTATTAAATCAAGTGGTCAAAGGAGTAGTAGTGATTGAAAGTTATCAAGTAAAGTTGGAGAAATACCAAGGATATTTTGATCCAGATACGCAAGCAATGAAAAAGTATCCCCAATGTCTAGCAACAGATAGATCATGCAATACGGGAATGTCAACGATTGTATACCACGCCGATACCAGAACTTGTAGACTCACCTTATTGAAAAGCGCAATATTTGATGAAGTGCAAGGACAAGTGCACAGAGAAACCGAAACTAACACGCAAAAAAGTGCATTAGATGAATTACGGAGAACCGGAAGAATCGGAAAACCAACGATCACCACAACTATCGGATCAGAGGTCACGCCAACAGTAGTAATATCAACCGATACCACCATCGGAATGAGATTTATAAAAGGGCGAATGGTGAGTAAATGTGACGAAATGGTAGCTAGTACCAATTATAAAGGAATATTCTTATCGCGAACAGCAATACCAAACGCAAAAGCGCAAATAGACCCCAAGGATGTAAAACTATATCTCTATATAAATAACAAGATGGATTTCTTATATCATAAAGGATTGGCATCAACAGAGAAAATATACTACGATTTAGTTAAAAATGACTGTATCTTGAACAGAGAAATATTAAAAACAAAGTTAGCAATGGCAATCACAAATCCGGATAACGCAATTCCACTACTACCACTCCAGGAAGGATATTTTGGGAGAATCGTTGGAGAAGTTATGTACACATACAAATGTGAAAAGACAATTGCAAAACTGCCAGAGAATTCAACAATCCCAAGAGATAAATGCATAAACGAATTAGAGATAATGCATAAAGGAAAAATCAGATTCGCTCAACCAGTAACAAGGATGATAAATCCAGAAAAATTCGTACCCAACATGTTCAGTTGTAGTAATGTATATGGACCATTATTCGAAATAAGAGATGGAAGTTGGTTACAATTCCCAACTCGAGTAATTGTAGCACCACCAAATATATTTGGATTAACAGAATTGGCCAGCGAAGCAGAATTCAAACCAGTTGATATATCACAGAGTGGAATATACCAAACGAAAGATCTGGAACGAGCCAGAGAACATTTATTATTTCCAGCACAAAGGCAAGCAATATTATCCAACATTGTAACTATAACGGGAGGAAATAACTATGGGGAGAAACCCAACTACGAATTGTTACTATCACCAGACCATTTTCAACATGCTACAGCAAATATGATGAAAGCCATGTGGGGAAGATTCTTAATCTTCGGACAAATGATGGCAGGAATCTTAGGAATAATTCTTATTATTCAAATCGTAAGAGTAATCATAACACACATGTTAGCATGTTTCGATATCTACAAAAGAGAAAGGAAAATCAACTGGAAAATGGCAATTGGATTCTTACCGTTTTTAGCTAAGACAATGGTGTTACATGGACACTCAAAAGATATCCACAAGATAAAGAGGTTAGTAGGAATTCTAACGAAAATGAACGGTACCGATGAAGAAGTTGGACGAAAATTTAAAGCAATAATGAGATTAGAAGCCGAGAAAACCAGAATGAAGCGACAAAAAACGAGTAACTGGAGACGATGGATAAATTTCAGAGATGATAGCAGTAATAACAGCGACAACGATGAAAACCAAGGAGGAACGCAGATGCTAACTCAAGAGCAACTCAAACAATGGGAAAATCGAAAGACAAGACATAGTGGACATTATAATCATCCACCACCAGTATATGAATGTTTAAAGAAAGCAACATCATCAGTAGAAAGAAACGCACCGATAGAACGACAAGTACCAATACCAAGATCAACAACATTACGAAACATTTATCCAGTACCATACGAACCAAATTGGGCAGACTTAGTACCAAGAACCAGCCAAAGATCAAGAAGTGTGGACCAAGATCCAGAAACTCGAACTATCGCTATGTTACAAACATTAGCTGGACCAACATTAACGGTACCCATAGAAATAAATGGGGTAGAAATAAAAGCAATGATTGATACCGGAGCAAACATCTCAGCAATAAAAATGGATAAAATACCCGGAAGATTGTGGCCATGTATAGAAGAAGCTAACATGGATGTAATAACTTGCAGCAAGGAATCGGTAGCGGTCATCGGGAAAATCTGGTCGATAATAGAATATAAAAATGTAAAAATCAATACGTATTTAGCAGTCATCAGGAGATTAAGCGCAGATTGCATAATTGGAACGGATCTTATGCCAGAATTATTAAAAGAGATAATAATAGATCTAGGATCGATGGAGCTGAGAGATAAAACCGGACGAATATGTATGTTGAAATCAGAAGTGAGATGCTCGGAGAAAATAGTAGTGCCAGGGCGCACACAAATGATTTGTTACGTAAAAGTGAACGAGGAAACTAGAGGTGAAATGATTTTCGAACCTAATCACAAATTTGAGAAAAAGAAGGAACTGCCATTAGCCAGAGAAATAGTGTATGTAAACGATAACAGCGAAATTCCCATCAACATTACAAATTTTGACGAGGAAGATAAAGTTATCTATGAAAACGAAAGATTGGGAAAGCTAACACCGATGATGGATATTGAACTCCCGACAACAAAAAATGAAGGAACTGAGGAAGAATTATGGACAATCGACAGTCAGCTGTTAAACGAAACCGAAAAAGAACAATTACAAAAACTGCTAATGGAATTCAAAGATATATTTGCAGCATCTGACTTAGATCTCGGTACAAGCGACGTAACGCAACACACGATACCATTAACAGATGATACCCCAATAACACTACGGCCATATCGATTGGCAGAAGCTCAGAAATCTGTAGCAGAAAAAGAAGTTCAAAAGATGTTAGACGCAGGAGTAATCGAACCAAGTTGCTCGCCATGGCAATTTCCAGTGGTCATGGTAAAGAAAAAGGACGGAACACAACGGTTCTGTATAGATTATCGACGACTCAATGCAGTAACAAAACGAGATACATACCCGTTACCAGACATAAATGAAATGTTACAAACTTTACACGGAGCAGCTTATTTTACATCGCTAGATCTAAAAAGTGGTTATTGGCAAATAAAAGTCAAGGAGGAGGACAGAGAAAAAACTGCCTTTACTATCGGAAAAGATCTATACCAATTCAAGAAAATGCCTTTCGGACTAACTAACGCACCAGCTTCGTTTCAGAGATGTATGAATTTTGTAACTCACGACAATGTATGGTATATATTGATGATTTATTAATTTATTCTAGCACCTTCGAGCAACATTTAAAAGATATCCGTAATGTATTCCGTTTGAGACTGAATGGAATTAAAATTGAAAACCGTCAAAAATGTGATTGGGCAACAGGATAAAAAGTCACCTTCTAGGACATATTGTAATCAGCAAAAGGCAAGGAACCAGATCAAGAAACATCGAAAAGATAAAGAATTGCCCTGCACCAAAGACAGTCACACAAGTGCAAGAATTCTTAGGCTTATGTGGGATATTAATCGAAAGTTTCATCAAGAATTACGCAAACTATTGCGAAACCAAATACAAAGAATTATATCCAAAAAAAGATAACCCCCGTTTATAAATGAGAGGAACAAACAAACAGCCTTTGAAACAACTCAGAGAAATAAACTGATATCAGCACCAATACTCGTACACGCCCCGATTTAAGAACCGTTTTTATTTAGCGACAGACGCCAAGTGGATAGTGCATCTGGAGCAAGTCTGGGACAATGGATGACGAAAAAAGAGAACGAGTTATTGGATATTATAGCGAAACGTTCAAGAAACATGAAAAGAATTACTCTGTGACTGAAAAGAGAGGCATTAGCATTCATCCAAGCTATTACATTTCAAATATTTATTTATGGGGTCAACGAAGATATACATCACTACAGATCATCAACACCATTGATGGCTAGGCCCACACAAGAAGCCTCGAGAGATTAATGATGATGGGCAATGCAATTACAAGAAATTCACCGTATAAAAATTCAAATCAGGAAAAGCGAACGCTAACGCAGATTGTATTGTCAAGATTTGTATTTGAGAGAACTGATGGATCATGATGTAGACGAAATATGCATGATCATCCGCAGAAATATCGAACTTCACAAAATTAGAAATGAGCAGAAGGAAGACGAGAATGAAAACAATAATTGAATTCATAGAAAACCAATGATATGAAAATCTTCGACAACAAACAGTAAATTAAAAAAAGAGCTATGGAAAAACAAGACCCGAATACCTAGGAGGAGGGATGGTTATTACTAATGGATGCGACAAACGACTCATGTGTTTTCACCAGAAAGCAGAACGAAAAAGAGGTATTGACAATATCACGATGGAAAACTTGGAGGAACACAAATGTCGGCTAAATGACGGAGCAAGATACGCCAAAGAATATTTTGGCAAATATTGGAAAGGGACGTAAAGGATGGAGTACAAGAATTGTTGTTGATATGTGCAACCGAAAAGCACAGGAGTAAACGTGAAAGCACCGTTAAGAAGCCAGATGCAATTCCACCAAAACCCATGACGATGATCGCAGATGGATTGTAGTAGGACCACTACCGGGAACTAACAGATGGAAATATTAAATAATTGGTAGTACAGGATTATTTAATCAAAAGTTCCCGGAAGCATTCGCAATACAGATCAAAAGAGCAGAACAATAGCGAGAGGATCCCTAGTAGAAAAAGTAGTGCTGTAGATAACGGAACACAACAGATTTTTAACCAGAGTCAAGGAAACCAACTCTCATGAGCGAAATCATAGAGGAAGTAACGAATAGCTGTCAGAATGGCGAAGTTGAGACATCACCATACCACCCCGCAAACAAATGGTCAGAACGCGAACGATTAATGGTATATTAAGTAGAATGATGTCAATTTGTAAGGCAGACACCAAAAAGATGGGATAGAGTATATAAACCTATGCCTATGGCATAAAGAAAATAGAGAATGTCCATACAGTTCAGGCAACAGAAAATGAGCCCATTTAGAATTAATGTACGGACAGAGAATGGCAACATGCCGATAGAGCTTAGAATATCAGACCGGCCGATAGTCAGCAGTATAGTGGAGAATGATGATTATGTAACAGGATTCAAAGAGGAATGCAGAATTGAAAACAGCAGTATAATATTAGATGTAATCAAGAAAAGGTTATATGAAGAGATTGCACGATAAAAAGCGAGACGTAGCGCGAACAATACTTGTCAGGGTTGAGGACTGGGTAAATAATGCGACGCCAGAATTAGTCCGCAGGAGTAGCCCAGAAATTACAAAAGATGTGTAAGGGACCTTATGGATAATGTATGTAAACGAGAAAATGGCTAGAGTTTAAATGGTCAATCCCACTTACTAGCTATCTACGTAAACGGAAGTAGATTGTAAAAGCAATACGAGAACAATAACAAAGGAAACCAAGAAAATCGAGGTATGCAACCAGATCACAAACTCAACAACTGAGTATAAACGGATTAACGATTGAGCCGGAAAAATAAGAAGCAACATCAATAATACCGTGAGGACTAAACCAGAAATGAACCCAAAATTACGCTAAATGCGACCCAAGACAATTAGATAAAATGGACATAATAGTAAAGCTATCAGAGAAGTTATGCCCAGAATGGTCGAAGAAAAGGATGGATGAGGAATAGTAAACAAAGCAGAAAAATCGCAATGGATTACCTAAAGGAGCTAGAAGTCCACCAAAATGGGATCGTATCAAGGAAAGCATACCCCATGATCTTCACTATGGCAAGAAGTAGAAGGAAACGTACCTTTACATATGGCAGTACAGCATAGAAACACCCAAAGGATAATAGATATAATCCAACATCTTTTTTATGCAGAAATGCGGACACGCCTCAAATATAACCAAACGAGAGGGACAAACACCATTAATGTTCGCAAGTTCAGCAGATATTCTACAACAGTTCTGAGAGGCTACTAAAAAAGGATCATCGTTAAAGAAGAAGACAATGGAGAAAATAATGCACTACACTATGCAACTGAAAATCGAGACAAGCAAAGTCACATAAAATTTTATAACCAGTAACTCACAATCAAGAGAAAGAGAAATGATGGGTAAAACAATCCAAAAATTATGGGAAGCTATCGACGCCAAAAACAAGATGAAGCAACAGCCAATCTGATGAAATGGACCTACGAAGATCAATCCACTTAAAGTAATTCAATTAAACTACATGGTAAGGAACAGAAAACGTTCTATTAAAAAGAAACAATATATGCATTCCTTTCCCAGTAAAACAAAAAGCATGTTGTAAATGGGAAGGACTAAAATTCACCATCACCAAAGAAAGCAATACGAATCGAGATAGAAAGGAACCAACTATTGAGATAATACCACAGATGGCATCAAAAACAAATAAAATTTCAAGCGAGCAAACAAAGATAAAAGAAATGGACGATAATAAAGAGCAAGAATAATAAAAGTATACGAGGAAATAATTTGAAATAATAAATGTCGAGGAACGACATTTTAAAGAAACCCCGATGGAGATAATATGAAGAAGGAGGAAGTGAACAACAACAAAGATTCTAGGCGATCAAAATGCTAGAGACGAAATAAATCCGCCAACAAGAGAAAAAGGAATCATCTACGAGGAACGTCAAGAACGAGCAACAGCAATAACGAGGGAAAGCGAAACAAGGGATGATGTTTACTACATACAAAGGAAAAAATCAAAACGCCGATCCGACCCTGCTACAAAAAATGCTCGAAATCTGTAGAGGAAATAAGAAGTTCAAAAGATGTTAGACGCAGGAGTAATCGGAACCAAGTGCTCGCCATGGCAATTTCCAGTGGTCAGGTAAAGAAAAAGGACGGAATCACAACGGTTCTTGTATAGATTATCGACGACTCAATGCAGTAACAAACCGAGATTACATACCGTTTACAGACATAAATGAAATGTTACAAACTTTACACCGAGCAGCATTTACTCGCCTAGATTCTAAAAAGTGTGGTTATTTGGCAGGAATAAAAGTCAAGGAGGGGAAGAAAGACAAACTGCCTTTACTATCGGAAAATGATCTATACCAATTCAAGAAAATGCCTTTCGCGACTAACCAACGCACAGCTTCGTTTCAGAGATGTATGAATTTTGAACTCACGATAAACAATTGTATGGTATATATTGATGATTTATTAATTATTCTAGCACCTTCGAGCAACATTTAAAGATATCCGTAATTATTCGTTCGACTAAGAATGGAAATTAAAATTAAAACGTCAAAATGTGATGGCAAGAAAAAGTTCAACCTTCTTAGGACATATTGTAGCAGCAAAAGCAAGAACGCAGATCAGAAACATCGAAAAGATAAAGAATTGCCTGCACCAAAGACCCAGTCAACATAGTGCAAGAATTCTTGAGCTTATGTGATATTATCGAAATTCCATTCTAGAATACGCAACTATTTGCGAAACCAATACAAGAATAACAAAAAAGATACCTCCGTTTATATGGGAAGAGGAACAACAACAGCCTTTGAAACATCCAGAGATAAACTGATATCAGCACCATACTCGTCAACCCCGATTTTAAGAAACGTTTATAGCGACAGAGCAAGTGGATATGCATTGAGCATATCTTGGACAATGGATACGAAAAAGAACGAGTTATTGGATATCTATAGCCGAACGTCCAGAGAAACATGAAAGAATTACTCTAGTGACTGAGAGAAGAGGGCATTAGCTATAATCCAAGCTATTAAACATTAAATATTATTATGGGGTCACGAGATATAATTCACACAGATCACACAACCATTTGTATATCGGCTTAGAGGCCAACATAAAAAAAGAAGCCTCGATAGATAATGAGAATGGGCAATGCAATACAAAATATTCACCGTATAAAATTCAAATACAGAAAAGCGAAGACGCTAAACCAGATTGTATGTCAATTATTGGAACTGATGGACATGATGTAAGACGAATATGGCATGATCTACGCAGAGATATCGACCTTTCACAAAACTGAAAATGAGCAGAAGGAAGACGAAGAATTAAAACAATAATCGACATACCATATATGGAAATCTTCGACAACAATCAGTAAATTAAAAAGAGCATATGGAAAAACACAGACACCGATATTCATAGAGAAGGATACGATACCAGAACTTGTAGACCACCTTATGAAGCGATATTTTGATGAAGGCAAGACAAATGCCACAGAGAAACCGGAAAAACACGCACAAGGCATAGATGATACGAGAAACCGAAGAAGCGAAACCGAACGATCAACCACAACTATCGGATCAAGTCACGCCAACATGAAGAATAACCGTACCTAACATCGATGAGATTGATAAAAAGGCAATGGTGGAGTAATTGACAAAATGAGCTAGTACCAATTATGAAAGGAATATTATGCTGACGACAGCAAGGACAAACAAAAGCGCCAATAGAAACCCAAGGATTCAACAATCCTATAAGTAAATAAAAATGGATCTAATCATAAAGGATTGGCCACAACAGAAAAATATACTACGGACATTAGTTAAAAGGATGTATCTGAACAAGAAATATTAAAAGACCAAAGTTACCAAGCAACACAAACTCCGGAACGCAATTCACCTACCTCCAGGAAGGATATTTGGGGAGAACGTGGAGAAGTTGTACACATACAAATGTGAAAAGACCAATTGCAAAACTGCAGAGAAACCAACAATCCCAAGAGATAAATCATAAAGAATTAGAGATAAGGCAAAAGGAAAATCGATCGCTCAAACCAGTAACACGGGATGATAATCCGAACAATTCGTAGGTACCCAACATGTTCAGTGTGGTAAGGTATATGGACCATTTATTCCGAATAAGAGATTGGATGTTGGGTTAACAATTCCCAACTCGAGTAAGTGTAGCACCACCAAAAATATTAGGATAAAGAATTGGCCAGCGAAGCAGAATAAAGCAAGTTGATATATAGAAGGGAAATACCAAACGAAAGATCTGGAACGAGCCAGAGAAACATTTATGATTTCCACAAGAAGGCAAGCAAATAATCTAACATTGTAACGTAACGGGAGGTAACAGACTATGGAAAAGAGAAAACCCCAACTCGATTGTTACTATCACCAGACCATTTTCAACATGCAACAGCAATATGAGAAAGCCATCGTGTGGAATTCTGATCTTCGGACAAATTGTGGCAGGACAGCTAGGAAAAATTCTATTCTCATCGAAGAGTGAACAAACAACATGTTAGCATGTTTCGATATCACCAAAGAGAAAGGAAAAGTGAACGGAAAATGCAATTGGATCCTTACTTTTAGCATAAGACAATTGGTTACATGAGACACCAAAAGATACCACAAGATAAAGAGGTAGTAGGAATCTACGAGAAATGAACGTGTACGATGAAAGTTGCGAGAAAATTTAAGAATAATGAAAAGAAGCCGAAACTAGAATGAAGCGAGCAAAAACGGAGTACTGAGACGATGGATAAATTCAGAAGATAGCCCCAAAGAAAAAAGAACACGACAACGATGAAAACCAAGGAGGAACGCAGGATGCAACTCGAAGCAACTCAACAAGGAAAACGAAAAGACAAGACAAGTGGACAATTAAACAACCCACCACCAGTATATGAATGTTAAAGAAGCAACATCTCAGTAGAAAGAAACGCACCGATTAGATACGACAAGCCAAACCAAGCTCACAAGCATTAGGAAATTTATCAGTACCATACCGAACCAAATTGGCAACTTAGAAACCAGGACCAGCAAAGATAAGAAGTGGACCAAGACCAGAAACTCGAACTATCGCTAGCTTACAAACATTAGCTGATCCGAACATTAACGGTACCTAGATAAAAATGGGGAGAAAACAAGCATGATTGATACCGGTATGCAAAACATCTCAGCAATAAAAATGGATAAAAACCCGAAGATGGGCCATGTATAGAAGAAGCTAACATGGATGTAATAACGCAGCAAGGAATCGGTAGCGGTCATCGGGAAAATCTGGTCGATAATAGAATATAAAAATGAAAAATCCATACGTATTAGCAGTCAGAGTAGATTAGTCGCAGATTGCATAAGTGGAACGGATCTTCATCAGAATATTAAGAGATAATAAGAGCATCTACGACGATGGAGCTGAGAGATAAAACCGGACGAAAATAGATTGAAAATCATGAAGGAGATGCCTGGAGAAAATAGTAGTAGCAGGGTGCGCCCCAAATATTTGTACGTAAAGAGTGAACCGAGGAACAGAGTGAAAGATTTCGAACCTAATCACAAATTGAGAAAAGAAGGAACTGCCATTAGCCAGAGAAATAGTGTCTGTAAAGATAACAGCTGAAATCCCATCAACATTTAAATTTGACGCGGAAGATAAGTTATCTAAGAAAAGAAAGATGGGAACTAAACGAGAATGGATATTGAACCCGACAAACAAAAATGAGAACGAGGAAGAATATGGACAATCGACATCACTGTTAAACGAACACGAAAAAAGAACAATACAACTGCTAATGGAATTCAGATATATTTGCGCAATCTGACTAGATCTCGACCAAGCGACGTAACCACACACGATACCATAACAATTGAACCCCAATAACACTACGGCCCATATCGATTGGCAGAATCCGCTCAAAAATGTAGCAAAAAGTAATCAAAAGATTTAGACGCAGGATAAATCGACAAGTTGCTCGCCAAAACATGGCAATTCCAGTGGTCATGGTAAAGAAAAAGGACGGAACACAACCGGTCTGTAAATACAGACGTACCAATGAGTACCAAAACGAGGATCATACCGTACCAGACATAAATGAAAATGTAACTTTACACGTGAGCAGCTTATTTATACATCGCTAGACGTAAAAATGGTATTTGGCCAAAGTAAAAGTCAAGGGGAGGAGGACAGAGAAAAACTGCTTGAACTACGGAAAAGATCTAATATCAATTCAAGAAAATGCCTTCGGACTAACTAACGCACCAGCTTTCATTCGCAGGATGTATGAACTTTGTAACGCACGGCATTAAAACAGTGTAGTGTAATATTGAATGATTTATTAATTATTCTAGCACACTCGAGCAACAATTTAAAAAGAATCCGTAATGTTATTCGTTCGGACTAAGACAATGGAAATTAAATGGAAACCGTCAAAATTGATTGGGCCAAAGGAAAAGTCACTTCTAGGGACTATGTAAGCACAAAAGGCAAGAACCAGATCAAGAAACATCGAAAAGATAAGAATTGGCGCCTGCACCAAGAAGTCACACAGTGCAAGAATCCTAGGCTTAGGTGGATATTATCGAAAGTCAGCAGAATTACGCAATATTGCGAAACCAATACATAGAATAACCAAAAGATACGCCGTTCATAGGAAGAGAACACAACACCTTGAAACACTCAGTATGATAAATGCTATCACACGCGAATACTCGTCACCCCGATTTTTAAAACCGTTTTAATTAGCGACAGAAGGCAAGTGCGATTGCTCTGGAGCAGTCGTGGACAATGGGATGACGAAATGAGAACGAGTTAATTGGATATTAAGCGAAGCTCAAGAACCATGAAAAGAATTACTCTGGACGAAGAGACGGCATTAGCAATAACCAAGCATAAACATTTCAATTTTATTATTGGTCACGCAGATATAGCACGACTACAGATATCAACCATGGTAGCTGGCAACACAAAGAAGCCCGAGTAGAATTATGAGCATGGCGCAATGCAATTACAAGAATATGCACCGTATAGGTAAATCCAAAACTCAGGAAAAAGCGAACGCGAACTAGCGATGGTATGTTCAAGATTTGTATTTGAGGAACTGATGGATCAGAGTAAACGAATAAGGGCATGATCATCCCGAGAGGATATCGACTTCACACAAAAGAGAAATGAGCAGAGAAGACCGAAGCAATGAAAACAATAAATTGCAATCAATAGAAATCCAATGATATGAAAATCTTCGAACAACAACAGAAATTAAAAGACATATGGAAAAACACAGACACCGATAATAACCATAGAGAAGGGATGGTTAGATACTAATGGATGGACAAAACGGTACTTATGTGCTACCGAAAGCAAGACGAAAAAGAAGTATTATGCAATATCACGACGGAAACTAGGAGGACATATGTCCGCGAAAAAGACGAAGCAAGACTACGTCAGAAAATATGCCAATATTGACAAGTGACGTAGAGGATAAGAATTGTTGATATGTTGCAACCAGAAAAGCCACAGGAAGTAAACTGAAAGCACCCGTAAAGCCCAACCAATCACAGAACCCAGTGACATGATGCAATGGATTAGTAGGACGCAGTACCGGAAACTAACGATGGAAATATTAAAATATGGTATAACAGATGATTATCCCAAAAATTCACGGGAAGCATTCGCAATACCAGACACAAAAGCCAGCAACAATAGCGAGAAACTAGTAGAAGAAAATATGCTAGATACGGAACACCCAAACAGATTTAACCCTGGATCAAGGAAACCAACTTCATGACGACATCATAAGAATACGAAGTAATCAGAATGGCTGAGTGAGAACATCACATACCACCCCAACAAATGGTCAAACCGACGATTGAAATGGAATTAATAAGAAATGATGTCAAATTATTAAAAGCAGCACACCAAAAAGATGGGATATTGATATATAAACTAACCTTAAAGGCATAAGAATCATACATTCAGCAATACAAAATGAGCCTATTAAATATGTACGGCAAGAAGGCCAACATGCCGATAGACCTTAGAATACTCACCGCCGATATCACAGTATAGTGGAAATTGATGATTATCGTAACAGGATTCAAGAGCGAATGCAAGAAATCTGAAAACAGCAGGTATGAAATATTTATATTTAATCAGAAAGTTATAAAGAATTGCACCGATAAAAAGCGAGACGTAGCAACATAACTTTCAGTGTGGACGGGTATATTGCGACGCCGAATATTATCGCCAGGAGGTAACCAAAAATACAAGATGTGTCAAAGGACCTTATGCGATAATTGTTAACGAGAACAAGCTAGAGTAGAATTGGTCAAATACCCACTTATTAGGCCTATCTACGTAAACGTGAGTAGATGTTAACCAATCACGGGGAGAACAATAACATAAGGAAACGAGAAAATCGAGGTAGCAACCAAATCACAAACTCAACAAACTGTAGTAAAACGATTAACGATGACGAAAATAGAACAATCAAATAACCGTAGAGGAACCTAAATCACAGAGACCAAATTACGCTAAATGCACTCAAGAAATGTAGATAAAATGCCATAATAGTAAAAGCGATCAGAGGATTACAGATGTGGTCGAAGGAACAAGATGAGAGAAAGTAAACAAAGCCCAGGAAAATCGCCACATCGATTACGCAAGGAGCTAGAAGTCCCGAAAATGGGATCGTACAAGGAAGCAACCCATGATCTTCACTTTGGAGACCGTAGAAGAAAACGTACCTTGACATAATGGCAGTACAGCTAGAAACACTCAAAGGAATTAATAAAACTAATCCACTATGCAGAAATGCGACACGCATCAAATATAAAACTAAACGAAAAGAGGGACCAAACCCATAATGTTCGCAAGTTTTGCAGCAGATACTCACAAACAATGAGAAGAACTACTAAAACAGGTCAATCGTTCAGAGAGTAAAAGACAAGGAAAAATAATGCCTACAACATGCACTAAATCGAAAGACAAGCAAGTGCAATAAAATTTATAACCAGTAACTCACAATCAAGAAGAGAATGTAGGGTAAAACAATCAACAATGGGAAGCTATCGCCGGCACACAAATGAGCAACGCCAATTGAGAAAAGGACCACGAAGGATCATCATTAAAGTATCAATTAAACTACATGGGTAAGGAACAGAAACGTTCTATTAAAAGAAACAATATATGCCACAGCCTTCCAAAAACAATAAAAAGCAAGGTGAAATGCGAAGCGACAAATCACCGCAATCTCAAAAGAAGCAATAGCGAATCGGAGATAGAAAGGAACAACTATTGAGATAATACACAGATGGCATCAAAAACAAATAAAAGTTCAAGCGAGCAAACAAGAGATAAAAGAAGGACGATAAAAAGCAAAGAATAATAAAGAACGAGGAAACATAATTACAAATACATCAATGTCGAGGAGCTGAATTTAAAGGAACCCCGGAGAGATAAATAATGATAGAAGGAGGAATGACAACAACAAAGATCTAGGCGATCAAATGCTAGAGACTGCACCAAATAATCCCGCAACAAGAGAAAAAGGAACATCTAACGAAGAAAGTCAAAAACGAGCAACAAGCAATAACGTAGGGAAGCGAACAAAGGATGGATGTGACTAAACAAAGGAAAAATCAAAAACCGACACGACCGCTGCACAAAAAATAGATGATATCTGATACGTCATCAGTTAACGAAGCCGACGAAAATATCCACAAAGGAAAAAATTGGGTCAGAAATAACGAACAAGAAATGAGAAAGCTCGAAGTAAAGGAATAGCTTACAATTGACGAGTGAAGTACAAGCATAAGTTGTCAATTCGACCAATAGGAAAGACCAGGAAAATGGAAATACGATCCGAAAACTCATCATCTCAAACACTAAAGAGTAGAAGATGTACAGAAGATCAGAAACGTAAAATTCCAAGTAAACGCCAGAATAGCAAAATTGCGAATATAAATCCAAAGGAATAGGAACGAGTGAACAAGTATTGTAAGACAAACCAAAATTCGATTGTTGGAAAGAAGAGAAAGCGGAAAGAATGTGAATGGGAATAGCTAGAAGGAATGCGGATATGATAATATGTCAACAATGAATACATAATAAATGCACTTTAGCCAAAACCCTTGGAGAAAATTCCAACACCAAAAGAAGGAGCCTACAAACGTCCGAGCACGAGAATAAAGAAATAATCCATAACAGTGGATGCAAGACCCAAGAGTGAGAAAAGATAATAGTGGAAAATATGGCAAAGAACCCAGCACAAATCTGTATATTCGAAAACTAAAAAGAACGGAACGATAAATGAAAGAATCAAGTCAATCAATGAAGAATATCAAAAACCAAAAATACGCATCCACTAAAAAAAAACGGGAAATTTATAGACACGTTCAGAAAATAGATTGATTATGGACAAGCAAATAACAAGAAAGTTGCTAGAATCGATTACGACAAAACTCCAAAAAAAAGGAACAAAAGAGGAACCGTACCAACGCCAGATCAGAGAAATAAGCGTAAAAAAACAAGAGTCAAATGCAGCAACGAAGAAGAAATAGTAATGAGAACAAGGTGAAAACCTATCACAAAAATCTGCGATAGCAACCTAAAAAAAAACGACCAGTAAATACAAAGGAACAATGTAAACAACAAAACGATAACGAATCGAAGTATGCATACCGACAAAGAAAAACTCGCAAACTATCAAAAATATCCAAAGGAACTCATGAGCATGGAGAACAGATAACAAGAAAACCATTCAAGTCAATGCACAGATCAACCTATAATAAATCCATCTGAGGGAAAACCAGGAACGAACTGGAAAAACAGGAATGATCATGATGACAGCCACCTTTCAATCCACGAAGCAGCACAACTTGCCAGAAGCACTTAAAAAATGTCGCACCAAAAGAAGAATGAAGGGAGACAACTCAAGCAAGGGAACAGCAACCACAGCCTAAACGAAAAGCAACTTAAATTTAAAATGATCTGGATAACAACAGCAGTAAATAACAGCGAGTACGCGAAATAATTTCAATAGTAAGCACGAAATGCAGGAAAGAAGTCAGCAAAGAAAAGATTATGGCCAGCAGTAGAAAAATTCAAGTTACACAGCGAACTAGGACAATACGATGTAGAAGAGAACTGGAAGATGAAATCCATAGAATTCTAGTCACACAGCGGACTCGTGTTAAAAGAACCGCCCATTATCGAAGTAACCAAAAGGTCAAATGAATTTGATAACCAGAAAACGAACGAGAAATACGGGATATAACCGACACGCGTAGAGTCCGCGGAGACATGGTGTAAAACGAACAAAAAGATTGTATTATGTAAAATATATGCTAGTATAGTAGAGTAATAAATTATATCTAGATGTATACGGTACAAAATGCGTTAGAGCAATACGCAAACAGAGAGAAGGCAGAGATATTAATGATATGTGATATATCAACAGAGGATCCGAAAACGTGAATCAACAAAACCAAAGTGAGAATACCACGTCTACGAGAAGGAAATACAACAACCAGCAGCTGCCAAGTGTACCTATAGATATTGAGAGTAAACAAGGAAATATGCAAACCAGGAAGGAGGCAACGTGGAGACGACAATGTGAATTAATGACATAATCACAATGCCAACTCAGTGGACAAAAATACCATCTAGTATTAACAGAAAGTGTGAACAAGAGGCTACAACAAGCCATCAGACAGAGAGCAACAGAGAACAATACTAACATTACAGAGAATAAAACGAACAATAAAGCAATCAAGTTAGATGGCTGGCTGACGAAATCAGAAAGACTAGTACAAACCAACAGCACGTAGATCCAGCAAGTGGGTGGAATGGAAAGCATCGAGCCAGAATCACCCCAGTAAACCGGATTCAACAGTAGACGTAAAAAAAAGCGTACAGTGTAAGCATATGTAAACAATAAAACAGACAGAAACAAAGCAACGTCACATAATGAAAATATCCTTAGAGTACAGACGGATCATCAGAAAATTAGAGAAGACGAAGAATCACCGAACTCAAGACGAAAAGAAGGAAAAATCAAAAGTGGGAACGAACTATAAAGAAGCTAAAGTGGGTAAAGTTAAAGAATATACTGATATGGAGCAATGACACGAACTGTGGATGAGAATATACAGATGAGAAGAAATGGAAGAAACAGAACAAATAAATCCCTGATGACGAACATCGAAAGAGACGAAGAACTACAACAAGGACAAGCCCAACAAAGAAATAAAATAACTATAAGTCCAATGCCGACGTAAAAAGAATGCGAATGGAAAAGACTGATGAGGAAGCGAAAAAGCACGCAAACGAATGTGAATATAACGAATACGTGGCGAAAATGTCAACCACAAAACAAAAAAACGAAGGAGAACATCACAAAGGTGAGCAAGAGAGAGGAAAAATGCGAATTCTGTGGAGTACGTGAAATGGATAAAAAAGAAAGGAAACATCGAACCAAAAGATGACAAGTAGCGATCCTGACGAAGAAGAGCGCAAACAATTTGCGACAGGAGAATAATGTCAAACTACAAGGAACACTGGAACGATGTAACGGCCAAACCGTCAAATGTCCCGTAAGAATTATGCAAGTGTCACACAATCATCCATTGCGGAATGCAAAATACACATGACAGAAACTATATCGAGCATGCCGAAATCATGATGAAAACGATAGGAATGTTTGGCCGATGGGAAACAGTAAAAGGCTACGAAACAGAAAATGATCCACAGAAGGCATTAATATAGAAATATTAGAGGCCAGAACAGGATTTCGAGAAAAAGCCAAGGAAATGCACCTCAAGACAAATGACCGAAATGGACAAAGAAAAGTGAAACAATGACCAACAGCCTAAAGGAACAGAACCAACAGCCGATAGCGGCAGAAAACATCCCTTACAGGCACCATTTATAGGAAATACCGGAAATTCCGCAGAAAAACTCCAGAGAGCAAAAATGAACACATGAGAAGCCTGGAGAGCCAGTCCCATATATCCAGTGGAAAATGAGTACAGAATGGCATAAGAATAACCCGAAGGAATTGGGATGCAACAGGCCACCACATAGTGCTTCATCAGAGTAGAAGAGAGATTATGATAAATACCAACAGGCCCTAAAACAAAATACTGAATTACAAGAAAGACAAGAGGATACGAAACAATCAGGGTAACAGGGGAATGAACCACAGATGGAAGACCAAACACCACTGACATATACAAGCAATCTGTACATACCACTTTTATCCAAAACGATAAGAAGGAGAAGGATCTGACGATGAAACAATCTGTATAAATAGAAGGGAGAAGCCAGACAAGACTTGTAAAGAGAGAAAGAACAGTGTAAATAAATGTAAATAAAAAATAAAATCAACAAAAATCAAAAAATACAAAGAACAGATAAAATCAAAAAACCAAAAATGTCCAAAAAATAATGACATATTTAGATGGCAAGCGACCACGAAGAGATAACATCAGATAAAAAAGACCATTGATCAATGGACGAGATTATGAAAAAACCAAAGAAGAGGAAAATAAAGACACTAGCAGCAAGCAATTAATATACTATAAAGAAACGACAGAACAAGAACAGCCATACGCAAATTCGGAAAAGCGATATACTCACAAATGAGAGTAAGATACGAGACCTGAGAAAAGAGGAACAGCGATACTAACGTTCCAAAAAGGTATGACGACGACTAGAGCAAAGAGATGCAAGCACAAGATCTTTCTCAGTGAACCCCGAATAACCAGAATGAGGTACACTGATTTATTGCTCAGGAGACATCACATTGGAGAAAGGAGAAACGGCAAAACGAAGAACACCATGAGAAATTCTGCAACCTGCCCATTTAGAATTAACATTGACGTAGAAGACAAGCATGAACAGCTAGAAGGACTTCGGACAGTCGGAATAGAAGCAAGATGAAAGGGAGGGTAGAAAAGATAAATACAAAAGAGTTTCGAAGATCCAGCAGACATTATAGGAAAAAAGAGACTATAAAATAAAACATTCGAAAGTAATCTAAAACGTTCAAAGAACCCAAGAGCAGCAGATTGCGATCAAGGGTATGCAAACAGAACAAGAGGAACAAGTACGAAAATGCAAAAAAAAATCAACAGCCAATACCAGATCAGAATGTCAAAAAGCTAAAGCATAAAGGAAAATGTATGTATAAACAAGAAAAAGAATCAAAGAAATATCGAAATAAATAATTACAAATCAGCAAGGGAAATTCTCGGATCGACAAAACGAGAACCAAATGTTTATTGAATCCAGTGAGTGGATACTTCAAAAATGAGAAAAAAATCAAAGAAAGGTTAAGCTATGAATTTAAGAATGGACGACTCGACACAAGCAGTAATACCGACAATCAAGCATAAAAGAGAAACCCAAAGAGACGCGAGCAAATCAATAATAAAGAAGCTATTTGGAGCCAGTATCAATTGTGACTGTTGCAAAAAACATGTGAATAATTAAATGCTTTGGACAATGGTCACATTGAAGCATGTGGGTAAAAGTCGATATATGTCATTATGTAGCAAGCGACAACGGCGGATCAAAGGACCGTTCGCTATCAGTAGAATAGAAACGACACATGTGTAAAAATAAAAGATAAAACGTAAAAACAAAAAATTATAAAACTCAAAAATCACAAAAATACGAGACGATGTAAATTATGATAAAATTTTGATATGATTGAAAAGGGAATAATCGATTATTAATATCAGAATACAATGAATCAAACGAGACAAAAAATACGTAAAGAGGCGAAGATCAAAACCAGCAGTCAAAGACAACAGAATCTAATAAAGTAATAAATGCGAAGGAAGTAGAATTATGGAGACAAAGGCGTTACAATAAAAGAAAAATGCTACAATCCGCAGAAGAGAATTAGGAAGAATCGAAAACATCGAAAATGAGAGAAAGTGGAAAAACAACATAGAACAAAAATAACTTATCCAGAAGAAAAAGAAAACGATCAAGAGCGAGAAGAGGAAATGATGAAGGAATTTATGCAGAACCAAACAGAATCAGAAATCAAAGGAAAGAGATACAAACCCTAGAGCAAGAGAAGCAGGACAACAAAGTGAAATCGAAAGATTGCGAGAATGATAAAAGACAAAGAACGAGAATAACGGAAGAAAGGAGAGAGACGATAAAAGTCATACAGGCAAATGCAGGAGAAAAGCAAATAGCACCCAAACGAAAGAGTAAAACCAAGAGCAACCTTTGGCACAACCAAAGAAGAGGGCCCAAAGACAAGCGCGATAATGCGAAAATCAAATGGACAGAAAGTGGACACAGTCAAGAAGCAATTGGGAACGCGAATCAGACATTATATCAGCAAATACCGAAGGGAGACCGAAAAGACTAACAAGCAAGGAAAAAGCGGAAAGGAGAAGTCAACAAGCTGAGAAATCAAGGCCAAACACATCAAGAAAATTCGAGAGCCAGAACGATAGACAAGAAAGAAGCTGATCAGATAACTGATAAGAGAAAATGGCGAATAGAAGCAAAATATGGGAGGCGCACGCAAAAACAATTAGCTATATTGAAATAGAAGCAGAAGTTGAGTCTCACAAACAGAGAATAAAGATGCAAACGAGCAAGACGAAGCCACGACCAAAGACGAAACAACGATAAACGGAAAGAGAAAGTGATTAATAGAAGCAAGGAAAGATGGAAAGACCAGTACAGGAAGCCAAAAAAGAGATAACGATAACCCAAGAAATTGTTGAATACCGAAGATGGGAGCTATGGGACAGATGAAGTAGCAGAAAAATACAACTCGACGAACTACAATAACCAATAAAAAACTGGAAATCAAGAACGAACAGAAGAAACATAGACAGGCCTCAGAAAAACCGGAGAAGAGGCCACAGAAAATGATGATCAGTTAAATCAGAAAGAACTGGAACCTAATGAACAAACTAGAAAGACGACAAATCCAACAATTAAACGAGAGATCACCAGAAACTCCCACGCAGGAGGTGAACGGACACCGTAGGATGCAATATTCAAAAGAATTCAGTTGAGACATCAACACGATTCAAACCGAGCGTTGAAAGAAAGTGAAGCGACAATAGAAAACGATAAGAGGCAAGGATACGGAAACAGCAGAATCTTGAGAAAGAGATCGAAAGTTAAAAAGCCTGTAGAAACCGCCATCGCGGGAAACGCAAGTGGAAGAGTAAAGAAAATGTAGAATACTGGCTTACTCTTAAGACAGAGATACCAAATACGAACGCCTTGCGTGAAGAGGCTAAAACTGGCGAACCGACCCTACCAATCCGCCTTAGCTCGTTATCACAACGAAATTCCAACGCCCAGTCCCCGCCGAACTAGATGAAGGATCGGGAGACGGACGAAACATAGTGTAAACTTAAAGAGAAAATTGTAAAAAAAGTGTAAAAAGACAAAAAATAAAAAATAATAAAAACAAAAAAAAATTGTAATCGATGTATATTTAGCATTTGGAATCGGAACGAAGTAAGAAGAAATCCGAATGAATCCAGAAGACGGAGAATACGTACCAAGCCCAATTCAATTAGTAGAACCAATCGAGCAAACCCATTGAGCATAGTATAGTAAAAGATGGAGAGCGAAAGAAAAGAATGGCAAAATAGTGAGGAAAAGAATCAGTAAAACCTCGATACACCACATAATCAGTCAAAAATAAGCCAAATAATAAAACGAAACAACATCCAACATGGGAGAAACTAGAAATCAAAAGAGAGAAAATGAACGATTGAGACGAGAATTAGCCGAAATAAAGACTCGTGTAATCCTCGAAGATTACATTGGAAAACCGAAGCAAGAGAATAGAAGAGTACAGCAGAAAAGCGAACAGAGATACGGATTATCCACAACAAAACGTGTGTAAAGAGCCCGAGAGATATGAAAGAAAGCATCAACAAGCACAAGACGAAAAGAAAATATTAACCAGAAAACTCCAAGAAACAAAACGAAGCTGGAAAAAACAGACGAACCAATCAATTATAAACCGATCACTCAAGAGAAAACAAACTAAAAGAAGAAATCTTCAGATGAAACTATAACCAGCAAAGAATAATCAAAGAAACAAAGAACGACTAAAAGAACTCCCAAAACTAACCGAGCGACTTAATAAAAGCAATCTATAATGAGTCCAGCAAAATAAAACGAAAAGAATCGCGAGATACACCAAGGCCCAAGAAAAAGGAGAAAGAGTAAAAGACTAAACTCCATGAAAATAACGAAAAACCATGTAAATAAACTATAAAATATTGTAGAAAATAGAAATATGAACCCAAACTGTGGATAATCTGATGAAATAGCAGAAAGTGCAAATAACGGAAACCCTTGAAAAGGCGAGAAATACCACCCTACAAAAGAAACAGACTGGTGCCGATTCAAAGAATTTTAACAATCCGCAATAGTACGAAAATGCCAACAAATAAACTACAATGTATGCAATGCCCCACAAAAGAAAATAAGGATGAGATAAAACAGAATATCGAGAAACCCAAAATAATGGTACAAACCCTACTGAAAATAAATGAAGAGATAGCCAACATAAAAAACGAGAACCAAGAAATAAAAGAAAAACCCTAGAAACCCTCACAAAAAACAAAGAAAAGCCAAAGCAAACCCCAATAACAAACCAATCCAAGAAACAAAGACGCCCGTCAATCAAAGCAACCAGAAAGAACAGTGAAACAGAAAAATGAACCCCATGCAATGACAAGTCTATCAATCCGAACTATACTACGATTAGTATAATCTAATAATACTCCTAAATATGTTGTCTCATCCTCGGCCTAACAACAACAAACCAAGCAAGCTACCCAATTCAAAAATTAGAAGAAAGATAACCAAATCCGAACACAGACCAGTCAAATAAAAAACTCAAACTCTCAGCAGATTTCCACAACAACAACCTCAAACTCAACCCCTCGAAGCGAAACCAAGGCCGTCAGCGATTCACGAAACACAAAGACAAACAGTTACAGCAACTGAATTGATTCGAACTGATTTTCCTAACTCGAACTGATTTACATTGATTTGAACGAATACTACTCATCGATCTATACAGTGATTCGAACTAATATTGATACTACATTGATATTGAAACTACACTGAATTATTAGGCTACTGTAGCCGGACCTGCAAATCATCTACTCTGATAACTAAATCCTACAGAGACATTTTTATAATGTGCAAAAGAAACATAAATGTATGATTAGCTCCAAGCAATGAAATGCGGCGCAAATTAACGACCCCCGAGTGTTTCATTGTGGGCCAGACGTAAACGGCTGGAAAAGTCTAAATGGATCAGAAACACACACCAGATACAACACGCAATAAAATAAACGAAACACAATTAAACCAATAAATCTGAGAAATAAAATAAATCTAAATAAGAAACATAAAAAAAAATAAAACAAATGCACCAAGATCGCACGATACATACACAACTATCAACAAGAAAACAACAAATGCGACGAAATTGGAAGTATCAATTGAAAGTTCATAAACGCAAGATTTAATTCGAAAATTTGAATAGCATAATTCAATAAAAATCTAAATAAAAAAATTTTTTTTTTTTATAAAATAAATCGACAAATAAAACAAAAATAATCAATTTTCTAGAAAGAACAAGTCGAATTGTTTACTACAGCAATTTCACACCAAAAAAATAGTTAATACGAACAGCCATCGCACAACATCTTACGTAACCATCGAACAAACCTATTTTTTGGAAATGGTTAGACAACTTTAAAAAACATATTTCAAATGACAAAGTCTATTCAGTACGAATTGGAAACCTTTCTTAGAGAAACTTGGTGAACCCCTTTCCACCCTACCCCACGCCACTCCTTGCAGCCCAATGGAGCTAATCCCGCGCCGGGCGGGAGGAACGAACGAAGCGTATAATAAAAATACTGAAGTAAAAAGACAACATAAAGAATAGTTATAAAGGGAAGCTAATACAGAAGAGAAAAAATCGATTTAAATGTAAATAAAGATACAACAATAACTATATGATATATGCAGACTGTCGAGTATAAAAGAAAATGATCGAAAATTTTCCGGGGCAACAGCACACAAACATCACCCAACGAAAAGTAAAACAACGATAGTGCAAAAAGAAGAGAGCGGAGAGAACAAAAGTGCCAAAGACTCAGCACCGGAAGACCAGCGTGCCAACGGCGCTCGAACGTAAATAATATAAGCCCATGAATAGCGAAGCGAAAAATAAGAAAGAAGCTTCGACTGACTGTCCTCATTATCGACAGTTCTGTAAAATCAACTAAAATTGGATACTTACACGGTAAAAATCACCGAACGATTGACAACCAGATGGGGCACTCAATACTGACAATAAAAATATGGAACCATAAGCCTTAAGAGTCTATTCCACACAAGGGTTATACGGGGAAGAATCCAGGCAATCGTATATGGTGAACCATAAAAATAGCCAATTTCAAACGAGATTAGAAATGAAGATTGACAGGACGGGACGAGCTAGTTGACTTTAAACTTCCAATTCTACGTCACGAAATATTAAATAAGTATACGTAACGGTCTCGATGGAGCTCCCTTAAGTGAATCGAGTAAAGAGATTTCTTTGTGTCCATTAAAATAAAATATTCCCTTAATTAACTGGAATTTTTAAAATACATATTGAAAATTTATTGACTCACGTTCAATAACTAACTTAACTCCCTGATCAGACTAAATACACGGATAAATGGAACTGTGAAGGGTATGTATAATTAGTTAAAATCATTGATATAACATTCCGTGAAGAATAATTAGTTAAGATTAAACCTCTGATCTAAATAAAACTCAAGTACACGATAAGGTTAATGGTTCATGTAAGAGGTTAAACAACACTGAGTGATAAAAAGTGTAAGCTAAATGTCACTTTTAAATGAACTTTGATGCGGAAGTACCAACAAATGCGAGTGAGCTTAACAATTTGATGAAAGGCTAAATTCATAATTGTTGGTAAAAACTATGAGAAAGTTGCAATTAGGGAGGAAATTGTTAGCAGCAATGAACTTATACAGTTCATTATAGTAGTAAACTTCTTTAGAGGGACAAATCGAATCAAAATTTTTCTAGAAGTAAAGCAAGTAATAACACCAGGTTACAACCTGAGGCAAGAAATAAACTGAATTCATAGTTAGCTATAGGAGTCTGCAGCCACAATAATCAAAAGTTAAATATCGTGGATAAGATTGAGACTAAAGCTATTTTATGGAACGTAACCCTCGAGCATAGATGAAAAGTACTGTACTATCCATTAAACTCATCCACATTATCCGAGAAAGTAAACGAATAGAAATCATTTGAACCATCGACTTAATTCAAGTAAAATCGGAGAAATAAAGTTACAAATGACCATCAATTGTTAATATATTACGGCGAAAAATCAAGTAAACATTAGATAAAACAATTCATGATTTAAACTTGCCAAAGATCATATTTTAACGACAAAAGATTAGTGATGGAATTAGGTAAATCGCATTAGCTAGGCAAATTTAAATCACGGGGATTTCGTAATAAATAATTCGCGACATTCAAAAAGTCAACCCATACACAAATAAAACGAACGAACACAACTTTATAATATAACCAGAAGATCAGGAAAACATAATACAAGTAAGTCTACGACCAATCGACGTAGATGTAAACCGAAATAATTTCCAACCACCGTAGATAGAACATCCAACCGATAAGAGAAGATACCCATCATAATTCATAGTAGAAGCACGTATGCGATGCTAAAAAATCCAATAGATAAAGATATTAAAATCGATCGAAAATGATAACTTACCATAGTTGATCTGGTCGAGCTTAGTAATTGAAAAATTCTAAGATGCAAATAGATTAAATCAACCGATAGTAGATTTACCAAATGAAAGTACATCAACTTAGCCGATTTATCCGTGAATAATAGCCATAAACCGGAAATTATACCGCCAAATTAGTCAGATCGGTGAAATCCTGAATTATAATAGACATAATCGACGTCGTAAATATAAACATTTACCATCTCGGGGTGGATGCGTATTTCCGTCAAATTAACCGTGTACTAAAATTGACATAACTATGCCCGTTAATAAAATTCCGAAATCGATTAAATGATTCCCGAACTCAAGAATTTTTTCTTGAATTAAAAGTTAACTAATAGACGCATGATGTCAAACCCTTCTAAATAGACCACATGAATCGAGATCGACCAATTTAAGTACTTTGAAGGCGTGGAATGTTCGCGAATAAATGGAGACCCTTTCGTAACCATGAAACTTGGTGGAAATAGTAAATAGTCCTAAGCCTAATATCGACGATAATTCCAATGTAGACGAGATCTAACGTTAAGTTCTGCCCAACATTGACCACAAATATGACGAATAACAGTACGTGAGAGATCGCAAGTTTCGACTCGTCCCAACAACGTAATATAGGACAATACGAGAGCCCAACAGCAATAACTTGGTCATTAGTGAGTCAGTTAATAAATCGCGCGCACCATTTAGATAATCCGCTTCATTCTTTCGTTCATCACACGCCAGTGACTGATCATAACATATTGTTTTCAGCCAAACATGTCTCTAGAATGGACGGATACCCAATCGACCGACGCGCCGAGCCGAAAGGAGTCACCCAGAAGGACAAGGATGCTCGGAAAAACTCGTAGACAATGGCCGTACCCTGCACTTGGAAGGCGCCGGATCCAAATAACGACCCTGAGGACTCAATAGCCAACAGTACCCAGCTGCCGAGATATTTTCAAACGCGCAGGACCTCCTCACCAGTGGGAGCGGGTGCAGGAGCGGGTGGACTTGCAAGTAGTCAAGGCAAGGATGTACCTTGCCAACGTGATGGACGATATCCTTGCCGGGCGGATCGCCGTCGCCCATCCACCCCGCCAGTTCGAGACACTTAGGCGACCCTAACACTGTGGAAGCCCTCAAAAGAAGCCTAGAGCGGTACTGCTCGGACAATTGAAACAATAGAGACAAATTAATGTAGTGATGATAAATAATTAGAACTGCGTGTGTTTTCTTCTCTTATAACTGGAATTAACTTTCGATTTGTTTAATAAAATTAAAATTTAGACTAATCATAAATTGAAGTTGTAACAACCCATTTAATTACAGTGATGTCCTCTCTACGGATCCTACAGACCGAATTAGACCGCGCGAGACAGACGAATGCAGAGTTACTCAGTCAGGTCCTGCAATTAACTCGCGAGATGCAGCAGGTCAAGGCGACCTGTTTAGACCCTAAACGGACGAAGATACTCTATCAACGACTCACCGCAGCTCAAAAGGGCTGGGCCAAAGAACGCCAGCTCAATCGGAGTCTGCGCACGCAAGTTCGGGGACTCGAAGTCACCCTAGCGGTATGCCGAGAAGGTGAAGCGGTAACTTACCCGCTCATCTTCGCCCCAACCCAATTGCCACAGACCACCACCAAGCCGGTAGAACAACCCATCATTCCAACCACCCATCGCCGTCCGGGACGTAAGGAACGTGCGCGACGTCGCGCAACTCAACCCCAACACGCCCAGTAGAAACTATTGTACATGTGTTTGAATCGAATAGAATAGTTTTAATCTTAGTTGTATTATTACTTCAACATAGTCGTATGCCAATATCGTCATAAACATTTTGTCACCCCGCCAATTCGTTCCACAGTCAATTAAGAACAAATCCTGAATAGTTATGAGGGACAGAGCAAAGCGAGCATAGGTCTTCTATCGACAGCTCGTGAACCCGAGGGTTGTCCGAGCAACTATAGTACTAGCCAATGGTACTCAATTTTTGCGGACAATCCACCACTTGAACACATTACCAACGTTGCCTAGCAACGGGTGCCAAGTGGCGGTTAGCATCACTTTGTATGGCGTTACCAGGGTCACCGGGAGGATAAGCAAGATTTGAAACCCTGTAACCCACCAAAAGTAAGAAAAAGTAAAAAGTATTTAGAAAGCAAAAAAATTATAAATTACCATAATGTTCAATTTCGTTCAATGATTGAACTGCGCTCGGTACAAAAACATTCATTATAATGATAAAAATTGAAATAACAATTACTTTTATAATTATTTAAACCAATGAGAAGTTAAACACACAAACTTTTAGCTATAAACAATAAAAATTAATTTAGAGTTTTGAAAATGATTAAAGAAATTTTAAAATTAATATTAGTTGTTAGTGTTTTTAAAATGGCTAACTCAATTGTTGCAACCGTTCAAGGTAAAAATTCAACAAGATGTGTATGTCCTGATACAGCCGTGTTGATGAATATTTTGTATATGATAGATAGGCCTAGATATTTGAAAACTCCAGTCAAAAGATTATCTGAAAGAATGAGTAATTTAGAAATCCGATTTGAACTCTCATATGAGACTTTAAAAAGAGCTCGGAACGCAATATATGATGAACTTCTATATCTAAATCAGACCATAGGTATTATCAAAAATGAATTAAGAAAATCAATATTCGAATTGAATGAAAATCGCAAACTTAATGAAAAAATGATAAATCAAGTTCAATATAGTATAAAAGTTTATTCTAATAAAACAGCTGATCAGTTCAATCGTATAATGAAAGAAGTTCAACAGCCAATACAACCAGTTATGCAAAACAGTGGCAACAAATCAACAATATTTTATTTCCATAATATATTTTTATCTGTTTTCTTAAATAAAGGCATTGCAACTTCCCAATATCCATGCATGATTCTGATTGGTCGAATATAATATAAATAAATTTATACCTCCAAAAACTTTTATAAAATTTCAGAAACTAAATTTTTTATAACTTTGTTGAATGAGCTGGTTTCTAATTATAAAGAAGAAAATGATATCATTAAAAACATAAAATTCATGGTCAACCGTACCGAGAAAATTGTAGAAGATATCTCATTTGAGCCCATTCTTAATTTATCCCCATTGGAGACAAAGAAAAATTCATTCCAATCGATATTTAGTTATATGTTTGATGATAATAATAAATGGATGCGAATAATAGTAGGATTAATGTATATGAAGCATATGATATTAAAATCCGGATCCGACTATGAAAATTATTTCTAATGGTCTATAGAGGTATATTACTATTTATTATTCTTTTATTTTTATCATTATTTAGGTAATAGAAACAAAAATTGATCCTTGGGTAGAAGTAAACAGTGGATGGGTAACAATTATTCAAGTTGCTGCAGAAGCCAAACGCTCAGATATTTATATTTCAAATTGCAAATTTTATTAAAACTATTAACTGGAGCATTGGTCATATATATCTGTAATAAAGTTTATCAGAAGTTATAATAAATATATTATTCTTTGTTATTTACTGAATTATTAATAAAAAACTACATTTTTAAAGATTTATTGATTATAACATGTACATGCTTCATCACCACAATATTCTATCATTGTATTTTCTATGACATGGTCAACACAAATCTTAAATTCGTTAGGCTCAACTAAATTTTCAGTAGGGGTTTCTTCATTATTAATAATTTCAGTATCTTCATCATTAATAATTTCTTCATTATTAATAATTTCTTCATCATTAACAATTTCTTCATCTCTAATTTTTACACCGGTTATTTCTTCGAGTTTATCAAACAAAAGGTTTATTAAATATTCTAAACGAAAATTAATTAATTATTTTATATTTTATATTTTACCTTTTTCAGACATCATTTTTAAACAATTTTAAAACTAATTATAATTTTGTTTATAGAATATGTTGTAAAGAAAACAAAATCTGTTTAAATACATTTATTAACATCCACATTAAACACTAAAATATACATTAAAATAATTGTGAAAGTCTAGCAGTAACAATTTTCCAAATTGGAGAAAGCATATCATCTTGATAAGCTTTATATCCTTGTATTGTTATTGTTAAATACTAGTTTTCCTGTTCTTTGAAACCTATTTCTGTAAATGCATCATAATTTCTGGTATATTGACTGGTGAAGAATGCATTTTCATTGCATTTTAAATTCGAATTGATCTTATTGAACACCGTGTCAATATCCTTGATTTCTTTCATTGAGTGCCCCAGCGATAGGTTGAAATTGAGTTCTATTGAGTTTAACTGGATTTACCAATTGCATATTGATAGGCTCCTTTAAAAAATACATTTTATAATTGTGGAACATCTGAACTGGTTGAACACTGATATCAGAGCTCACTATTTTCTTGGTCATGTTTGATTTATGGTCTTTATAAGGTGGTGACGAGCTTTTATACCCTTGCTAGATACTGATTAACCAATCAGAATCATGCATGAATATTGTATGGTTATTGCATTTTATGTGTGCCTCGTTTATCAGTACTTCTATATGTTTTAATGTGCCAAATTATTATTGTTATTACTATATTATTGTAATCACTAATATTATTATTACTATTTAAAAAATTAATACTATTAAAGCCAAACAAATACTAATATTATTACTATTTAAAAGATTTCTACTATTAAAATCAGACTATTAAAAATATTACTAATCAAACCAAAGCAACCAAATAAACAATAAAACATTTATTTTCTAAAAAGTTTAAATTTACAAACATTTTGAACAGATTTGACGAGGCACCATTCCACATATCTTTGGTATCTGAAATCGCAACATCTGCAATACAGAATACACGGGTATTCATATTCTTCATTGTTCGATTTAACTTTGCATCCCATAAAGCTTGATCGATTATATTGAATATCCAGATATTTGTCTCGGTGTATACGTGATCTGGAATCATTGATGCTGGTTGTTCTTTCAGAATTGTTCGCATTTGAGGGTAAAAGAAGAACAAACGCTCTAAAATTACTTCTTGATATTTATCTGTAAACAATGATAATAATAATAAATAATAAATTTACTATAATTCATGTTGATCCTTCTGTATTAACCGGTCACCAAATGGGGCTTAATTCTAAGCATGCAATATATCCATTGAAAACAAAGGAAATTGTTCAATTTGCTATTGCTAAAGGTGCAGCTTCTTTCTATAAAGAACAAATATTTGGAGATAGAAGAATGCCCAACTTTATATTGGTAACATTTCAAAGTGAATCTCAATATAATGGATCATACTTAACATCGAGCTCAATTTTCAAACTTTTTTGTGTAACATCGTTAACTTTATCGAAAAATAGTGATTATAGAGAAACATATACTCAAGATTTCGATAATGATAATTATTGTGCTACATATATGCAGATTATAGTGAGAAATATGGGTTATTAAAATAAAAACATTAATTTTGGTATAACTCTTGAGGATTTTAAAAGCATATTCTCATTCTTTACATTTGTTTTGGCACCCGATTTTGATTTAAATCAGAGTCAATTACCTCAAAATAGAAATTTACCATTAGATATAAAGTTTGGTAAAGCTACAACTGTTATTATTTTTATTACTATATTATTGTAATCACTAATATTATTATTACTATTTAAAAAATTAATACTATTAAAGTCAAACAAATACTAATATTATTACTATTTAAAAGATTTCTACTATTAAAATCAGACTACTAAAATCAGACAACTGAACCGGTGCATGTTGTAATATATGGAGTATTTGAAAATGAGGTTCAAATAACTGCAGACAGAACAGTACTAGTTTGAACAGAATTCAAACATTGTTGGTTTGAACAAACATTACTAGTTTTAATGGTATAAATGTATATTTAATTTATGATAATTTGTCATGGAGTAAGCTTTTTCATGTATTATTTATATTATTGATGTAGTTCTGTTCAGTTCTATCGACTTGGAAAACAAATACTAAGACATGAATTTTTAGGTGTTTTTCCTCTAGATAAAATTCCATATTTATTTAATAATCAAGCCATAATTGTCAATACTCAATCATCTCATCTCGGTGGAGAACATTGGTTAGCAATATTTATGAAACCTAGCAAGATATTTGTATTTGATCCTATGGGTTTCTATTATCCGGCTTTAATGGTTTCGAAACTGCAAATAATGGGTAAACATATTGTGTATAATAAAACTATGTTTCAAAAACCACGGACCTTAACATGTGGTCAACATTGTTTAGCTTGGTTATTATCCAAGCGATTTGATGTTTAATAAATGTATTAATGTTTTGTTGTTTTATTATTATTGTTATGTTTTATTATTATTATTATTATTATTATTATTATTATTATTATTATTATTATGTGTTTAATTAATATTTAATTAATGTTAACAAAGCCAGTGCATGATAAGTGCGTGATTTACAAAGACAATGCATGATCATCACATGATTTACAAAGACAGTGCATGATATGTGCGTGATTAGTAACGAGGAACACACTCAAAATTGTATGTAATTTACAAAGAAATCAAATACATACTTTTGTTTTTATGTGATTTACAAAGAAAACATGCCTACACAGTATAGGCTGCATGCGTAAAAATCTCTCACCTATATGTGTGTATTGCTAAAATGTCATTGGCTAAATCCTGAAAATTTGATTCTGTTTATAAACATTGACAATTTCCAAATTTGTCACAATTATTTCAAAAATTCGCAATATTCAAAATGAATAATATTTTAAGAAACCTTTTAAAATGTGAAACCGGTAAGAATTTTTAATTTAATTTTTATTATATTATTTATTATTTTAGATTGGTTTTTAATAACCGAATATCAGAACCAACTAGATGAAGTTACCATTATCGAGGATGAAATAGGTCAATTTTAAATTAATTTTGGTTTATTTAATAATTATTTTAGAAAACGATGCTATCATTATCAGAGATACTGAAAAGGACGTTATTACAATTGTAGATGATGATGATGAAAATGACGATGTTACCATTGTCGAAGATAGTGAAGTTAATATTATCAATGATGATCTCGGTAAATTTTAATTTTTTTTTTTCTATGTATTTAAAAACGTTTTAGTAGATTTGGATGCAACCATTCATGATAATGCCACCGTTTCTGGTGATGCCCCCGTTTCTGGGGAAGATATGAATGACGTCTCTTCTATAGAGGATGATGACTCTTCGGATTCAGGGGATAAATGTTAGTTTTTTATTTATTTTTATTTATAAAAAATTAAGTTAATGATATTTGAAGTATTATTAAAATAATACATTAAATATCAATAATTTATAATAAGTTTTATGATAAATATATTTTATAACGATTTTTATGGTTATATAAGTTAATAAAATTTAAAGTATTATTATAATAATACTTCAAATATCATTAATTTATAATAAGTTAAAATTATAAAGAAACAAATCTATTTATATTACCATAATAGTTATTGAATTATATAGGAATTTTTTATTATAGATATTGATTTTACAATAATAGTTAGTGAATTATAGTTTATTATTAGACACGTTATATAGGAATTATTTATTTTAATTTTTATTAGATACTTTATATAGGAATTATTTAATATAATAGTTTTCAGTGAGCATGCAGATATTATATAGGTTTTGTATATATTAATTTATTATTTTTAATAGATATTTTATATAGGTTTTGTAGGAATCATTTGGTTTATAAAATAATATTAATAAAAGTTTTAATATAACAGTTTGCATTTTTAGATTTATTATTAGATATTTTATATAGGAATTATTTATTTTAATTTATAGTTTATTATTTTTAATAGGCACTTTTTATCAGAGATATTGCATCTCATCTTTACAACACGGCGAAAGATGTCATAAAGACATGAAAAAATATTACCGCCATAGATTTAATGACATCGACGTTTTTATATGGGCCACATGCAAAACTTCCCAGAGCGTTAAATATAAAGAATTTTATAGGGAACATGCAATTAATTTAAGTTCTTTTAAGTCAAATAAAATAAAACTTTTTAAGAACATTAATAAAAATAATATAGATATTTTGAATATAATTCAAAATAAACCAAAAACCAAATCAAATAAATCGAATAAAAAGCCTACTGAAAATATTAATATAAATATTCCTAATAAAATGATTAAAAAAGAAGTCATCGAAATCAGTGATGATGATGACTCTATTGTAAATATTATAAATAATGTAAATAATGATATTATACCTATTATAAATAATGAAAATATTATAAATATTATACCTACTATAAACAATGAAACTATTATAAATAATGTAAATAATGATATTATACCTATTATAAATAATGTAAATATTATAGCTACTATAAACAATGAAAATATTATAAATAATGTAAATAATGATATTATATCTATTATAAATAATTATATTATACAATTCGGAGGTTCTTCATTAGAGAATGAGCCGAACATATCAGTAAATTTAAATGGCGCTATCAAAACTTTACGTTTTGATATATCTGATGCGCAACTAATTAAAATAACTTTAACTGAGCGAATCAGTAATAAATTAATTTTTGAAATAAATAAAATGGGGAGCGTTAAAATTCAATTCGCAAAATTAATTAAATTTGAAAAAGATGGTGAGATCCATGATAATTATTTTTCGAATAATGTGGAGACATTTTCTGACAACTCTTTAAGCGAAGGGGTTAATAGACTTAATGAAAAAATAGAACAATTCACCCATTTAGGGAGTGTATGGCGTGTTATTAATATTATGGAAATACACTTTATTTTAACTAAATATGCTTCCATTAGTCGTCTGTCCGGACATAAATACATTCAAAACCCTTCTGCATAGAAAAATAAAGGAGCTCTAGTAAATATAAAAAATAATGATGAGAAATGCTTCCTTTACTCTATTCTTTATTGATTAAAAAACGATATAATTGGTGAAAATCCCCAAAAAGTTTTCAAATAGAGTTTTTAGATGAATTAGAATATGATGAGGTCACGGATTGTTCCATGAAACTTTGCAACATATCAAAGTTGAAAAAGAAAAATTCTAATTTAAAGTTAGCAATTAATGTGTTTTCGTACATACCAACTGTGATAATTGATGAGGTCCCAGATAATTATGTTTTTCACCATCCTCATTTAAGTTTAATACATAGAACCAAAGTCACTGACGGAAACCCCTTTTTATTTATTATTGCTTGAAAATAAGGACAGATATCATTATACCACAATTCCGTTCCAAGGCTATTGTTTACAATGGTCTTGAAACTCTAAAATTTTATGGAATTCCGGGTATGTCATGGGCCTCAGCGCTTATGACATTAACGGAATCCATTGAAATTTTACAGGACATGGAAATGTTCAATTTTTACGAAGGCGGAATATGAGGTGGGTTAACATTTGTTAACAAACATTACATTGCTGCTTTGGAGAATACCGAATTATTGTACATAGATAAAAATAATCTGTATGGTTGGGCTCTCAGCCAAAGTCTTCCTTAAGCTGATTTTATTTGGGTGTATGATAGCTTGGATGAGGTTTTGAGTGAATGTGCGAATGTTGTGGATATTGAAATCCTTCAATATGGATATACTATGGAAGTTGATATCGAGATTCCAGATTATTTACATGATTTTGGAAAAGATGTCCCACCAAACTCAAAAGTTGAGAAGTTAATGCTAACGCATTATCCTAAGAAGAAATATGTTCTTCATTGGAGGCTTCTCAGGCTTTATCTTTCTCTCGAGACTAAGGTTGTATATATAGAGCTATTAAATACAAGCAAGCTCCAATTTTTTAAAATTATATTGATAAAAACACTAACTTGCGTGCAAATTCAGGGACCCGATATCACCAGCTGTTTACTTTTAAAAATTCTAAAATAACATTAAATAACCATGACGATAAGAGAGCTTGGGTAGGGAAAAACTCAAGTTTTGCATATGGTCATTATAGAGAGGGTTGATGTCCTTGATGTTGGCGGTAATATAGTAATGCCTGAAGCCGATCCTGCAATTCTCGATGAACAATTTGCAGAAATATTTGACAATATAATAGATATTTATTGATCAAATTTGTATGTAAAAAATAAAAATTGTGAAAATTTCTCTTTGCTATTTTCATTTGTTATAATTTATTTGTTATAATGTTCATTTTTATAATATTTTTATAATATTTTCATGACAAAAGCCCAGCGTGAAAAAACGTGAAATAAAACTATATATTTTTATATTTGTTTTACGTGTAAAAAATATTTTAATATATTTATTATTAATAATTCATTGATTTTTTATGTAGTTGTTTTATTATATATATATTAATATTATTATTATTAATAAAAAGTAATAAAATGTAATAATAATAATAAAAGTTTTTATAAGTAATAATAGAATAATAAAAAGTAATAATAATATTAATAATAATAAAAGTTTTTATAAGTAATAATAAAATAAGAAAGTAATGATAATAATAATAATAACAATAATAATAATAATAATAATATTAATAATATTAATAAAAACTTGTAACAGTAATCATCATATTATTAATAATAATAAAAATAAATAAAAACTTTTAATAAAAAAGTTGTAATAATAATATTAATAATAAAATCTATTAACAGTAATAATAGTAATAATAATATTAATAATAATAATAAAAATAATAATAATAATAATAATAATAATAATAATAACAATAATAACAATAATAACAATAACAATAATAATAATAATAATAATAATAATAATAATAATAATAATAATAATAAATAAAAACTTGTAACTGTAATAATAATAATAATAATAATAAAAATAATAATAATAATAATAATAATAATAATAATAATAATAATAATAATAATAATAATAATAATAATAATAATTATAATAATATTATTAATAATTTAAACAATACTTATAAAAATAAGTAGTTATTTTAAATTAAAAATTTTAAAAAAAATAATATGACCTTTAGAAATTTTGAATGACCTTGAAAAATATGATGAGTCATTCTATGACCTTGAATGAGTCGTGGTCTTTGTTTTAAATGACCTTGAAAATATAATATGAGTCACCCAATGACCTTGAATGAATCATGGTCTTTGTTTAAATGACTTTGATTTTTATGAGTCATTCAATGACCTTGAGAAAATTTTGAATGAACTCGAGAAATTATTATGACTCATCCAATGACCTTGAATTACTCAAGGTCTTTGTTTAAATGAACTTGAAAACTTTTTGATGACTCATTGCTTTTGTTTCAATGACCTTGAATGAGTCATGGTCTTTGTCTCAGAAAAAATTTGTACTTTTAGACTTAGAAAAATTTTTACCGGGAAGGAGGGAGGGAGGGATGTGCTGGAGATGACACATCCCACTACTCTATTGTTCCTTGGTGTATGATAAAATATGTCGAAATTTTACACATATATATATATATATATATATATATATATATATATATATTGTTGGGCCAGAACGTAAACGGCCTTGAAAAAATGTTTAAATGGATCAGAAACACACACGCAAAAATAACACGCAATTTAAATAAACCCACTGAAACATCAATTAAACCATATAAAATCTGAGAAATAAAAGAATTAAATATAAAATAACAAACATAAAAATAAATTAAAATATTAACAAAATGCACCAAGATCCGCACGATACCTACACAAATACAACAAGAAAACACAACAAATTCGACGAAATTGGAAAAATCAATTAAAGTTCATTAAAGTGAAATTTAAATCGAAAAATTTGAATTAGCAATAATTCAATAAAAATTCTAAATAAAAAATTATAAAAATAAATCAAAAAAGAATAAAAATAAATAATAGAATTTGCTAGAAAATAACAAGGTCGAATTTTGTTTTACTACATCAAATTTCACACACCAAAAAATTAGGTATATATACTGATCCATTTTCACATTTAACTTAACCATTTTTTCAAACCAAAAAAACCGTTTTTTTTAAAAGTGTTTTAAACCGTTTTTCGAAACAAAACCAGTTTAACTATTTTGAAAATTATTCAAGCTATTTTTGAAAACCATTTTAGACGTTATCCGAAGATTATTACTTTGAACTCATTTTTAGGTGAGAAATATTTATGGTGTAACCCTCTTTCCACGTCACGTCCCTGCATCTCAATGGAGCTCTGCTCGGCGTTGGCGTGGGGAGAGTGGTAATTATGTTATTTTATGATGATTTTTATGAATTTTGGAATGGTGAAAAAGGGGTAATTATATTATTGTCATTTATAATTAATAAATATTATTTACATAAATTGTTTTATATGCTTTTATAAATTAAAATGTCGAAATTTTTCCGGCCCACAGCCGACACATCACGCAAGAAAGTAAAATCCACATAGTACAGATGCATGTAAGTGCGTGGAAAATCGCCAATGATATGTACCCGTGAAGACTCAGCGTGCGCAACGCAGCGGTCGTAACGTCAATATTTACCCCTATAGCTGAAAAGAGAAATAAGGAAGAAGTCTCTGGCTGCTTCCTCGTTTCTCAATTCTGTAAAATCGACCTAAATTTGTATTACATGCGGCTTAAAATCATCACACCGAGTAGTCCAGTGGGCACTCAGTAAATATAATGTAAACACAAATTGCGCTTAAGGTCTATTAAAGGGAAAGGGTACGGGAATAAATTAAATCGAAGTCGTTGATATAAATAAATTAGAAGTAAATTGATAATGGTATGCTAAAATAATCAAAAATAGAAAAATCTCTTAAAAAATAGCCATTTAATGATGGCGTTAGTTAAAAATTTAGTTAATTGATTGATAAGATTAGAGTAATAAAATTAACCCAATAAATCTTCAAGTAAAAGTAAACATAGCTTTGGTTAAAAATAATGAACCAATTTAAAGGATGAATTAGACTATCATTTAAAATACTTTACTCGAGGGATTGTAATTAATATAAATCGTTAAAAGTAGTAAAATATACTGATTCGTAAACGAAGTTTTCGGTAAACTAATATAAACTCAAGGAGCAAAAATAGGTTAAATAAAATAGATTAATAGTAAATTCACTCGTGGATAATTCAGTGGCTAACCTAGGGTAATTCGTCCATCAAAGTAAAAGCAATTCGTCACTTCAAATCACAGTTTAAGTTAATTGAAATCAAAATAACCCATCGCTCAAAATTAGTGTAATTACTAATGAAAATTAAATAATCCTCGAGTTGAACATTTCCTTTTAGATAATTTATTAAGGCAATTTTTAACTTAAGTCATTCAAAGTTGAAATACGATGATTATAGGATGAAAATGGGTAATTCGTGAACTAAAAATCTTTAAGATAAAGTTAAACAAATCCGTAACTGAAAAATTGAACAGCAGTTTATTGACACAAAATTACTGTTAAAGGAGTTACAAAACCTTGCAGCATTATTAATCGACATTGATAGGAATAGCTTAAATCGCGGTGAGAAAGAACCAAATCATTTTCACGATAATATTTGTTTAAACCTAACGGCTAAAATGTGTTAAATGAATCAAATAAAAATCATACCGAAATTAGCTTACCTTCCATAACATGAAAGCCTGAAAAATTGATAATATCGGAGTGATAATGTTAAGCATTAGTAAAATCCAATGGCGCTAATAGACGTACCACCAACATGTCGATGAAGTTAAAATTCCGATAGAGTGAAGTAGTAAAACATTCCAAAAAGTTAGAACATAAATCGAGTAAATGTAACCAAGATTACAACGCGTTAAAACTATTAAAAATGCCGTGATCTAGCAGTGTATCCAATCGACCAAACAGCGGAAATACGCCGGATACCGAATTATGACGGAAATTGCACCAATCTACCACCAACGCTAATTAGTAAAATAACATCCCGACTAAGTTCATACCAAATCTAAAGCCAATCGACGATCAATCACGTCACCATCTGACCGGACATCCGGTCAATCATTTCTAACAACGTACAAAATTAACCAACGGAAACACGCCACTATCGATCTGACACATCCTTTTTCGTAAATAAATAAATTCAAGTATAAAATTATAGATCCGAAATAAATAATAACCCTCATAATTCAGTTCCAATTAAGATCTAAGCATTTACCTAACTGTACCCACCCCTATTAATAGCATTCCCGATTCAGATATTGATTCCCAAACTACAAATTTCTCCACCCTCTCGAATCCTCCACGCAAGAACACCCGTGAGCATTTAAAGGTCCGAGAAATAAGTTATCCCCAAGTGCTCCTAAATGTTACAGATATAAACTTGAATGGATGTGGGAACGCTTTTACATCGAATAATTCCTAGACACCGATATAGCCCGACCCACCAAAGCTGTACCGATCCCTGGTTACTCGGATACAGGATGCATTCAATAATTTAATCGTGAGGAATATTATTTAGGCTATGAACCAGAAGTTAACCTAAATAACCGTAGAATACAGTATATTGATCGTCGTAAGTAAGGTTTCTATGACCGCTGATAACGAGTCCAATTCGCGGGCGTTAACAATTTTTCGGAATGATCTATAACCATCACGAAGCCGATAGACGTTAATAACTATTCCGCCATGATGCTTCTACAAATAACGACCATCAACCCATGTAGCCCGGTTGAATAAAGTTCATTTCAAACTTTACGTACCAAATGATTTATCCTTAATATCATTGCAGGTCATGTCACGCGATCAAACTACCACCCAAACAACTACCGCGAAGTACTCGAGAAAAACACCACAGGCTGCAGGCGCCATGGCCGAACTCCGATCACAATGGCCTTACCCTATTCCTCGGAAGGCGCGGGACCAGAATAACAACCCTTATGAACCCGAAAGGCAACAGTACCCAGCTGCCGAGATCTTTTCCAACGCACAGGATCTCCTCACCCAGTGGGAGCGGGTGCAGGAGCGGGTGGATTTGCAAGTAGTCAAGGCAAGGATGTACCTTGCAAACGTGATGGAGGACATCCTTGCCGGGCGAATCGCAGTCGCCTATCCACACCGCCCAGTTCGAGACACCAGGCGACCATACACAGTAGAAGCCCTCAAGCGAAGCCTAGAGCGGTATTGCCCAGACAATTGAAATAACAGAGACAAATTAATGTAGTGATTGATTAATAATAATTAGAAATGTGTGTGTTTTCTTCTCATATAACTGGAATTAACTCTTGATTTGTTTTGATAAAATTAAAGACTACTCAATTCGACTAATCATAAATTGAAGTTGTAATAACCCATTTAATTACAGTGATGTCCTCTCTAAGGATCCTACAGATCGAATTGGACCGCGCAAGGCAAGCAAATGAGGAATTACTGGCCCAAGTCATTCAGTTGAACCGCGAAATCCAACAAATTAAAGCAACCTGGAAGGAGCCGGGGAAGGTAAAGACATTATACCACCGCCTGACAGCAGCACAAAAGGGCTGGACAGAGGAGCGGCAGCTCAACCAGAGCCTGCGCTCGCAGATTCGGGGACTCGAAGTCGCCCTAGCGGTATGCCGGGAGGGTGAGGCGGTAACTTATCCGCTCATCTTCGCCCCAACCCAAATGCCGCAGATAACTACCAAACCAGCAGAACAACCCATCCCTCCAACCAACAATCGTCGACCGGGACGTAAGGAACGTGCCCGACGTCGCGCAACACAACTCCAAAACGTCAAGTAGTAAATGATATACATGTGTTTGAATCGAAAAGAATAGTTTTAGCCTTAGTTGAATTGTTACTTTAATATAAGCGTATGCCAACATTTTCCTAAACATCTTCATCCCCCCGTCAATTCGTTCCACAGTCGAATAAGAACCTAATCCTGAATAGTTACGAGGGACAGAATAAAGCGAGCATAGGTCTTCTATCGACAGCTCGTGAACCCGAGGGTTGTCCGAGCAACTATAGTACTAGCCAATGGTACTCAATTTTTGCGGGCAATCCACCACTTGAACACATTACCAACGTTGCTTAGCAACGGGTGCCAAGTGGCGATCAGCATCATTTTGTATGGCGTTACTAGTGTCATCGGGAGGATAAGCAAGATTTGAAACCCTGTAACCCACCAATATATATATTTTGAATAACTATGTAATTAATTTCTTTAAATAGTTAATTTTTTAAAGCTTGTTTTTTTGAACTAATGAATTTAAAAAAATATTTGGTATTTATTTAAATGTTAGAAAAATTCTTAAATTTAAAAATTCCTACAATAGTAAATAAATTAAATTTTCAGAAAAAAAAGAATAAATGACTTAAGTTAATTAATGTTTTAAATGGTTCGGCAGGAACTGTCTACTTTGACTACACTTGGTCTTTAAATACCACTGAAACAACTAAACATAGTAAAAATCTTTATTGATAACCAAAAATGACACGATTCACACTTTCAAATCGATTAAAACTGCCAAGGGTTCCCTATTGGAAGCCACATTTTAATCTATAATATACTAGATCTCTAAAAATGTCATTGACACAATAATAAATTTTAATGCTATTTCTCAATATTATTAATTATTGATTTCATGCTTAGCACAATTTTTGCACATTGGATTATTGATTAATTTCATTAATGCTAAATTTAAAATTAATTAAATTCAAACAATAAAATGATAAACAATTGAATATTATTCGTATGAATATGAACATGTGATCATTTTGAAATTTAAACAATTTTTCATCAAATATTTAATGTAAAATTCAGCCAAATCAACACAAATGAATGCAAATTAAATCTCGGAAAAATCATGCATAAACTATCAAAAAATATCATTCTAAGTCTGGGAGTTTCTCATTCCATCAGCACTCTATTATTGGTTGTTCTCTTAATAGTTTTCGTGAGAAAAACTAAAGTTTTTCTCCCTTCAGAAATTTTCATCTATTCCTTGTTCTCAAGTTTCAATGTTCATTCATTGGTGAAATTGATTCTTCATTTCCTAGACCGGAGCGGGATTCTCTATCAAATACTTTATTCGACATATCTCTCGTTTCTATTGATGAATATAGCGGTATTGATCTTGTGCACAATCGATCACTTCCTGATCGCCCGCGGAATTCAGTATGCCAAGTCTCGGAATTTGAATGCGGAATTGATTTTGGTTTTTGTGATATTTGGATTGATTTTGATGATCGTTACAACGGTTCACCATTTATTCCGTCCATCGAATTTCGGGCAGCATTCATTCTCTCTCTTTCTATTCCTCAACAATGACTATCAGGGCTTCCAAACTAGTTTAATTTCCATTTATTTGATCGTTGGTTTCAGTGTTTTCTTTTTCTGGGCATTTCTAATTGCTCGATGCTGTTGGTTAAGAAACCACCTGTTAAAAATGATTTTGCTGAACTACGAATCCCAAAGATTTTCATGTGAAAATTTATTGCAATCTTTTACCTTACTATGTTGGCCTTATTTTACTATAGATATAATAGCACTGATTCAAATTATGAAATTCCCTTCTTACCAAACATTTTCTATCGCAATTGAATGTATCAAACTTGTTCTCCATCCGCTCGGCTTCATTTTATGCCAGCCTTCTACTCGACAATCACTTACCTCGTGGATTTCAAATTCAAATATATATTAAAAAGAGTTGGAGAAAGTTTTCAATACATTTCGATTATAATTATTATTAAATAAAAATGGTAATTTATTCATATAAATGATAGATTTTTATTACAAGTCTGTACTAGTTTATCACTCATCGGTGTCCTTATCCAAATAAATCGAACAACTCAACACCAAAACGTTTATTCGAAATTACCAAATTCGTTTACAACACTATATCCATACGATTTTCAATAAGTATTCCAATGGGAGATTTATCTTCTAATACTCTCAGAATTATTTTCTAATATTCTCTGGCACTAAGATAACTTTGACTTTTATTCTAACCTTCAATATTTCCGAAATGTGTCTTCGACCCACTGGCTATTTTATTAATTCGTCGTCCAATTTTTAACATTCCTATAATTGAATTTACTTTAGATTGATTTGATGGTGAGGTGCCTCTTGAGGTTATCAATTTTGTTTACTTCTCTCCAAGTTTTCTTTGTTAAAGTAACTTATTTTAAATTTTGAGATCTTGGAGCTTTCACATGATTCATTTATTTTCGGGGTAATTCTATCCATTTTTAATTCCTTCAGTTTTAACTAATTCACCAATTTGCTTAGCTCTAATTTAATAATTTTGTTGACAAAGCAGGCTTTTCACACTGTTTGGATTTTCATCTCAAACTTTGTTGTCAGTAGTATAATTCTTAACGCAGTTGTTGAGTTCCTAGTATCAAAGACTGGTTTTTCCTTTGTTTTCCCACATTGAAGCCGTGAGACGAAAAATATCTATTGCATCATTACTGTCTTTGTTTATTAAGTTATTCAAAACTAAGAAAGCCAGTCCTTCCCGGAGCAGTTACAGGCAGGGCCGCGGAGAGGACTTCTGGGGCCCCGGGGATATACTTCTTGTGGCGGCCCCTGCCAAGAGCGTGAAAAAAAATTTCCCCTCGGATTTTGGGCCATTTATAAATGTAACTTACAGCACGCTCGACAAGTTATCGATTTTCTGATATTTGGAATTATAGAAATTCCACCTACTCCATCGCAGAACTTTATTAGTTTTTCGAGGTTTTAGGGACTTTAAAGGTTGTGAAAAATCAATAATTGCAATTAAAGATTTATTACAAAGGTGAAAAATTTCTTAAAGCTCTTTTTATATCATCTGATATTACGAAAACTGAATATTCAAACAAAATTTATATAACACATTCACTTTTATGGGAGGTAAAAAGGAGAAAAGGTTAAAAAGCCCCGAGTTTGTGAAATATATAATATCCTTAATCTAATAAAATACTCATCGATAAAATCCTTCATTCGTTTTGTTCGCCTTTGATCTATTTTTGTTTTCATTTACAGCACTCGAAAGAGAAGTGCTGAAAATTGTTCTACATTAAAAATGAGAAATTTTTAATCTACAGTCGCAATGAAAATAAATGTAAATATCCATTATTTAATAAATGTTTATTTTGACAAAAATAAGACTAATCATATTTATATATCAATTAATATGTAGCGGTTTACACTAAAAGAAAATATATGTTTTATAAATCTAAGAGCAACAAAAATATTTTCGCTGAAGATTTAGTTTTTTAGCTTTGAAAGCATATTGGGCCGAGGGACCTTGAAGTATTTGGCTAATAGTTTAATATAATTTGTCGGAGTTGGTTGATTAGGAAGAGCAAAATTTGACTTAGATATTCTCAATCTATGGCATTGAGAGGCCTCATAATCCTGGCGGGACTTCCTGGTGCATGAAACACAACTTTTCGAGAGTTTCAGTTCAAAACTTGGACAGTAGGTCATGTGAAAATACAGATCTATGAAATTTGTGGTTTTTCTAAAGCATCCGTGACAAAAGAAAGTGCAAACGTTGTCGTTGGGATTCGGTTTGACGTATCTGTCATGCATCAAAAACAATGTGAATAACACCAGCGGACAGCCGGGACCTTTTCGATTGAAAACATGATTGACCCAATTTTCATGGTCATCGAAAACTAACATGCACTGACAAACATGTTTTGGTTTCTCTTGTTCTTTACAGTTTAGACATGATTTGTGATCGAACAAATATTTAATACTGCTGAATCTCACTCCGTTTTGACAGCAAAACGGAGCATTCATAAAGAAATCAACAAGTTTATCATGCAAATCGTCCAATTTACTATCCAACTCATTGTTGAATCGCAAGAGTTCCCGAATTTTAAATATACCTTGGTGACGGGTAAATGAAATTATTTTCCCGGAAGTGAGTTTTATGTATCTTGAAAATGCTTTGCAAACTCTTTTATTCATTTCCCGATAACTGTCGCATGGAGTTAAACTGGGAAAGAATTTAAACAAATGAGAGAAATCCGGAACGCTGTCCACAGAATTGTAGATTTTATTGAAGAAATGAACCATCACAGCCTTATTATCGTATGTGCTTTGATCACTGAGTGTCTCACTGGGAATTACAGCTTTTTTAACATTTCTTTTACTATTTCGAGTTGATTTATCTCTAGATCTCGACCGCGGAGCTCCGAAATTTTTAGAAGTCTTTGAACTGCCTGATTTATTCGATCTTCGAATGGAAGTTTGTTCAACAGTCGCTAATGAGGCATTTTGATTTGATTGAAAGTTATAATCCTTTGGATCAGATTTCTCCCAATAAAATCGAGAAAAAACATTTCCTTCCGACAAAGATTTCATCTTGGGAGTAAAATTTTGAATTTGTTTATTATTCTATATTCGGTTATCGATGACTTTGAAATTATTTATTATTATCGATTTGTTTATTTTTGAATTATTGAAATTTTGTTTGAAAAATGTTTTCCTAGAATCGAAATTTCAAATCAAAACAGTGGAAAGTCTTTTGTGGACCAAGCATACATGAAGGCGCACGGAAATGGAACAAACTTATTGGTATAGATAGATTGCTTTAGTAGCATAGCCAATTACCTTTCCAAAGATATTTAATGAAGGCTTAGTGAAGTTTTCTTTACTACTATGCCGGATAAAGAAGTTATGAAAAAAAAGATGACTATTGCATAGGCTTCCGCACCAATGCACTGATTAATTAAAGCTTGCGGGGTTTATTCAGGTCAGATAAGAAATCTAGACTCATTTTTCAATATATATATATATATTTTATAAAACTGTTTTAAAAATTTAATTTAATAAATTTTATAAAATTCAAATTTAACAAAATTTTATAAACTTTTAATAAAATATTTTCAAACTTTTAAACAAAAACATTTTACCTTTATTTTCATCTTGCAGCACAAAATTGCATTTACTAATATCAATCAATTTCATAAGTAGGCTGTCAACAATAATTCTAGAAAAGAAAAGAAAATTCAGCGTTTAACAACACAACTAAAATGACAGGGTTGTCTTATGTGGTTGATGAGCGCTATTTACCAGATAAAGAGTTCGTTCAAGTTGAAGGTGCGCATTACAGAGGAAACTAATGATGTCACATCAGCGTTATCTTATTGCCACAAAGGGTTATATAGTTGTTTAAATAAGGTTATTTCACCCCCCAAAGTAATTTCAACTACCTCAATTATAAAAATTAATTAAAGTGAAATATTTTATTTTAATAAATTAGGTACTACTTTATTTCACCCTCCCCCTAAAGTATTTTCAACTAACCAAAAATAAATAATTTTATTAAAATATTTTTTTAATTTATTAATTCTAATAATTTTATTATATAAATTAAAAATAAACTAAATTAATCAATAATACTTTATTACGGAACAATATTATTACATATTCTCAACCATGCAACGAAAACATTTTCTCCATGACGTTTTCGAAAAACAAATTCATCTAAATGACTCTGTAACAAACCCAAAGTAGTTCCCTTTTTCAATTTCATAATCAAAAGTTTGGCTTTTCCCCATTCGCACTCAATACACTGTGTATTGGCTCCAGTTATCGGGTCAATGAAATTTTCTTCATGTATTACCACCTCATAAAAAAAACCTAAGGATATAATATTTAAATAGGCGCGCCAACCATCTGATACAATAGTCGTTCCAGGTTCAACATGCCCTACAATCAACGGTAAAAGTGTTGCAGCATCTCTTTTCTCAACATAGAACATAAACATTTCATTGGTATCTTCTTCAACCATTTTTATACTTCATTTTTTAAAATTAATCATTAAATATAAATTTTTGTATCATTTAATTTCACTTTAATTAATTTTTATAATTGGCGTAGTTGAAATTACTTTAGGGGGGGGGTGAAATAAAGTAGTACCGGAGTTTAAATTTAAAAATGATTGATTGATGAGTTTCATACAAATAAGAATTAATTTCCGTGAAATATATTTATATATGTTAAACATTGAAAAATTGAGCAGGGGATTTTATCTATATGTGAGACTGTTTGCTAAGCAGTTGACGGCTCGGCAAAACGATCTTGAAATACACTAGAAAAATTGTCTCCAGCTTTTATGAGAACTTTGGTTTTGAATTTATCAGGATCCGGGCGGCGACACAGACAAACGATGACGACAATTATTGCTATCAACACAATAAATATCCCGATTCCCAGTCCAATTGTTGGGGATTCTTCTTGATAAATCGGAAAGAGTCGATTGAAAATCATATCTGTAAAGGTAATCAAGACAATATAAAGGTTTATATATATAATATTCAATTAAGGTGTAATTTAGATATTGACATGTTTGTAGAAAGTGATTTAAATACTTGTTAAACTGAATAAGTTTCGTTGAAAACAATCAAAAACACAAGAAATAAATCAGAATTAACCATTTCTCAACATGAACAACAACAAGGAACGCAAGAAATACTCCCAACCAGGGTTGCCATATTTCGAAAACATCATGCCGGGAGTAACGAAAAATTTTAAATTCAAAATGTTAAGTGATGCCAATTTCTGGGAAAACCTAATTTAGAAAACGGTAGCAGAAATCGAGGGCCTTTGCTATACATATCGGGAGTCTGGAAATATACTTTTTAATGAGAGACTCCCGACGAAATCGCGAGGTCTGGCAACCTTGCTCCCAACAAAGTATAAAAGAAAAAACACAAACACTAGTGATTTCTCAATTGCAACAAATCACTTCTATATTAAATTAAATATTTAAACTATTATTAAACTTACTTGAATGCTTATATTTTTTCATTAAAAATGTCCAGAAGATTCAAAAGAATTTCCCAAAATGTATTGTTCAAACAAAACTGTCCAATATGACTTGGAGAATTTAATTATGCATTTTCATATTGTGTGTGATTTCAACATACTGCAATCATATACATACTATTTAATATATAATATGATAAATTTATGTTATAGATAAATTTTTTTGTTAGATTTATATCAGCTATTAAATGCAAAGTTCAAACTGATGTATGAGAAACACTTTAATGCTCATATTAAAATAGTTAATCAAATTAATTGTTGAATTTACTTTGATCAGTGCAAAAGGTATTGAAAAAATAATAACTCCCAACCTGCTAACGGTTCCACAACCAATTCAAATCTTGATCTCCAAAATGCCAGATGAGATTGTCTGTAATCTTTGTAATTTGAGCTGTTGGTATAGATGTGCAGATATGTTTGATTTGTAATTTTAAATGGAACCCATGCAACGTTTTTGAATTCCCACGGAGTTGGGTTGCTAAATATCCGATTCACTCTTGAAATCAAACACTACAAAAGTATTAACAATACTCCATTTGGATGAAATTCGACCACAAATGCATGGCCAACTCAGACATGTTCGTGTCATAGGGATAGTTCCAAGTGCGGTTAATAGGTATAAATATCTTCTTGTTGTAAAGTTCTTCGGAAAATGACTTATTCATGAAAGGAAAACCCAATGCAAAAGTAGTATCAATTCCATGATAAATCCCTAGAAATTTATATTTAAACCGATTTTTACTGATTTAATATTGTTGGGCCAGCACACAAATAGCCTTGAGAATTGCATCAGTAATACAGCACAAAAACCCAGCACCAAGTTAACTTAAAATATAATATACAACACCAACTAAACATTTTAAAATCTGAGAGAATATAAATAAATATAAAATCAAAAACATAAAAGAAAATTAAATAAATAGAAAATGCATCAAGAACTGCACAAAATTTACATAAAAAATAACATAATAACAAGAAAATTTGACCGTAAAATGACCATTTATATAAAAGTAAAAATTAATGAATTAAATGAATAAAAATAAAATATTTTTGGCTGAATAAATTTAATTAAAAATGTTAAAAATAAATTACCAATTTAAACTAAGAAATTAATAAAAATTTAATTTAGATAACACAAATAATTTCAAGGTCAAATTTGTTTCACCGCAATAAAAATAACACGCAAGGTTAAGGCCAAATGATAGGTATATATACTGATGTGTTTACACAAATATTCATTCTACTTTGTGGTATTGTTTCCGGCTAAATTGAAATATTGACCTTCAGTCTCACTTCGAGACTTGTGTTGAACAAGTTTACTGTAGTTATTGTGCGTTGCAACTAATTTTAAATGCATTGATGATTTTGAATTTAATGATCGATAACCTAATACTATTGAAAATGTTATGAACCATGGATGGACAATGTTTATTTAGTATGATAATACGGATCGAAAATGTTATTTATGGACAATAAATTATGATGCTGTGATGCCCTTTATTCAAATAAACTGTTTGATGCATTCGAGACTTTTACCCGATTGGTACGGTAATTTTTATTCAATTCTTTTTCGGCCCACAGCCAAAACATACAACAAGAAAGCAAAATCTACACAACAACTCAGGTTGTGTAGGAGCAGTTTACCTGCCAATAGCCTGTGCTCGTGAAGGTTCCGGCGTGAATAACGCAGGGCCTGATCGTCAATATTACCGTTATAGGGGAAACTGGGAGGAGGGGAAATGGTATTTTAGCTGCTCCTCCGCCACTCATTTCCTGTAAATTCGACATAAATAATTTAACAACATTCGGCTAAAAATCACTAACACTGAGTAGTTCAGTGGGCACTCATTAACTATGAAATGAACATACATAGATCTTAAGGACAAAGAGAGGGAATGGGTAGCGGGGAAAATTGCGAAATCGTTGCAACAGTTAAAATGAATAGCCATCTAAAAAAGATTAATCCGAACGACCAAAATCATGAAAAATAATGTTTTTAAATAATATATACGAATTAAATAAATTATGTTGAGTTTAGACGAAAAATATGGGCGGAACGCTGCGAAAATTTTCGGAAATAATTAAAATAATTATCATGAAACTATAAAATAAGGGCGGATCGCTGCTCAAATTTTCCGAAATAATTAAAATACTTACCGAAAATCGTAAAATAAAAGTGAAATGCGGCTCAACTGTTGGTATAAGATTATTATGAAACTGTAAAAAAGGGGCAGAATGTGCTCAGATTTTCCGAATTAATTCAAATACTTAACAAAAATAGTAAAGTAAAAATGGGACGCATAAAATAAGGGCGGAATGCTACTCAAATTTTCCGAGTCAATGAAAGTATTTTATCGAAAACTATAGAATAAGGATAAAACCATAAAATAAGGGTGGGACGCTGCTAAAATTTTTCGAATTAAGAAAAATACTATATCGAAAAACGGATGGATTACGGCTAAATCTTTATAAAAGAAAAATATTTTATAAAGCAGAGGAATAAGGAAGGATCCCTACTAAAAACTTGATAATAATAATAATAATAATAATAATAATAATAATAATAATAATAATAATAATAATAATAATAATAATAATAATAATAATAATAATAATAATAATAATAATAATAATAATAATAATAATAATAATAATAATAATAATAATAATAATAATAATAATAATAATAATAATTATAATAATGCTAATAATAATAATAGTGGTAATAATAATAAATATAATGGTAATTATAGTAATAAAAATGATAATAAATGTAATAGTAGTAACAATTAATAAAGGTAATACATATAATAGTAACAATGACAATGCTAGTATCAATAATAGAGAACATTGTAGATTTAATAGGGACAAGGGTAAGAGAGCTAGTATGTGAATATTTAACATAACTGAGGGTGTACATGCCATAGAATAATCATCAACGATAAATGATTTGAGAGTATAGGTTAACATTTGAAGGATATAGGAGAATAATGGGACCTAAAAATCGAAACCGAGCACAGACCTTCTATCGGCAGCTCGTTGGACCCATGGATCGTTCGGTCAATTATAGCATTAGCAATAGCGCTCACTTTTTGCGGACGATCCACCCACTCGAACACAATCAAACCCCTACATCAACGTCTCACCGCAGCCCAGAAGGGTTGGGCGGACGAAAAACAGCTGAATCAGAGCCTCCGAACACAGATACGGGGGTTGGAAGTCGCCTTGTCCTCTTGCCAAGAAGGGGCAGCTGTCACTTACTCCCTCGTCTTCGCCCCCGCTCAACTAGCTTACCGTGACGCGATGGCAACCCCAACAGCAACCCCAACAACAACAACAGCGTCGAACAACTATCGATTAGGGAGAAAAGAGCGGGCGAGACGCCGAGCCGCTCGACTGTCGAAGCAGGCCTAAAAAACTTACATAATTGCCTCTTAGTTACAAGTTACACGTGTTTTTGTCATAATTATATCTTCCTTGTTATTTAATCGGCATTTTCAAAGAGTTTTTCAAGTGTCCATAACCCATACAGCAGCAAACTCTACGACATACATGGGACCCAATAATCTAAAGTCGAGCACAAGTCTTCTAACGACAGCTCGTTGGACCCAGGAATTGTCCGAGCAATTTTAGCATTAGTAATAGCGCTCACTTTTTGCGGACAATCCACCCACTCGAACACATTTCCAACGTTGCCTAGCAACGGGTGCCGAGTGGTAACCAGAAAATATTTATATGGCGTTACCGGGGAAACCATAAGAAGATTTAAACAAACATCGATACCCTGTAACCCACCAATAATAATAATAATAAACTAGGCTATAATAATAATAATAATGTTGGGCCAGAACACAAACGGCTTTGAAAATGGTTTAAATATATCAGTAATACAGCACAAAAACCCAGCACCAAGATAACTTAAAATACAACATACAACATCAGCTAAACACTCTAAAATTTGAGAAAATATAAATAAAAATAAAATCAAAACACATTAAATAAAATAAAATAAAATACAAAAGTCATCAAGAACCGAGCGAAATTTACATAAAAAATAACATAATAACAAGAAAATGTGGCCGAAAAATGACAAGTTATATAAAAGTAAAGATTAATGGATTAAATGAGTTAAAATAAAATATTTTTGGTTGAATAAATCTATTTAAAAATTTAAGAAATAAATTACCAATTTAAATTAAGAAAATAATAAAAATTTAATTTAGATAACACAAATAATTTCAAGGTCAAATTTTGTTTAATCACAATAAAAATAACACTCAAGGTTAAGGTCAAATTATAGGTATATATACTGATGTGTTTTGACAAAAAACTAACTAACTACTTTGCAGCATTATTTTCAAATGTAATTCACACTCTTACTTTTCAGTATTATTTTTTGCAGCATTAATTCGCAGTCGTATTTTCAGTTGGTATGCATTGACGTATGATTTGAAAATGAAGGCGCACCTACTATATGAATGAATTTATTGATTGATTAAATGACTTGCAATGAAGCGAGTGGACAATGTTTAAGTAAATGAACTTCCGATTACTATGTGACATGCCAAATAAACAATCTTATGCATCGAAGCTTTTATCCAACTTATATGGTAAAATTTATTTATTTATTTTTCGGCCCACAGCCAAAACATATCGCAAGGCAGTAAAATAACACACCCTATCAAACTGTGTAAGTGCGGTTCATCCACCAATACCTCGTGGCCGGGAGAGACCTCGCCGTGAATAACGACGGGCTCGAACGTCAAATCACTGAACTAAATAGCGAAAGAGAGTAGCTCGAGAGTTGGTCTTTTGGCTCAACTTTTTTGCACTCAATTTCGATAAAATCGACATAAAATTTGAAACAACAATTGGCTCAAAATTAACGACACCGAGTGGTCCAGTGGGCACTCATTAAACGTAATATGAGCATAAATAGATCATAAGGACAAAGAGAGGGAAAGGGTAGCGGGGAAAATTGCGAAATCGTTGCAACAGTTAAAATGTGTAGCCATCGAAAAAATATTAATCCAAACGACTAAATTCACGAAAAAGAATATTTTAAATAATATATAAGAACTAAACAAATTATTTTGAATTGAGACGGAAAATATGGGCAGAACGCTGCGCAAATTTTCGGAAATAATTAAAATATTTATCATAAAACTGTAAAATAAGGGCGAAACGCTGCTCAAATTTCCCGAATTAATCAAATTACTCTATCGAAAATTATAAAATAAAAGTGGAGCACACCTCAAATATTTATATAATATTCTGATAAAACTGTATAATAAGGGTGGAACGCTGCTAAAAGTTTCCGAAATAACAAAAATGCTTTATCGAAAACTGTAAAATACGGATGGAGTACGGCTAAATTTTTATATAAGTAAATATTTTCATAAAGCTGAGGAATAAGGACAGACCCCTACTAAAAATTTAATAATAATAATGATAATGGTAAGGATAATGGTAATTATAATAATAATAATAACAATAATAATAATAATAATAATAATAATAATAATAATAATAATAATAATAATAGTAATAATAATAATAATAATAATAATAATAATAATAATAATAATAATAATAATAATAATAATAATAATAATAATTATTAGCCACAGAGCTACGGGTATTAATAGAATCCATAACTAAAACACGTTTATTCCAAACACAAATATTATTAAAACAAATTATATCGTTAATTTGTTTGAGGAGTTTCTAAAAAATAATAATTAATGAATAAGTAAGGATTTCAACATACAATCAAACATGCCCAACATCATACCATTATTTAAATACAAATTATAAAACGCCTCACATCCCCCCCTTTTTGAAAACCTTTAACCACTCAATATTTCTCGTGACGGAACTTCCATTTTCCAATTTTATTTCATAACTTCGATCATGAATCTTTTTAGTAATCACACCTGGACCCATGTATCTGTTATCACCTTTATTTCGAACATTTACTTTGATCAATACGCAATCTCCAATTTGAAATTCGCGATTTGTCGGCTGATTGATTTTTTCTTCTTCCACAATCTCTGAGAACCATTCACTATAAATCTTTTTCCCAAACACCATTTCAGCTGGAGTCTTCCTAATAGTTTTTTGAAAAGTTGAATTCAACATAAACTGAACTTCGGAAGAATATCTACCCATGATTTATGTCTTTTATCTTTGAGTGTTATCTGTATTGCATCTCTGATTGTACGGAATTGTCTCTCAATCTGTCCATTTGCTGAGTGATGATATGGACTTGAATAATTAATTTCAATATTGTGGAATTCTGCAAAATCTTTCATTAGCTTTGATTCAAATGATTTACCTCTGTCACAGTTTATTATCCTTGGTGCTCCATACTTCATTATCCACTCTTCTTTCAGTAATCTTACCACTGTTTTTTCATCTTGTGATTTCACTGCATGTAAAGAAATAAACTTACTATGATGATCTATAATCCCAAGAATATATCTTTCTCCTTTCATTGCAAGTTGTAATGGACCACAGAAATCTACATATATTGTTTCAAATAATTTCGAATCACTTTTGCAAATTATTTCTTCTTTTGTTTTAGTTGTATCAACCTTTCTTTTCTGACAGTTTTCACAAGATTGTACAACATTACGAATAGATTGCTCCAAATCTTTCATATCAAAATTGTTTGATACATACATTTTTACTTTATTAGCACCCGCGTGACAGAGCTTTTTATGATATTCTATGATGAATTCAGACTTGTTTTCTTCTGGAATCCAAATTTTATTGTTATTTGTCATAATCACTCCGTTGACATATTTATAAAATGTTTTATCTGGCATCAAACTAATATTTTCTTTTATATTTTCAATTTCTTTCGAGTTCTTTTGCCATATATTTTCAATATTATCGGTCATCAGTGTCAACAATCTTGTTTTTAATTTACCCATTTTAGGATTTTCATGAATCGTTTGACATTGAACACATGTTTCACATTCTTTTCTAGATAAAGCGTCGGCATTATTGTGGTTATCACCTTTTCTGTATTGAATCTCCATGTCCAGACCACTAAGATGGTTAATCCAAGTTTGAAATTGTGGGGTAATAGCTTTCTTTGTCTTCATCATAAATGTAATGGCTTTGTGATCCGTCCTCAAAATAAACTTTTTACCATATAGATAATGCTTAAAATGACCAGTAAAATAAAATATAGATAGTAATTCCTTTCTTGTTATACAATAACCCAACTCGTGTTTATTCATAGCTCGGGATCCATATGCGATTACTCTTTCTTTACCTCCATCTTTTTGAGACAGAACAGCACCAATGCGGTCAAAACTTGCATCTGTATCCAAAATGAATGGCTTAGAAAAATCTGGGAACTTCAATACAGGTGTAGACGTCAATTTCAGTTTTAAATTTTTAAATGAAGTTTCACACTCATCAGTCCACATAAGCTTCTTTTGTTTACTTCCACATAACGCTTCTAATACTTTGGAATCTTTGGTGTAATTTTCTATAAATTTGCGATAGTAATTTGCCAAGCCTAAAAATCCTCTCAAACTTTTTACGCATTTAGGTCTTTCAAAATTTTTAATAGTTTCAATCTTGCTTTCATCCGTACGTATTCCATCTTCACCAATGATATGACCCAAAAATTTTACTTCTTTCCTTTTGAATTGACATTTTGCTGGACTTATTTTAAGATTTGCTAATTTAATCTTTTGAAAAACCTTTTCAATGGTACTATAATGTTCATTCAATGTCTTTGAAAATATAAGGATATCATCCAGATATACAATTGTTCCATTCCAATTTAATTCTCCAAGAACCAAATTCATAAGTCTTTGAAATGTAGCTGGTGCGGCTGCTATTCCAAATGGCATTCTGTTAAAGTAATATTGCTTGCTTTTTGTCGAAAATGCTGTTTTCAATTTTGATGCATCATCGAGTTCTACTTGATAATAAGCATTGCCTAAATCAATTGTCGAGAAAAACTTTGCTCCGTCAAGAATATCTAATAATTCATCAGTATTTGGAATGGGAAAAATCGGTCTTTCGGTTATATTATTTAATGCACGGTAGTCCAAGCATATTCTTATATCACTACTGTTTTTCTTTTTAACACATACTAACGGAGAATTCCAAGGGGATGTACATTCTGATATAATGCCATATTTCAACATTTCTTGAATATTTTCTTCAATTTTTTCTATTAAATGTATAGGTTGTCGTCTTGGGTTTATTACAATCGGACTACCTTTAGTAAGTATTTCATGCTTTAATAGTTCGGTTTTCCCAACATCCCATTTATGTTTCATAAAAATACCGTCAAACGTGGAAATTAAATTATTTATAATCTTATCTTCACTTATGTGGTTCTTAAATGAATTTTCCATAATTGTATTTATTTCGTCTGTACGGTTTTCTATTTGCAATTGCATTCCAAATCTTTCGAGAAAATCTATACCTCCTATTAACTTTGGGTTTATATCTTTGGCTACAACGAATTCTACTTTTTTAATATCAGAAATTTTATCAACTTTTACATTTAATAAAGTTTTACCGCAAATTTCAATCGGGCTATCATTCGCACATCTTAATTTTAAATTACTTGTAGTCATATTCAAATTTCCAAGTTTTTTAAAAATATTATAATCAATCACACTTATTTTAGCTCCAGTATCTAATAGGCATACTAATTTTACATTATTAATCATTACGGTAACACTGGGTCTTCCCTGCATTTTATCGTATACTATTATATCATTCCGTTTATCACGATTAAGAACATTTAGTTCATTAGACGTTAGGGGTGGGTCTTTAAAAACTTCATCCATACAAAATTTATTAATGTATATATTAATATAATTTCTATAATCAAAAATACCATCACAACAGTTATCATTCAAACTATCACAATCATTCAAACTATCACAATCATTCAAAATCATACAACCCTTACTCATATCATTAATTACCTTTAATTTATTGCTCCGATCACCTCCTCGTGTGGTGGAGCATTCCCATTTGGGTACTCAAAATCAGCCTCTGGATCCTCGTCACCGAATGCAGCCACTGATTTATGGAATTTTCGACGTCTGCCTGGAAATAACTCATGGCACTGATGTTTGAAATGTCCAGATCTTTTACAATGGGCACATTGAATATTGGAGCATTCAGATCTTCTATGACCTTCTTCGTGGCACGCCCAACATCGCAAAATTTGATTTGTTCGGATATGATCTCGCGAATGAAATTCCCTGGTATTATAAGGCTTACTCCTATTCATAGGTCTCCATCCATTTGAAATAGCATATCGATGTTCTCTGGTAAGATCGCCGTTGAATCTTGGATTATGTTGAGGTTCTCTTGTATATTCATCTTTGAATCTGGGGTTAGCTTCTCGTTCTCGAATTGATCTGTTATCATAATTATATCTTGGTAAGCTCTTCTTAACAGCATCAGCATAGCGTTGTGTTTTATTCATTGAAGCTACATCAGCATGAAATACATTAATTTCTTTTGAAACTTGATCGTGTCTCTTTAATCTTTCTTTCATTTCATCAAATGATTTTAAATCTTGCATTTTGAGATCTTTTTTAACTTCTTTATCTTCAAGCGAATTGAATAGCAAAAATTTCTTTAGTTCTTCTTCATCAAGTTTATGCTTCAAAATATTTTTTGCAAGTTTCTCAATTTTTGAGCAGAATTCTTCGGCAGCCTCATTTCCTTGCCGATAATTTAGCGCTTCGTTGAGATCATCGATAAGACTTCTGTTCTTAGAAAAAGCGTTTCTTAATCTTTCTGTATAATGCAGAGTTTCATTAGTCAACTCATATTTCTTCGTTGAATTGATTGATAGAAAAGCTTTGACGAATTTGCTTCTGTATTCATCGACAATATTTGTCATCTCGAAGAATCGTTCCGTTTCTAAGATAAAATCTTCCACGTCTGAATCCATGTCATATGTTTCTGGTGGCTTGATAAAATTTGCAATCGTGGTCGCCATATTAGCCACAGAGCTACGGGTATTAATAGAATCCATAACTAAAACACGTTTATTCCAAACACAAATATTATTAAAACAAATTATATCGTTAATTTGTTTGAGGAGTTTCTAAAAAATAATAATTAATGAATAAGTAAGGATTTCAACATACAATCAAACATGCCCAACATCATACCATTATTTAAATACAAATTATAAAACGCCTCACAATAATAATAATAATAATAATAAAAATAATAATAATAATAATAATAATAATAATAATAATAATAATAATAATAATAATAATAATAACTATAATGGTAATGATAAGAATAATAATAATAGTAATAGAGTGATAATGGATTAGAATAATACATATAATAGTAACAATGATAATACTAGTAAAAATAATAGGGTACATAGTAATTATAATAGGGATAAGGGTAAGAGAGAAAATGGGATGATACTTAACATAACAAAGGTTGTACAGGCCATAGAAAGATCATCAATACGGACAGCGATAAGAAGGACTATGGGAATAGAAGTAATGATAAATGATATAACTGTATGGATTAACATTTGAAGAAGATAGGAGAACAATGAGACCTAAAAATCGAAATCGAGGACAGGTCTTCTATCGGCAGCTCGTTGGACCCATGAATCATTCGTTCAATTATAGCATTAGCAATAGCGCTCACTTTTTGCGGACGATCCACTCACTCGAACACAGTTCCAACGTTGCTTAGCAACGGGTTCCGAGTTGTAAGCGAAAGATATTTGTATTGGTAACAACCATATAGTTTCAAATCTCAACACCCAGAAACCCACCATACGAATTTGGGGGCTCAGCAGGGAAAAAATGATTTTCATGTGCAAATGAACGAGAGGGGACAGGATACAGGACTATTTTATAAACAGAAATTGTCGGGACAACATTTTGCCGGACCATGGAGAGATGATAAATTAAAAATGGAGCTTAACAACAAAGGCTGGAAAACGATCGAATTATCTACGATACAACAAACGATGGAAAACGATCGACTTATCTACGATGAGAAAACAGTTCGATGAAACAAATTGCTCGTCGACCAAGTACAAATTTGGGGGCTCAGCCGGGATTCGAAAGTTGTTTTCTTGGTAAAATCAAACAGCACCAAAAAATAACAGGAAGCAAAAGCCAATTGAAAAGAGGCAATAACGAACACTTTGTTGGAACACCCTCACCATGATAGAAAGTGGTTTTGTTGAAAAATCGAGCGAAAACGTTAATACAACAATAAGCAAACGCCAATGGAAAAGAAAAATAACCAAAAATTAGTTAGAACCCTTTCAGCCGAGATGGATGATTTTCTTATACAACCGAGCAAAGAAAAGCAAGAATCCATTTATCGAATAAAAAATGTCAGACGACATTTTGTCAAACCCCAGAGAGATAATGAGTAAAAATTGGAATTTATTAGAGAACAATATATAAAACGAGAGACTTGTAAACAAAACAGGGAAAATAGTTTGGTGAAACAAATAGCTCGGCCACCACATACAAGTCTGGAACAATAAGAAAAGAGAGATTAGCGGAAAACTATGGAAACCGATGGATTTGTCTACAAAACGAAATGGAATAAATGGCTCGACCACCAAGTACAAATTTGGGAACTCAGCAATGAACAAAGTAAACAATATACAAGATTTCTGTTAGAAACAATAACAAGCAAGAAAACGTTAAAACGACATTAGACAACTAAAAATTTGTAAAAACATCAACAGAAGGATTTAAAAGGAGTTAGCGGCTAGCAAACGGGAGAAGCAAGACATTTGACAGTAACCACCGAGACGATATTTCAGACAATTGCAGGAGGAAATAAATAGAAGGAAATAAAACAAAACTATGAAAAACGACAAACTTATCTACATGGAAAGCAAACTAACGAGTGAAAGAAATACAGAAAGAAAATAGCAATGCGAAATAAAAAGAGGAAAACTTTGGGTATTCACTCTAAGCTGAGATCTAATGATTATTTTACAACGGAAAACAAATGTCAAAGAAAATTAAGAAACTACAAATATTCTCAAGACACCCTCAACAGAGCTTTGAATGACGATTCTAGATGGAAACTAAAAATAATCAAAAACAATAAATGTTGGGATGGATTTAACTTAAACGCGGAGAGATAACGACGAAAAAATATTGACAGAAACTTTGAAAAATGACCGGTTTGTCTATATGGAAAATAGAAACATAGAGTATGAATTTATAGAAACGGTAGAACATAAATTCACTTAAGAGCAACCAGAATGTGAGTGATATAAAGGACAAGAACACCGTCAAGATTGCTCGCAAAATATAGAGAAAAATCAACAGGAGAAAAGTAGAAAATTTCACGAAATAAACAATAGTCACTGGAGATCCACGAAAATTAGATAGTATCGTTATAAATAAATTAAGAAGGATATAAGGTATCTTAGAGGTTCTAATAACATGAAATAAACTTGCAAAAAGGAATAACAAAATCATAACAAATAAAACAATAACGGATAGCCTTAGAAAATACATGAACATAGTTGATCAAAAATGGAGGGATAAGGCAAAATAGAGAATGTAAAATATGATGAAAATACGAAGGAACAAAACACCAGTTTAAAAAGCCAATGAATGATGAATATTGTAATAAGAGAATTAAATATCAATATATGTAAATAAATTAAAATATTAGATACATAAATATTTCAAAAATGAAACGATTCAACGGGAAAATGGGGATAAAATTATCAATATTTGTAAAGCAGAAATCAAAGAAACAAGAAACCGTAAATAAAAATAAAATTATGGGTAGGTTGTATAAATCAATGGAAATCACCGTATAAATATCATCCACAAACCGTAGAAGTAAGAATAAAAATATTAAAAAAAATAAATAAATATAATAAAAATAATATAAACAGGGAAAAGGTGGAAATCAATAGGGTTTAAGCAATTAGAGAATGAGAAACCACAAAAATGTGGGTCGTGTAAATATTGTGTAAATAAATTCCAGAACCATATAAATTACAAATAGATAAGAAAAGCGGTAAGAGTTCGTGATAAATTGGAAAAATAGAAATTGCCGGATTAATATTGTTTGAAATAAGAAGAGACCACCAAGTCAGTTAAAATAATTTTAAAACGTAATAAACGATTAATTAAAAGTAATTAAATTAAAGATCAAAATTATTAACGGAAATCCATAAAAAAGTTGCAACGATTTCGAGCCCCCACTCCGATGAATTGCGTATTGTAATAAAGTTAATGAGAAATTGTAGCGGAAGTAACGAACGACCGGGAGTGTGAATTTCAAAAGACATGAAACTAAGCGAAGCAAAATTAGATACTAAATGAGAAAGAGATAATCGATCAAGTTGGAGAAATCGACGAAAGGATAATCAAGATGATGAAGAAACTTAGACGTGGATAAAAGGAAATGTTCTGGTGTAAATGAAATGAATAGTTAGCAATAAGCGTAGATGAATATAATGATGATGCTTGTTATAAATGAAAATAAAGGATTTGAAGTAATAATGAATTACGAAAATAATAGTCAGCAACCAGAGGAAATAGATGATTGAAAACGAGTACGATGAGTTAAGATAAATAATAATAATAAATGAGACAACATTAGCAACCGAAAGGTGTAAAACATACGGAAAAAACCGAACACTTCATGAAAGCCGTTAAATAAATTCTGAGTGAACAAGTAAAACACAACTTTAATAGCGAAAGCTGAAAAATCACACTAAGGTACGGTAAAAGTTTCGATGCATCTCATTTTTTTAGTGTATTTTGTAATGTTATTTATATTATATTATAGGAAAAAAGATTGGAAAGTAAGATTTCAAACCGAGCTATCATAACGATAGTACGCTTACCCCGATGTGAAACCCTGATCAACCCGAAGAGAGGAAGGTAGTAGGATCCGATTGATAAAAAATCCGATTGATCAGATTGAGGCAGCCAAGCAAAGCTGAAAATCTGATGCGGGGCGGACTGACAGTAGACGGAGATATTAAGAATTACAGCGATTTGTGACTCTAGCAACTTGTTTCGTCATGTCTAATAGGTTTTTTGAGCCAAATTTCGAGTCAAATGTCCCCATTTTAGACAGTAAAAACATGTTCCGCGTCTTTTTGTGACAAATGTAATTTACGTGGCCTCTCTTCCCGCCTTGTTGGCATATCTGATGTCGATAGCAGTCTTTCTCTGAGTGTTCCGATTTTTGACAAGTTTTACATTATTCTCTGATATTTACGTCGTTAGCTTTTGTATCGATTGTCCAGATACTTTCTTCGTTCGTTGTGGTTTTCCTAATTTTGTTTTGTTGTTCATACCCATGCCGTATTGTAATTTTCCTTTCCACATGGGTTGTTTTTCTGAGTTCGTCAACTACATCTTCTTTTGTCTCAATTATCAATTCACTGACTGTTTTTGATCTGTCTTGCATATTCAGATTTCTTGTTTGTTGCTTTTGGATTCTCTTTTCGATTAGTTCTCCTTCTGAAATTTTATTAGCCATTAAAATATTTATTACCTCTTATCCGATTAAAGTCACTCCTATTCCTATATTTTCCTCTGTTGTTTGTATAGATTTTGACTTCAATACTATACTTTTAACGCTTATTTGAAGTGCCTCTTTCTTGACATTTTCATTATTGTTTAGCCCTTGTTGTAACATGTTTATTTTCGCTTTCCTTATCGGTTCTCTTTTCGATTTTTGTAGTAGTACCCTCTAATTTTGATATTTTGTTTTTCTGATATCTTTTTATCGCTGATTTTGTTGTTTTTTCGTCGTCTGTTGTTCTCTTCTATGGTGAACTCTTGTATTATCTTTATTTTTACTTCGCTGCTCAATTCTTGCTCTGATTTTATTTTGTCCTCTTGAGTTTCATCTTTCTTAATTACTTCATTTTCTTTATCGTTATTTATTGCCATATCATCCTTGCTGTTGACAACACACTGCTCCTCAGTGTGGATTTCTTTTGTATTGACAATTCTCGACATATTACTTCTACTTGGCATTTGATTTCTGTTCATCCGTCTCTGTCGAATTTCTTGGGATTCATTTCTCTGTAATCTCTGCCATTCAATTTGTTGCTGTTCCGAATATTTTCTGGTCCATTGATATCTAACATCATTCATGTTTCTCCTCGTATTACTTCGTCGTATTTGATTGTTTGCAGATATTCATTGAATCATACATCCTAATTTCTCAATCTCTTGTATTTGATTGCTTTGTGTACTTTGGCTATAATTGTTCGGTTTTGGTTGTCTCGATTTTCTCTCTATTGGACGATTTGCAGCTATATGTTCGTTTAGGTTGCAATTGTAACAGGTTCTATTCTCAAATTTTGTGGTTATCCTCATTATCGCCATATCTTTTAAATGTCTAATCTCTTGTGTTGGGTTATTTTGTGGACTTTTCTTAAATTGGTTTGGTTTTTGTTGACTTTGCATTCTTCTCATTCGACAATTCTTTGACATATGACCAGTTTGATCGCAATTAAAACAGATTATCATTTCTTCTCCTACGTTCCGTGTAGGGTTCATTAATATTGGTTGTCTGTTGATACTTTCTGTGCAAACTCTTCTATCACATCATTGGCAATTCCTTAGTTGATAACTTCGGTCAGTTTTTGCATCCTTTTTTTGAATAGATATTAAATATTGAATTGTAGCTCGCGTTGTTAATCCTGAAATACTTATTATAATTTATAAATTTACCTCTACTAACTTGAATCCTCTTAACAGGCATATCGCAAATTCGTAATGGTTTTTTAATGTAGTGATTTGTTTGCGGATGTATATATTTTGTTTGTCTCGTTTCTATCGTTATTTTTATTGGTTCTGGTACTTGATCTTTTCACTCGGTTTTATCATTTTCTCTTTCGACTCTTTCTTCCATTGTGGTTAATATTTTCTCTTCCCGTATGATTTCCGTTTTCCATGTTTCAGCTATTTTTGTTTCAACTGTTTTCGTTTCCGAATTTCCAGTTTCCTTTTCGTCATTTAAATCTTCTTCGTTGCATTTTCTTTCTGAATGCATCTCCTGTACATTTCTCTTTAAACTCGAAAATATTGGTTTTCGACTCCTCATTTCCAGTTCATCGTGTGTGATTTCGTACATTCTTGATTTTCTCAGATATATTTCTGTTTCATCCGTATTTTTACTTGGAATCTCTTGGTTAATTTCCTCTCGGAGTTTTTTCATCTCTTTACTCATACTTGTTTTCAACTGAATTGCAATTTTTGGTTCAGGTGATTTCGCGTTGTTTCCTTTGTCAGTTAACTTTTCATTTAATTTATCATATTCCTCGGCTTCTGTTTCCATACTATCTAATCTTGTTGTAATCATTGGTTCTGCTGTCACTACTGTATTAAGTTTTCTATCCGTTGCTGCTTTTCACTTTCTCTGACTTCCGATAAAATTGTCTATTTTCTTTATCCTTGTTCTCTGTTCGTTTTGGTATATTCTCAGTTTCTTTACTCAATGGTTTCCTTGATTCCGGTTTCTCGTTACTTGTTTTCTTGATTTATCTCTAGTCTAGCGGCTCTATTATTCGTCCTTTACTTGATCTCTTTATTCCTTGTCAATTATCTAAAAATAAATAGCACTTCTAGTACATATTATTCTAAATAAATTTTCGCATTAATTTTATAGTTTTATTTTGATCGCTTCTCCTTATTTCAATTCTTTTTTGCTGTGTCAACTTCGTTATCTTCTTAAATTTTGTCTTTTCATTTTAAGTTTATTTTGAATTATCTATAACTCGTATCAAGTATCTATTTGCTTCGTATAAAATATCTTTATAGTGGCATCAGTTATCTATATGGTCGTATCAATTAACTATTTTTATCAAATAAATCATCGCAATCATATCTACAATCGTCTCGTTAATTATTCTCCTTTATCTCTTCATAATTTGTCCAAAAAAGTTTCTTAATCTCTATGCTCTATCGCTCTATGGGCCTTTTTAATTAATTAGTCTTGTCTTTTTTCTTAAACTTTATTCGCTGTGATCATTTTCCTTTTGATTCACCCTCTTCATTTTAAATCCATTTTAAATTATCTATATCTCACATCAATTATCTATTTGCCTCGCATTAATTATCTATATAGTCGCCTCAATTATCTATATTTTCATTAAATAAATCGCTGCAATCATATCATCATTCATTCCGTTAATTATATTTCTTATATCTCCCTGATTTATCATAAAATCGTTTCCTTGTCCTTTAATCACTGGCACTCTACGGGCCTTTATCTAATTCTCCTAATATTCTTTTTAGCTTTGTCTGCCGGCGCTCTATGGCCTTTATAAATTTATCGTCTCGCTCTCTGCTGGCGCTCTATGGGCCTTTTTAATTTGTCATCTCTACTGGCGCTCTGTGGCCTTCTGCGTCTCTCCTAATAAAATACATTTTTATTGGCGCTCTGTGGCCATCTGCATTTCTCCTAATTCAATTTATCAGTGACCTTTTGGGTAACTTGCCTAGTTTGACAAGATGAAGGCCTCATACTGACTTCAATTCTTGGTAGTCTTTTGATAGCGTGTGTTGGAGTTTTGTCGGTGAATTCGAATAGACATTATTGTCAATCTGACTCCAAGCGTGCTTTAAACAACAGTAACGAACTCCAAACGATATAAATTTTATTGATTAATACACTTTATCTCCACTTTAAAATGACACAACGAATTATTAATCAATCACACTTAATGCTTATTGCGACCCTTCGGGAAGAATAGCACTTTTTGGATCAATTGGCTTTACAATCACCTGACTACTGCGGTGGGTTTCTGAGATCGGTAACTCTGATTTAGTTGCTTTTCTTTGCTTTGACCTTGCTTAATTTCTGTTTCAAATTTCTCTTTAATTCCTTTTTATCTTTCTTTGTCTTCTGTAATTCTTTGTCTCCTTCAAATTTCATGTCTCTCGCAAATTTTGTCTTTCGTAGTTTTTGTCTTTCGCAAGTTTTTCTTAATTTTGTGTGTTTGATTTCAATTGCGCTTCCTTTTTATACTACATCATCCAATAACACTTACTGATGTCGAATAGAATTTCTGATATCTTTTAACGCTAATTGCTTTTCGGCCTCCATTATCACTGACATCTGTCCAGATAACTAATTTTTTTGAGATGCTCCTTCTCGGATTCCCAAACAACATTTCTTCTCTTATCTTTAAAGAGCTTTCGAAATAATGTGCAAATTTTCCTTTTGTTTTTGTTTTCCTAAATTTGCACTTGTTAATTATAAATGACCTTCTTTTATTTAATTGTCTGTTTTTATTGATTTACTCTTATTCCCATCTCGTTAATCAACATTTCTTTTTCATTCCCTTTTTATTAAGCTCCAGAACCACATCTTAATAACTTATGATTGTTTCCCCCAATATTTCACATGTTTAATAATTATTTTACTCTATTATTTAGGTATCCTCTTTAAAAGAAATTCGTCCTCGAATTAAAATTTGACATTCAATTCCATTTTGATCATGCCGTACAACTCTTTATAACTTTACATTAATTCAATTATCAATAAAAATAACAACTGCTTTTAAGAAATTTCATACAACTAATTGTTTCAAAATTTAACATGCAAATGTTTAATGTAAGTTTTTATGTTATTTATAAATTTCATGAAATTGGCGCAGATGCAAATGAAATAAATTGAACGATCTCCACTGATTTACACTTTCAAAATTTTTAATTTCTTCACAATTTTCTGAAATCTAGAGTATTTGAAGGTTTTGACCCATTGTAACTTTTTATCAAAAGTTCACACGATTATAGTTCTATGGTAATTTTTTATCGTCTTATTATTCTACACAACATATCAAAAATTAAAACTTTTGGCCAAAGTTGTGACCCTTTATTACTTTTTTTCTAAAGCTTTGATGACTAAAGTTCCATTGGCAATTTTGCTTGTCTCGTCGATCTCTACAACATATCAAAAATTAAAAATTTTGACCAAGGTTTTGACTCTTTATAACTTTTGACCCAAAAGTCAGACTGCCATACTTCTATAGTAAATATTGATCAGCTTCTCAAGCTCTACAACATATCAAAAATTAAAACTTTTGAAGGTTTTACCCTTTATAATGTCTTATCCAAAGGTTGAAAAATCATAATTTTATCGTCACTTTTACCATATTATCGTTCTCTACAACATATCATAAATAATTTTTTTCCCCAAGATTTTGACCCTTAATAACTCTTGATCCAGAAATCTGACAACCATAGTTCCATTGTAAAATTTGTTCAGCTCGTCAAGCGCTGCAACATATCAAAAATTATATTTTTGGTCAAGGTTTGACCCTTTGCACCTTTGAAGTTCGATAAGATACGACTATAGTTCCATTGATAATTATACTCAACTCACCGTCCTGTACAACATATCAAAAATAAATTTTTTGGCCAAAGTGTGACCCTTTGTAACTTTGAACCTTTAAAAAATATAACCATAGTTCAATTGGAATTTTTACTCAGTTCATCATTCTCTACATAATATCAAAAATAAAATTTTTGGTCAAGGTTTGACACTTTAGACTCTTGAAGCTTGAATACATCTCATTACACTAATTTACAAAATATTTTATCATAACAGTTTAACTCAGAACAGTTCCCATTTACAATTATAATTCAATAGTTTTCTGAAAAATTTAAATATTGTCAATCATTCACGACTAAAACCTGTTAATCATTTAAAAGTGATAAGTAATAAAAATTTCATCTACATACAAGTAGCTCAAATTCAAATTTAGCGTAAAAATAATAATTTCTAATTCTTTGGTTTAGTTGTCCGCAAGAATAATTTAAACTAAATAGAACCTGATTAAAATAACTTTGGATTGAGGTTTATAAATTTCATTATTTTCTCAAATATTTTCATTATATTTTATTAAAACTCGATCATCAGTCTATTTACAAGTGAGGTATAAGTTTTAATATTTAATTCTCCATCAGATCCAATACGATTTCCACATTTCAAATATATAACATTGATATAACAAATCATAGGATGGCAAATACGATCTTTCATACTCGAGTTCATGTACTCAAAATGATATCTAATAATCTCTTCGGTATGTTTATTTTCATAAAATTTTAAATGAGTCCAGATTAGTTTGATAATGATATATATAATATTAAATGTTTTACTTGTAATATTATTCTGTATAGAATACTTCTTGAGTACTTTATATTCATTTTGGATCATTATAGCTTCAGATAAAGATTCAGAATCAATTATAACTTCATCAGGTTTTGGAATTAGTGGAATATCACATTTAGGTAACAGTAAATTCAAATTAATAATATTTTTTGTAATGACTAGAGATTCATACCGTATAACTTTGCTCTGAACAAAAGATAAATGAACATTAAACGTCGTAAAATTCGATAACATTGAAATAAATTTACTGTGATCATCAAATACAATTTTCTTTTCTTTCAATAAAACTAGTTGGTTGGAAACACAATATTTATTAAATGAGTAAACAACTTCATTTTTTTCAAAACAACACATTTTATAGTGGGTACATTCAATTTGGTCAATAATTTCCAAAGAACTATCATTACATTTGAATTCAACTGCCATATCTTCCAGCCAAAGTTCATTTTCAATAGTTTCATAATTTAAATTACATTTATTAGTTATTGAATAACTCTTTTGATCATATACATCATAATCATCATTTAATAATAGTTTCTTTTCAAAGTTCAAAGATTTAAAAGATCTTAAAGTGTTGCAAATATTTTTATTACTTTCATTGATCTCAAGATCTTCACTTTTAAATTTATCTTGAAAACTACACTTTCTAATATTTTGTTTGGAGCATAAGTTATTGAACTTTACAACTTCATTACAATCAGCCATCTTTAATTCAATGTATGAAATCTTTCGAATTAAATCAAATATGTCATCATATTCCACGATAGAAGATACCATTTTCAAATTACTGCTAAGTCCACTTAAAAATTGATCAACAATAAGATTTTGAATATTCATATCATCGACTGAATTGACTGAAAAAGCTTTTTTAGCTAATGAAATTAATCCATTTCCAAATTCAAGAACAGATCTTCTGGATTTTGTTTTCTTTCATGAAAGACTTATTCAAAATATCTTCTAATTTCTTTACATACCAATTTATCTTTCATAGCATCATTTAATTTTGACCAATCGTTTCCAATTTTATTTTTATTGATCTGCTTCCATGCATCACGCGCTGATCCTTTAATATATAATTGAAATCTTTGTATCATTATGGTTTCAGACCATCCATATGCTGAAGCACATATAAAGTAATCATTCATAAAATCAGTAAAAGCAATTGGGTCGCCTTCATAAGGCTCCAATGGTAATTTCTGAAAACTGGAAAAATCGATATTCTCTCTAATAACTGATTCTGGAATTTTCTTTTTATTCACAAAGAAATTGTTTTGATTCATTTTAAATAATTGATTATTTTCTTTTTCAAATCACATAAACCTAAATTTCAAATTGTTAAAACAAAAAAAATTTTACCTTTTAAATTTTAATTCAAACAATCTTCATTAAATTTCACTTCAAATTTTTTACACAAAGTTTCTCAAACTATCACAATTATTTGAAATTTCTCCTTTTAAATCAAGTTTAAACAAAATTTCTATTCAATAAATTTTCACCGACTTTGATCACGTCGGGATCACCAAATATGTTGGGGTTTTTGTCGGTGAATTAAAATAGGATGTATTATCAATCTGACTCCAAGCGTGCTTTCGAACAACAGTAACGAACTCCAAACGATATAAATTTTATTGATTAATACACTTTATCTCCACTTTAAAATGGCACAACGAATTATCAATCAATCAAAATTAGCGCTTATTACGACCCTTCGGGAAGAATAGCACTTTTTGGATCAATTGGCTTTACAATCACCTGACTACTGCGGTGGGTTTCTGAGATCGGTAACTCTGATTTAGTTGCTTTTCTTTGCTTTGACCTTGCTCAATTTCTGTTTTAAAATTCTGTTTAATTTCCTTTTTCTTGTCTTTCTTTGTCTTCTGTAATTATTTGTGTCCTGCAAAATTTCTTGTTTTATTTTTTGTGTTTCGTCGTTTTGTCTTTCTCAAGTTTTGTCTTATTTTTTTGTGTGTCCCGACTTCAATTGCGCTTCCTTTTTATACTCCATCATCCAATAAAACTTACTGATGTCGAATAGAATTTCTGATATCTTTTAACGCTAATTCGTTTTGGGCCTTCATAATCACTGACAGCTGTCCAGATAACTAATTTTTAGAGGTGCCCTTTCCCAGATTCACAAACAACATTTCTTCCCTTATCTTGAAAGAGCTTTCGAAATAATGTGCAAATTTTCCTTTTGTTTTTGTTTTCCTAAATTTGCACTTGTTAATTATAAATGACCTTCTTTTATTTAATTGTCTGTTTTTATTGATTTTCTTTTATTCCCTTCTCGTTAATCGACATTTCTTTTTCATTCCCTTTTTATTAAGCTCCAGAACCACATCTTAATCACTTATAATTGTTTCCCCAATCATTTTACATGTTCATTTTTTATTTTACTCTATTATTTAGGTATCCTCAACACGTATTTGTCCGGTTACGCTTATCTCACCGCCGTTTGCATGTTCGATACTCGGTGTGGGTATCCGGGTTTTTGTACCAAACTCCTTGCTGGGCTACATGCTAAAAAAAATTCCTTCAGAACTCGGTGTGGAATCCGGGTTGTGTACGTCGAAGAATATAAAAGTATGGAAATGCCTAGACGTTTAATCAAGTTCCAAAAGCGGTTCATTTGATCTCTTGAATAGTGAAAAGAAAAAGAAAGTGTGGGCACTGTAGTGGTTAACATCTCGTTCTACCACTAGTCCGATTCGCGTCAGATTTTCAGCTCTGCTTGGCTGCTCCAATCTGATCCTTAGTAGAAATTCTTGAGTATGAACCATTTACCGGCTAGTTCACATCTCACCTACCGCTTGGTGTCCTCAATACTCGGTGTGGGTATCGGGTTTGTGTATCGAGTCCCTCCAAGCAAAATATATATATCCTCAGTCGAAACTCGGTGTTGGTATCCGGGTAGAGTATCGAGCGGTTCAGCGCTACCAGTCCCTTGGCTGATAACATCCTGAACACGACAGTCCGCCGCTGTCCTCTGGTGCCTCACTACCAGCTAGGGAAAAATATTCCTAGGTACCTTTGAGAGACTTTTTGGCTCTCTCACCTTCTGCTCCTAAATAATGCGCATTTTTCAATTTTTATTTTTATTTTCGGTTTCCCCTCACTTTCCCAATTCAAAAATTGTAGTAATCGCATTGGTTTGTTCCTCAGAGAGGTGATCAATCTCTCGCTCGAAACTCCCCAACATTTGTGACGGTACCTACTACCTTCCTCTCCTCAGGTTGATCAGGATTCCCAATCTGGATAAGCGTACTATCGTTATGATAGCTCGGTTTGAAATCTTACTTTCCAATCTTTTTTCCTATAATATAATATAAATAACATTACAAAATACACTAAAAAAATGAGATGCATCGAAACTTTTACCGTACCTTAGTGTGATTTTTCAGCTTTCGCTATTAAAGTTGTGTTTTACTTGTTCACTCAGAATTTATTTAACGGCTTTCATGAAGTGTTCGGTTTTTTCCGTATGTTTTACACCTTTCGGTTGCTAATGTTGTCTCATTTATTATTATTATTTATCTTAACTCATCGTACTCGTTTTCAATCATCTATTTCCTCTGGTTGCTGACTATTATTTTCGTAATTCATTATTACTTCAAATCCTTTATTTTCATTTATAACAAGCATCATCATTATATTCATCTACGCTTATTGCTAACTATTCATTTCATTTACACCAGAACATTTCCTTTTATCCACGTCTAAGTTTCTTCATCATCTTGATTATCTTTTCGTCGATTTCTCCAACTTGATCGATTATCTCTTTCTCATTTAGTATCTAATTTTGCTTCGCTTAGTTTCATGTCTTTTGAAATTCACACTCCCGGTCGTTCGTTACTTCCGCTACAATTTTTCATTAACTTTATTACAATACGCAATTCATCGGAGTGGGGGCTCGAAATCGTTGCAACTTTTTTATGGATTTCCGTTAATAATTTTGATCTTTAATTTAATTACTTTTAATTAATCGTTTATTACGTTTTAAAATTATTTTAACTGACTTGGTGGTCTCTTCTTATTTCAAACAATATTAATCCGGCAATTTCTATTTTTCCAATTTATCACGAACTCTTACCGCTTTTCTTATCTATTTGTAATTTATATGGTTCTGGAATTTATTTACACAATATTTACACGACCCACATTTTTGTGGTTTCTCATTCTCTAATTGCTTAAACCCTATTGATTTCCACCTTTTCCCTGTTTATATTATTTTTATTATATTTATTTATTTTTTTTAATATTTTTATTCTTACTTCTACGGTTTGTGGATGATATTTATACGGTGATTTCCATTGATTTATACAACCTACCCATAATTTTATTTTTATTTACGGTTTCTTGTTTCTTTGATTTCTGCTTTACAAATATTGATAATTTTATCCCCATTTTCCCGTTGAATCGTTTCATTTTTGAAATATTTATGTATCTAATATTTTAATTTATTTACATATATTGATATTTAATTCTCTTATTACAATATTCATCATTCATTGGCTTTTTAAACTGGTGTTTTGTTCCTTCGTATTTTCATCATATTTTACATTCTCTATTTTGCCTTATCCCTCCATTTTTGATCAACTATGTTCATGTATTTTCTAAGGCTATCCGTTATTGTTTTATTTGTTATGATTTTGTTATTCCTTTTTGCAAGTTTATTTCATGTTATTAGAACCTCTAAGATACCTTATATCCTTCTTAATTTATTTATAACGATACTATCTAATTTTCGTGGATCTCCAGTGACTATTGTTTATTTCGTGAAATTTTCTACTTTTCTCCTGTTGATTTTTCTCTATATTTTGCGAGCAATCTTGACGGTGTTCTTGTCCTTTATATCACTCACATTCTGGTTGCTCTTAAGTGAATTTATGTTCTACCATTTCTATAAATTCATACTCTATGTTTCTATTTTCCATATAGACAAACCGGTCATTTTTCAAAGTTTCTGTCAATATTTTTTCGTCGTTATCTCTCCGCGTTTAAGTTAAATCCATCCCAACATTTATTGTTTTTGATTATTTTTAGTTTCCATCTAGAATCGTCATTCAAAGCTCTGTTGAGGGTGTCTTGAGAATATTTGTAGTTTCTTAATTTTCTTTGACATTTGTTTTCCGTTGTAAAATAATCATTAGATCTCAGCTTAGAGTGAATACCCAAAGTTTTCCTCTTTTTATTTCGCATTGCTATTTTCTTTCTGTATTTCTTTCACTCGTTAGTTTGCTTTCCATGTAGATAAGTTGGTCGTTTTTCATAGTTTTTGTTTTATTTCCTTCTATTTATTTCCTCCTGCAATTGTCTGAAATATCGTTTCGGTAGTTACTTTCACATGTCTTGCTACTCGTTTTAAATTTTTCTGTTCATGTTTTCGAATTACTAGTTGTTTAATGTCGTCCCAACGTTGTCTTACTTGTTCCATTTGTTCCATTTCGTTTAAGACAAATTCATCGTTTTCCATAGTTTTCCGCTAATCTCTCTTTTCTTATTGTTACAGATTTGTATGTGGTGGCTAGTCATTTGTTTCATTAACATAATTCTTATTTTGTAGTCAAGTTGATTGTTTTTATCGTTCTTTATTAAGCTCCATTCTTTTCCATTTGTCGACTCTCCGGGGTTTGGCCAAATGTCGTCCCGACATCTTCTGTTTAATAACTCGATTTTTGCATCCGGTATCCTCTGGTCACTTTCTGTTGTTTCTTAACTTTATTGCTTTGGTTCTTGCCATTAAAGAAGCTGAGCCCCCAGATTTATATGGTGGGTTTCTGGGTGTTGATATTTTGAAACTATATGGTTGTCACCCAGACAACCCCATACAAATATCTTTCGCCTACCACTCGGCACCCGTTGCTAAGCAACGTTGGAACTGTGTTCGAGTGGGTGGATATTCCGCGAAAAGTGGGCGTTATTGCTAATGCTATAATTGACCGAACAATCCATTGGTCCAACGAGCTGCCAGTAGAAAGCCTGTGCTCGATTTCGATTTTTAGGTCCCATTATTCTCCAATCTCCTTTAAATGTTAACCTATACTCTCATAACATTTATCTTTATATCCATTCGCTTAGTCCTTCTTATCGTTGTTCAAGTTGATGATTTTCTACGGTCTGTAAACCCTTTGTTATTTTAAATATCCACACAGTATCTCTCTTACTCTTATCCCTATTATAACTACTATGTTTCCTATTATTGTTACTAGTATTATCATTGTTACTATTATATGTATTATATTTATCCATTATTACTGCTATTACTATTATTATTATCCTATTAATTACAATTACTATTATATTTATATTTATTATTATTACTATTATTATTTTAATTATTGTCATTTTATAATTATCGTTATCCTTACTACTATCATTATTATTATTAAGTTTGGTAGGGATCCGTCCTTATTCCTCAGCTTTATAAAAATATTTTACTGATATACAAATTTAACCGTAACCCATCCTTATTTTACAGTTTTCGATAAAGTATTTTCATTGATTCGAAACATTTGAGCAGCTTTCCGCCCTTATTTTACAGTTTTATGATAAATGTTTTAATTGTGGTGGGTTACTGGTGTTGATGTTTGTTTTAACTTATTGGGGTCTCCCCAGTAACGCCATATAAATATTTGTTGCTACCACTCGGCACCCGTTGCTAGGCAACGTTGGAAATGTGTTCGAGTGGTAGGTCATCCGCAAAAAGTGAGCGCTATTGCTAAGGCTATAGTTGCTCGGATGGCCTCTGGGTTCAACAAGCTGTCATTAGAAGACTTGTGCCCGCTTTAAATCATTAGGTCCCCTGCTCTTTATGGTGAGTTTTATCGACGGTATTTATTAATGCTCCTGAGTCAAGGAAAGAAGTAATAAATATATGCTAAATTAAACTAATTAACGAATGAATAACAACAAATGTTTAAACTAGATGCGTACAACTTTCATACAAGGAGTGAATTAGTTTCAGTTCATATTCTGTGTTGCATTTCGTAATCGCGCGGCTCGTCTTTTAGCCCGCTCTTTGAGTCCTGGACGATAACTGTTCGTAACGGTTGTTGTTGGAGTGGCCGCCGTCTCCCGGTAAGCCAATTGGGCAGGAGCGAAAACGAGAGCGTAAGTTACCGCAGCTCCTTCTTGGCAGGCGGATAGGGCCACTTCTAACCCCTTTACCTGGGTCTTCAGGCTTTGATTGAGTTGTCTTTCATCCGCCCACCCCTTTTAGGCGGCGGTGAGTCTTTGGTAAAGCATCTTGGCTTTTTGGGGCGCCATCTAGATGGCCTTTGTCTGTTGTATTTCCGTGGTCAGCTGAATGATCTGATCGTGAAGGCCCTTGTTAATGTTCCGGGCGTGGGTGAGTTCGGTTTGCAATATCTGTAGTGGTCCATTCTATAATATCTAATATATATAAAATTTTATGTCATTAAATTCAATTTTTCTACATATGTAGGTGGTTTAAACATAGTTTTCAAACATTCCAGGATAACGAAATAAGAAAAAATGAAAATCTCAACAAATTATTTTTTATTATAATAATATTCACCAAAAGTCCACAACCAATTGCTCGGAGGATCATGACTGTTCCAAGGATTTCCTCAGCCATTCTTCCGCTGAGTAACCCGAGACTACAAACACGGGTCGCCTCGTATTCCGCACCGGTCTGAAACTGGGTGGCGGTGCCTCGCTATAGCTCTCCATTATTCTCCCAGCAGCGATGTCATCTTCTACGTTGGCCAGGTATTGCCGGATCCGGACCACCTGAAGATCTACCTGTCTTTGATGCGCCTCTAGTCGGGCAAGGAGCTCGCGAGCGTGTCCCAGAATTTAGCGAGCCGGATGTTGTTCGCCTTCTCGACCATTGGTCAATGGTAATCGCTGGTCCATTCCCAGCATTTGACCAATAGTTTGACTAGGCCCTCTTTGTGGGGGCTCCTCGTAGCCTCTCGCTCGTCCTATTTGACGCCAAGCTTGTCTCCATTCGTCTGCGATGTATGTGGGGGACCCACATGGGAGATCCTGATGTATCTACAATTTGATCATTTTAACGAGATTTCTGACTATGTAAATAAATAGGTTAAAATACTCTTAAGGACAGTTTACGGGTAAGCAGAGTTTTGATTTTTGATAATCTGCCTGGCGGGTGAGTGTAACTAGTGGGCACTAGCTTAAGTACAACAAGTGGAACTATATTAAAGATTAATAAATAGGTGTGTTAAGTCGGACCAAATCCGGGTTGATCGATGGGAAAAATTCGATACCTTAAAGTGACTCCACTTCATCTCACTTCATGGTACATCATATTGAGTCAAACTAAACCAAAGTAATTAAGGGATTAATATATTAAAGTAAATTCGATCCAATTTGATTAACGAATCTCACGTAATAAATCAAAATTTAGTTAAAATTCGATCAAAATCAATGAATGAATATAATGCACTGACTCAAATTAAGTCAAAGATCAATTAAGGGATATGAATTGATATATTAAAGTAAATTTGATCATAATCAGTGGATGGATGTAACCTTATACTGAGTCGAAACAAATTTCAATGAATGGGGAACGATATGATTCCTTACATTAAAAACCCACTTAAAGGATGTTGAATTGACTTAATTCATAACACAAAAATAACTGTCTTTATAGTTCGTAACTACCACCCCATCTTTCACCCTTCATTTTACCTACTAACACGCGTGTACTATACAGAATTTATTAAATTTAGTAAGCATACTTAATTCATTGATTGTTTAATTTAACCAATGACATTTACTTTATTTAGTATGAAAACCGAAATTAAAAGGGGTAAGGTTACTATTATTAATTATATCTAACTTATATATGTTTAGAAAACAGCACAATGCTGGCGCAGTTAAACTTGAAAATGAATTTGTAGAAACTTTCATCTCAACACGTTGAATATTAATAACTATGCGTTTACGAAAATTTAAGGTTCTCAGTCAAAAGTTAGTCATTTTGGTTTTGATGCTGCTATCAGTAGTAATAATAATAACATTAAAGCTTTTCAACTACATTAGCCGTATGGACCTTAATAAAATCAAGTTGCACATTTTTGTCTTGGTTTACCGTGTCCTTTCAACTATGGTTTAGCGATGTTTATTATTATGTTTAATATTAACGGGTTAAATCAAATCTGCTAATTATCAAGATTAATAGTAATAATGATGATTAATAAAAATTAGTAACAATGTAATATGGTTGATAATTTCAGTAATTAATAATGATGTTGGAAATGATGGATAATAATAATATTAAAGGGGTCAAACTAAATTGGTTTACTATCGTGGTTACTAATATGATAATAATAATATTGGTGGGGTCGAACTCAGAAAATTTACGGCAATCTAAATTGTATGATGGGGTTTCTTGGAATATAGTTTTCAAATATTTCTACATCATTTGAGGACCGTCGAGAGCCAGAATTTCATAAAAATGGTTAAAGGTCGTACCGAGGTTAATGGAAAATCCAATGCAGTATCGCGCGCGAGGTTGATTTATTTTTTGAAAAAACAATTTATAAAACTCAATTTTATTTTAAAGGAAAATTTCTAAGTATTTATCTAATTGTTGTGATATTACTATCTAATAACCAAAAAATTATTATATGAAATTCTTACTCTCAACCCTTGAGTCGGAGTCCAATATGGTTCCTTCGTTGGGTATCATAGCCGAAGTCTCCTCATTATTCAAGACTTGTTGGGGATTCATATTTAATGTACTATTCCAAGAATTCTGTTCGATTGGATTATTAGTATGTTTATATTCAAATCAACTGTGGGTGGGTGTGTCCCGTGCATGTCTACTAGTGTAGTCAATGGCACACTTCGCCTGATAGTGGTGTGCAATATTTGCCGATTCTATGAAGAAATCTCCATACTATGAGGGTGTGTAGGTAATTGATTTTTTTTCCTCTGGTTAACTTAATCGTGGATTTATTTAGCAGCAAAATGAAATTATTATGGGTTGCAGCGGCTAGTTGGAAATCTACCTGGTGTGCCGAGACTTAATATTGATTTGTACATTTTCAGTTTTGTTATGGATTCTCTATTTCAGACATTAAGGTATTGTTCGTTTTTTAATTAATTGGATTTATAGTTTACTTTTCAGGAAGTCGTCGTTAGATGAGCGGGTTTAACGGGGAACATGGCTGGGAAATCAATTATTCGGCTATCAGCTTTAACTGGATGGTACCGCTGTCTCCGGATCGGAACTATTCAGTGGTTTCCCTAATCTGATTTGTGGATTATTTATTCTTACCAACGGTGATCTTTGGAGTATTTGTGATTATCGAATTATATTCTCTTTTATATTCTTCATCTGCCATGTTTAAGTTAACTCAATTGGAGTATTTTCTTTTCCCAATTTCTGATTGTTTATTTAATTTATTTGGGTTTTTTCTTTTATTTAATGAGTCGCGTGTATTATGTCGTCAATTCTCAACTTTAATCAGAGGTTTTATTTTGGGGATCGTACTTTCGGTAAGTTAATTTAAAAAAAAAATAAAAACTTATTGACTCTATATAATTAGTATTTTTCCGGTTTGGTTTTTTATGGGGATTCACTTTGGTGATTACACTATTCTATTTTATCCTCACGTGATCATATCGCATTATAGTATGAAATACCCAAATTAAACCAACTCTACTTGGATAACGGTATGGGTTCTTGATAAAACATTTGGTGTTTGCTATCTAGGCTATTGAAAGACTAAAAATCATAATCGATTTTGGGTGCCTACTCTATTGGTTTACTAACGAAGTAATAATTATTTGTTTACGATTTAGTCTGAGTCCATAATGAGTACTTAACTCCATGATTTATTGAACTGGGTAACCCTAATTGTTGATTGGTATAGGTCCATGGTAGCCGTTCCATATTTATAACTATTTTAACTTCGTCTCTATAACTTGAAAATTCACAACCATGTTAGGCATCTAGCACTAGTCTAAATCTACTATTTAGTTAAATTTTTTAACAACGATTTCATTATTTATTCCCGTCCCTTTTCCCCTGGTTCACCTTAGGCGCACTGTGTTCATATTATATTTAATGAGTGCCCACTGGACTACTCGGTGTGATAATTTTTAGCCGTATGTAGAATAATTTAGGTCGAATTTAAAGAAACTGAGGGACGAGGAAGTAGCCAAAAGACCGCTTCCTTATTTCTCCTTTCTTCTATACGGGATAATATTGACGTTCCAGCTCCTGCATTCCGCACGCCGGGTCTTCACGGGCACAGATCATCTGCGATATTCCACGCACTTACACGAATTTGAATAATATGTCTGATTTTACTAACTTGTGATGTGTCTTGGCTGTGGGCCGGAAAAATTTCGACAATTAAAGAATTAATTATAGAGAAAACGATTTTAGGTAATTGCGAGGATGCGACGCGGAGAGAGAGTTTCAAAATAAAACTCACACTTATATAGGTTTTTAAACAACAAAACTAGTTCAAGTTTTTTAAAAACTGATTAAAATTGTGTAAAAATGAATCGGTATATATACCTATTTTTTGTCCCTAACCTTGCGTGTTCTTTTTGATTTAGTAAAACAAAATTCGACCTTGGGATTTTCTAGTGTATTCTAATCTTAATTTTTATTATTTTTTTAATTTCATTTGATAATTTTTCATTTGAAATTTTTATTGAATTTTTTCTAATTCAAATTCTTTGATTTTAATTTCATTTTCATGAAATTTTCATTTTTGTTAAATTATTAAATTTCGGTCGAATTTGTTGGGTTTTCGTGTTATGTTTATATTTATATCGTGCGGATCTTGTTTCTTTTTGTTATTATTTTAATTTATTTTTGTGTTTATTATTTTATATGTAATTGTCTTCTTTCTCATATTTTGATAGGGTTATTTGGTGTTTTTCATAGGTTTTGAATTTAAAGCTGCATGTTAAATTTGCATGTGGGTTACTGATTCATTTAAACATTTACAAGGCCGTTTGTGTTCTGGCTCAACAATTATTTCCAAAAATTTGCGCAGCGTTCCGCCCATATTTTCCGTCTTAACTCTAATAATTTAGTTAATTCTTACATATTATTAAAAATTTTCTTTTCATAATTTTGGTCGTTCGGATTAATCTTTTTCCGATGGCTATTCATTTTAAGTGTTGCAACGATTTCGCAATTTTCCCCGCTACCCTTTCCTTCTCTCTTTGTCCTTATGATCTATTTATGTTCATATTACGTTTAATGAGTGCCCACTGGACTACTCGGTGTTAGTGATTTTGAGCCGATTGTTGTTAAAAATTTTATGCCGAGTTTTCAGGAACTGGATAACGAAGGAGCAGCCAAAAGACTACCCCCTTGTCTTCCTATTTCCCCTATAAGCGGAATATATTGACGTTCGGGTTCCTGCGTTGCTCACGCCAGAACCTTTACGGGCACAAGGTATTGGCGGATGAACCGCATATACACAGCTTGAATTGATATATATATATATATATATATATATATATATATATATATATATTGCTTGCTTGCGGTGTTGTATCGGCTGTGGGCCAGAAAAATTTGAATAAAGAAATTTTACTATATCAGTTGAGTAAAAGCTTCGAAGCACAAAATTGTTGGCTTTAAATATTTATTTGGCATACTACATCGTCCATAAACTCATTCGGTCACATACGGCAATTGGAAATTCATAAAAATCGCCGTGATCTATTCATTAGTTCATTCGGCATTAATCCATAATAGAATTTCATCAATTCATCTGACATTAGTTCAAAATCGATAATCATACGCTAGCGTTGAGTTGTCATGTTCAGGCAAAACACTTACCAGTGTTGATTGTCTAAATGCACGGCTCACAGCTATAACACACCGATCTACTGAAATAAGTTTCAAATTAAGACTGAAAAATAAGTTAAGTTTGCAACAAATTTAAGTTGATAATTTTTCAAAACACATCAGTATATATACCTATAATTTGACCTTAACCTTGCTTGTTATTTTTATTGCGATAAAACAAAATTTGACCTTGAAATTATTTGTGTTATCTAAATTAAATTTTTTATTATTTTCTTAATTTAAATTGATAATTTATTTTTAACATTTTTAATTAAATTTATTCAGCCAAAAATATTTTACCTGTATAGCTATAGAAAAGAAACTAGCAACACCTTGCGAAAAAAGGAATTTAAACAAAAATCAACTATATTTGCTAACAAGAAATAATACAGAATTAATATATCAGATATGGCAAGGATGCGCACTTTGCGCGTAGACCTTTTGGATACGATGAAGTAATAAATAGTCAGGAGTGTGTATATAGTGTATATAACAGAGATGTTTATATAGTAATGTATAGAAGTGGTGTATAAATATTATATGGAACGAGTATTATAATATCCGATAATATATAAAATTAGTTTATAAATATTATAGTCGAGGAGCGAAAACTAATTCAAAATCAGACGATGTGACAAAGAATAAAGCGGAATTAGAAAGACAAGTGATGCGATATTACGTTAAAATTGAGAAACGAATTAATTGGAAGCTAACCAAGTATATCAAGCAGTAAAGCTTAGTTGTAGAGACGATGCCCAATATCCGAAAACTAAATGTACAAGCAGAGATAGACGAGTTTGGAACAAGGATCAGACCAGGAGAAGAAATTGAAATAAACCGACTAAGAGGTACCGAAGCCATCAAGGAAATCAGAGACAATAGTAGACTTGGAAAGCAAATTAAAACTTGGAAAATCCAGTACAATCAGACGAGAGACGAAAATAAGGAACAATGATAAAAAATCCACGATCGGAGCAAGATAAAGCATCAAAATAGTAAAGAAATTACCAACACAAAACGGAAGCAATGAAGAAATAGATGAAATATCAAGTCAGTCAACGAAAAAGACGATGGAGATTAATTTGACAAAAAACTGAATCAGTTAATGTGAAACTGACGAATAACAACAAAAGGTAGATAACTGAGAAACAAAATTTTTGGTCATTGAGTTAAACGGAAAAACGAAAAAGACAAGGAAATAGAACTAGCAAGGGGTGGAAGAGGCTCAAAAATCAATTCGAGCAATAGAACAAGAAAAACAACCACCAACTGCAAGTGAAACTAGGTGCAGTAAAACAAGACAAATATGAATATCATGAAATAGTAATTCCAAACAAGACTAAAGTTCAACACCGGATATGAATAAAGAAAGGACCGGAGAACAAATCAAAAACCAGATAACAAGAAAGACAAATCCAATCAGTAAAGAGAGATTGCAAAAGACAATTCAAAGAAACGACAAAAGATGATGAGGCTGAACTACAAAATGCACTCAATCAAAATGGAGTATCGAAAGAATCTTGCAAATTGTAGTAAAGGCAAACAAAGAAGATAAGCGATGTCAAAATAAAGTTGATACCAATCACAGAAATGAGAAACCAGATATGAGAATAAAAGCAACAGAGATAAAGAAGGAAGAGAAACAGAAAGTCAAACAACTACCTAAAATCAAGAGGAATGAAAACAAGTTCTATTAAAATAGCTCGAAATTTGTTGTAAATAGTCAAGCAATCATAAATAATCATCAAAAACCCATAATTGTTATAAAAACAAGTAAAGCGAAAGCAGCATGATATTGGCGATGAGAAGGAAGTTTGCAGTAATAAGTCCATATATACAACCTAGCATCCCTTAGAAAGATATCGAAAAAACCCCAATCAATCAAACGATGCAACATTACCTGTAGTAAATATGCCGAGAGATGCAGAAATTCAAAGGATACCAATTACGGACGGATAAACTTCTAATATACCCAATGCCCAAAAGATTAAAACAAGAAAAGTAAATATACTAATAATCAGAGTGAACGAAGTCCAAACTTAGACAGATCGTTCAAACGCTCAGAACTCTAGAAAATCAAATCCGAAGGTCAATAGAAAAGGAAACACCCATCAAGGAAATCATATTCGAATAATCATTGATGCTCTTTAGAGGCCCTACAAAATAACATAAAACAACCGAAAATCGAGAACAGCCCAAATCGATAACCAAAAAGAAGAAACCCAAACCAAGCTCAAAGAATCATGAATAATCCCGAACCGATCAATTATCATCAAACAATCGAGACGAGATAATATGATAACGGGTCATCTATCCACAGAACCCAATTGAACCTCACCCAGTTCAAGATACTAAAATAAAATTCAACAACCAAAAGCAAGAATGTCAATTTACAACCCAAAACCCTAAATACACCAGCAAAATAGGATCACTGAGTGTTTCACTGGGAATAACAGCTTTTTTAACATTTCTTTTACTATTTCGAGTTGATTTATCTCTAGATCTCGACCGCGGAGCTCCGAAATTTTTAGAAGTCTTTGAACTGCCTGATTTATTCGATCTTCGAATGGAAGTTTGTTCAACAGTCGCTAATGAGGCGTTTTGATTTGATTGAAAGTTATAATCCTTTGGATCAGATTTCTCCCAAAAACATTTCCTTCCGACAAAGATTTCATCTTGGGAGTAAAATTTTGAATTTGTTTATTATTCTATATTCGGTTATCGATGACTTTGAAATTATTTATTATTACTGATTTGTTTATTTTTGAATTATTGAAATTTTGTTTGAAAAATTTTTTCATAAAATCGAAATTTCAAATCAAAACAGTGGAAAGTCTTTTATGGACCAAGCATACATGAAGGCGCACGGAAATGGAACAAACTTATTGGTATAGATAGATTGCTTTAGTAACATAGCCAATTACCTTTCCAAAGATATTTAATGAAGGCTTTGGCAGCATATTTGGTCGGAAATTGTAATTACCGTTTTGTGGGGTTTATGGTTTGTATAACCTTGACCCCCAAATAGAACTTTTCTTTGCCCTTAATAGCTACCCGTTGCTAACAACGTTGGAAATGTAACCATTGGTTTTGAGGTCGCCAAAGGTGAGCGCTACGGAACAACTACTCTGGCCCGACCTCAAGATGGGTTCAACGCACTACCGTTAAAAAGTTTATGTGCGCTTTCTTTTCCTGGTCCCTCACTAATGTATCTGATACTATTGTCATCAAATTTATTCTCTAGGTCGTTCCAGATTCGAGTTCATTAACCTTGAGGTTAATTGGCTTTTAGTACAATTTATGCAAATTTACGAGTCAATCATGATCATTTATTAAATAACAAAACAATATGGCAATAAAAGAAATCTCAGTCTTTGGTTTGAGCGGCACGTCGTTTGGCACGCTCAGATTTTCCCGGACGATGCTTGACCGGCTTGCTCGCGGGCTTCATGGTTGCCGTCGTGTCTCGATAGGCCAATTGGGCCGGCGCGAATACTAGCGAGTAGGTTACCGCGTTGCCCTCTTGGCACGCTGATAACGCCACCTCTAGCCAGCGAATTTGAGTCTTCTAGATCTGGTTGAGCTGTTTTTCTTCAGCCCAACCCTTCTGTGCAGTGGCCATCTTTTGGTAGAGAGCTTTTACTTTCCTCGGCTCTACCCAGGTTGCCTTAACCTGCTGAATTTCTCTGATTAACTGTAGGACCTGTTGATGTAACTCCATGTTTGTTCTCCGTGCATTGTTCAATTCTCGCTGTAGGATCCGACAGGGGTCCATATCTACAAAAGAAGATCATCATTAAATCGTATGACATCTTACAAATGTCGGTCGTCTCGCTTATATTCAAGAGTCAGAAGATCTTATCGCAACGGTTTACTATGGCCTTATATTATTATTTATCTTAAGGAAAACAACGAAGGAGTCAAAATGTTTTATTTTCTATAACAATTACTGTTGATCGGTTTTCGGGTGATATCGGTTACTATCCCACCTCGGATATTCTCGAGCGTAAGGATGCTCGCGGTGGCTATCGGTTCGTCTCTCTCCCATCCGCATTTCTCGTGGGAGGATCTTCCGTGGGACTACCACATTGAGTGCTGCAGATCTCACATCTAGTCGCCGATCGTCGAGGTTGAATGAGGTATTGTACGGGGGGCGTACCCGTCCGTACTCGGAATTCTCCCTGCGGCGATGTCCTCGTTGACTTCATCCAGATAACGCCTAGCTTTCTCTACTTGCCAATTAGTTTGACGTTGGTGTTCCTCGAGGCGAGCTAGGAGGAATTCAGCTTGTCCCAAGATTTCTTGTGCCGGGTTACGTCCAGGTTCTCGTTTTATAGCGACAAACGGGAGGGCGACCTCCCCAAAATCCCGTTGAGTGCCTGACTTAGATTCCTTCACGGGAGAGGCGGTGAATCCTGCGTCCTACATTGCTTGGCGACACCTGACGGCCGAATGTGCCGGGAATCGCACTGTGATCCGGGACGCGTCGATCCAGGAATTGTCTAGAAAACGCAAATAGTTATTCAGTTCGTTAATGTTTTATCTTAATGATCACATCAATGAATCGTTAGGATGGTTTTGGTGTGTTTATGGAGCGTGTAGTCGTAGTAGTGATGGGTTTCTAATTACCTCATTTTGCCATAGAATTTGTGCTATCTAGTTTTTGTCTGATTAACTATTAAATTTCGTGATGGGGTTGGTTTGAGCGGTAATGACGATTAAAAATTGCACTGGACATTCAACTCTGAACTGGTACCTAATCAATTTTTTGGTTTAAATTGGATTTTAGTTATCCATTTTTGTCATCGTAGTTATTTCGGTTGACCTCCTGATTGGGTTTACGTCGCTTAACTTGAAGCATGTGATTAACTTATTCAAGTTTGTCTAGGGCATTCATTTTTTTTCCGTTGCGTCGGGATATGGACATCGTGGACGTGGCAAATTTCGATTCTATTCGTTGGTGATGTAGTATGAATTTAGACAAATTAATGAAGGAAAAATAAATGTTATATTCATGATCAAGATTGCAAAACGAGATATGTTTCTCGATGCTTGTGCATCATGATTTGCCTGGAGTAGTTATATTTTGGATAGTAAAGGAAATCTCATACTGGTAACTGCGTCAAATCCGGAGATGACCCTCTCATAACAGTAAAAATGTATTATATCAAAGACGGACTTACCCTCTCGAACTGCAGCTGACTCTCTTCTGGCTGACCTACCGACATTCTCTCGGGTGTTATCGACTCCCTCGTCTCGCCAATGTTCCTGATAGAAAGGCATATTCCACGTGGTCAGTAAAAATGAAATGGAACCAACAAGTCAGTATTCTGGTTATATCTGAAATATTACACAACGCCACGTCATGTGGGGGCGGTGGGTAGAGCAAAATCTCTGCGAGGCAGTGTGTTAGCGTCCTCGATATAGTGTACGGAAAGCATGCCTTGATTGCATCAGTCAATGCATTTTCCCGTCCATCGATTTTTTTATTTCCGGAGTTGCTGACAATTATCGTGGATATTTCAGTTATTAAGTCAATAGTCTATTGCAAATGTCAGTCGATTTTCGTTTTTTCTGGATTACTCGATTAGTTATTCCGTTTATTTATTGGAAACTGGTTTTCCATTTTTAAGACAGTCTAATGGATTCTCCTAGTGAGTTGCTTACTTATTTTTCGACACAATTCATTATGTTCACATTCATTTTAGATTCTCGGTGCCAATCCATTACGACTGGATGATGTCAAGTTTCCTACGATGCTGTCCTCTGTGCCTGGAAATAATGATGGCTGAGATGCCATTTATGGGTTGGTGTTTCTAGTCTTGGTGTTCGGGTCGTCAGTAGTGATTAACAACTATGGTATTTGTTATGGATTCAATTTTCAGAAGCGTTGTTTTCTCGACTCGTTTATGTGCATTTCCATTTTTATGGTTATTTTGATGGGTGTTAAACTTTGTCATGAATATCGACATCTTGGGACCATACAGCAGTGGTACTATGATGCACATTTTTGTTAATGTTACTAAATTATTTTATCACTGGTGATTTATCGTTTAATACTATTTAACCTGTCGAGTCTCCGGCGTGGGCATGTCTTCCCTTTACCGTTTGCTGACGTTTCGCTAACATTTACCATAGAAGTCACCTCTAAAATACGAGTTGGCAAATGTACTACTACTACACCACTGTCATATCACGCTGTTCTTATGCTATTGGTGAGTATTTTTATCAATGTCGAACTTTTGTCAATGCACGCTATTTCCATAATATTCGTTAGCGTTTTAGTATTGAACTTTTGCATAGCAAAATTATTGCTAAAATACTTGTTAATGCTTTAATATTGAACTTTTACATAGCAACAATATACGACACTTTTTCCCGTCACCTCCCCTTTATTTGGCCTTAAGGTTGATTGTGTCAATGTTAGAATATTACGAGTTTCCACTGGACTACTCGGTGTAGAGATTTTAAGCCGATTTATATTATAAGTTAGGTCGAGTTTTCGGGAGTTAAGTGACGATGGAATAGCCAAAAGACTATTCCCTCCTCAACCTATCATCCCCTATAAAGGATAATATTGACGTTTCTGCTTCTGCGTTCTCAAGCCGCAGCCTTCACTGGCACGAACTATTGGCGGACTTACACCGTACTTACACAGTTCGATTAGGGTGTATGGATTTTAATAACTTGTGGTGCTGTATCGGCTGTGGGCTGGAAAAATTTCGACGTAACATAATATTGTGTTAAAGTCTTTATTGTTGTAATACAAATAGGTTCATAGACATCATGCTAATCATTCATTACACACTGACTCTTCCCCACGCGAACAACCAAACAGAGCTCTCTTGAGATGATTTGAGTGTCGCGTGGAGAAGGTTCTCCAAATATTCGTCCACTTACAAAGTTCTAAAATTTCTTCAAAATTGCTTTAATGCGAAGTGTGTCCGTTAAAAACGACTTTATGGTTGGTTGTTTTAAAAACGAGTCTTAAAATTCTGTAAAAATGAATCGGTATATATACCTATTGTGTGACCCTAACCTTGCGTGTTAAATTTGATGTAGTAAAACAAAATTTGACCTTGTGATTTCTTGTATATTCTAACTCTAATTTTATTATTTTTATGGTTTAATTTGACAATTTCTATTTTTAACTTTTAATTGAATTGTTTCCAATTAAAATTATTTAATTTTTGTTCTAACTTTTATGAGCTCTTGTTTCTGTACAAAAATTGTCAATTTCAGTCAAATTCTCGTGTTTTCATGTTATTTCTGTGTTTGTTTCGTGCGGATCTTTTTCCACATTGTTATTATTTTAATTTATTTTTATGTTTTTTATTTTATATTTTAATTATTTCTTTCTCGTATTTTAACGTGGTTAATTGATGTTTCATCGGTCTGATTTTAAATCTGTGTGTTGTGTTTGCGTGCTATTACCGATTGTTTCAAACAAAACTCTGTTCTGGCCCAACAGTTTCATGGAACTTTATTGTATTTATTAAATTCAGTTGTACAAATTGTCTTGTAGAAATAAAAATTTTAATTCTATTGGATCTCATGGATTTATAAAAATCCTAAAAAAATTCATTAAATCAACAAATTTAGCATTTTGCGGATCATAATTTTTTATCCAATCAATTTCTCTTTAACTTTGCAAAGGTGCGCATTACAGAGGAAATTAATGATGTCACATCAGCGTTATCTTATGGCCACAAAGGGTTATATAGTTGTTTAAATAGGAGTTTAAATTTAAAAATGATTGATTGATCAGTTTTATACAAATAAGAATTAATTTCCGTGAAATATATTTGTATGTGTTAAACATTGAAAAATTGAGCAGGGGATTTTATCTATATGTGAGACTGTTTGCTAAGCAGTTGACGCTCGGCAAAACGATCTTGAAATACACTCGAAAAATTGTCTCCAGCTTTTATGAGAACTTTGGTTTTGAATTTATCAGGATCCGGGCGGCGACACAGACAAATGATGACGACAATTATTGCTATCAACACAATAAATATCCCGATTCCCAGTCCAATTGTTGCGGATTCTTCTTGGTAAAACGGAAAGATTCGATTGAAATCCATAGCTGGAAAGGTAATCAAGACAATATAAAGGTTTATATATATAATATTCAATTAAGGTGTAATTTAGATATTGACATGTTTGTAGAAAGTGATTTAAATACTTGTTAAACTGCTTTGACCTAACAGTCAGAAACATAAAAAATTCACCAAAACCCACATTCAGAAACACAAGAAATGCAATAAATCAGAATTAACCATTTCTCAACATGAACAACAACAAGGAACGCAAGAAATACTCCCAACCAGGGTTGCCATATTTCGAAAACATCATGCCGGGAGTAACGAAAAATTTTAAATTCAAAATGTTAAGTGATGCCAATTTCTGGGAAAACCTAATTTAGAAAACGGTAGCAGAAATCGAGGGCCTTTGCTATTTATATCGGGAGTCTGGAAGTATACTTTTTAATGAGAGACTCCCGGCGAAATCGGGAGGTCTGGCAACCCTGCTCCCAACAAAGTATAAAAGAAAAACTATATGAAACACAAACACTAGTGATTTCTCAATTGCAACAAATCAGTTCTATATTAAATTAAATATTAAAACTATTATTAAACTTACTTAAATGCTTATATTTTTTCATTAAAAATGTCCAGAAGATTCAAAAGAATTTCCCAAAATGTATTGTTCAAACAAAACTGTCCAATATGACTTGGAGAATTTAATTATGCATTTTCATATTGTGTGTGATTTCAACATACTGCAATCATACACATACTATTTAATATATAATATTATAAATTTAAGTTATAGATAAATTTTTTTAAATAAATAATTAAATAAATATGGCAACGATTTAATTAAAAGATAACGCCAATAAAAAACTTTTCGTACGATATATTTCAATAGCGTAACTATCATCTTCAGGTACTCAAAACCAACTAAAAATATTATGAATTAACATTTAATTTAAACAAATTATTTTTTATTAATTTAATTTTGTAATAAATAAATATTTATAAAATATATTCAAAAAACTTTTAATTAATTTAAAATTTCAATTATTTTAATGATATTTAAAAAAAAAATTTTTTTAAAAACAATACATAAACATGATTTAACATACGTAAACTATTTAAAAACATTCAAAACATTCGTAGTCACAGCGCTTTGCACAATAATCTTTGGATCCAATGACCTTATCAACAATGCTTCACATATCACGCGTTCCCAATAATTAATAAAACTTTTCAACAAAATTCTAAAATCAGACATTCCTATTTCACTTTTACAGCCTCTATTGTGCTCACTAATATTGTTCAAACCCTTCAATCGACAATGCTCTATAATTCGAGTACAGAGATGACGGGAAGTCTCTCCAATGTATGTGGCATTACACCCATTACATGTAAATTGATAAACGAGATCAGAACACAATCCAACCGGAGTTTTTGATTTATTAATAAACATATTGCGTACCTTACACGAATTAGAGACTATTTTATACTCTAAATTTCCCATCTGTTTACTTAACTTCCTTTTATAATTTGTAAAACCTTCAGAGTACGGCAATACTAACACATATTTAGGCTCAATTTTTTTATATCCATTTTTACTATTATTTAGATTAACACTCAATTCACACCCATTTGACAAATTACAATCAGACTTTCTAAAACATGGATCCTTAGGATTTTTAATCAATTTATCAACAGTCTCTTTTATCATCAACAATAAAAATGATTTAGAATATCCATTCTTTATCAATAACTCAACCAATTTATCAACACTTTTTACCGAATTAGCAAAAGTAGAAGATAAAGCCCATGAACGATAAATCAATCCTTTCACCATATTTCTCTTATACTTAAATTCACAAAAACTTTCTGGAGAAGTATAAAGACCAGTATCAGTAGGTTTTCTATAAATCTCTGTCTCATAATGTTTATCTTTGCGTTGAATTAACAAATCTAAAAACGCAATTGATGACTTTCTCTACGTTCTCTGAAGGTTTTACAGATTATAAAAGGAAGTTAAGGAAACAGGTGGGAAATTTAGAGTATAAAATAGTCTCTAATTCGTGTAAGGTACGCAATATGTTTATTAATAAATCAAAAACTCCGGATGGATTGTGTTCTGATCTTGTTTATCAATTTACATGTAATGGGTGTAATGCCACATACATTGGAGAGACTTCCCGTCATCTCTGTACTCGAATTATAGAGCATTGTCGATTGAAGGGTTTGAACAATATTAGTGAGCACAATAGAGGCTGTAAAAGTGAAATAGGAATGTCTGATTTTAGAATTTTGTTGAAAAGTTTTATTAATTATTGGGAACTCGTGATATGTGAAGCATTGTTAATAAGGTCATTGGATCCAAAGATTAATGTGCAAAGCGCTGTGACTTCGAATGTTTTGAATGTTTTTAAATAGTTTACGTATGTTAAATCATGTTTATGTATTGTTTTTAAAAAAAAACTTTTTTTTAATATTATTAAGATAATTGAAATTTTAAATTACTTTATTTTTTTTAAAAAGTTATAATATAAATGAAATTTTAAATTAATTAAAAGTTATTTGAATATATTTTATAAATATTTATTTATTACAAAATTAAATTAATAAAAAATAATTTGTTTAAATTAAATGTTAATTCATAATATTTTTAGTTGGTTTTGAGTACCTGGAGATGATAGTTACGCTATTGAAATATATCGTACGAAAAGTTTTTTATTGGCCTTATCTTTTAAATAAATTTTTTTGTTAGATTTATCTCACAGCTATTAAATGCAAAGTTCAAACTGATGTATGAGAAACACTTTAATGCTCATATTAAAATAGTTAATCAAATTAGTTGTTGAATTTACTTTGATCAGTGCAAAAGGTATTGAAAAAATAATAACTCCCAACCTGCTAACGGTTCCGCAACCAATTCAAATCTTGATCTCCAAAATGCCAGATGAGATTGTCTGTAATCTTTGTAATTTGAGCTGTTGATATAGATGTGCAGATATGTTTGATTTGTAATTTTAAATGGAACCCATGTAACGTTTTTGAATTCCCACGGAGTTGGGTTGCTAAAAATCCGATTCACTCTTGAAATCAAACACTACTAAAAGTATTAACAATACCCCATTTGGATGAAATTCGACCACAAATGCATGGCCAACTCAGACATGTTCGTGTCATAGGGATAGTTCCAAGTGCGGTTAATAGGTATAAATATCTTCTTGTTGTAAAGCTCTTCGGAAAATGACTTATTCATGAAAGGAAAACCCAATGCAAAAGTAGTATCAATTCCATGATAAATCCCTAGAAATTTATATTTAAACCGATTTTTACTGATTTAATATAGATAACCCATTTGTTTTGGTGTAGTGTCATTCAGCCCCCGGTAGGCCCATTCATAAAAATAAATACTTTCATTGTTTTGAGCTTGATATAGCAAAGTTTCGTATAACGGAGATTTGATATAATAATCGGAAAACAGATTTATCATTTGCTCGGTGCGAGCGGTTTCATTTGCCAGATTCGACCACCAAGTATAACGCAACAGTAACTCTTCAGCAGTGTCGTTGATACGAAAGGTGTTGGTTATTTTCAGGAAATGGTTGATGATGGTTTTCACGTTCTCATTGGTCAGGTTGTCCGTAATTGACATATTGAGAAAATCTTAAACGGTAAATAACTAAAATAATAACAAATTAAAATCAGTTATTTGTCCTCTTTCACATTTGAATTATTTTCATTTACATTTTTTTTATATTTATCTTCATTCATTTTTAGCTATAGATCAATGATTTGTTTTTAACAGTACACATTAATCTACTGTTGAAAACTGAATGAAGATAAATGAAATTGTTGGGATTATACGAAATTTTTGGATGGAATTGAAACTCAAATTTGACTCGTCGTGTTCACAATCAATAAAATCAAAATAATCAATTCCTACAAAATCTTTATTTTTCAATTTACAAAGTTTCCGATTTACACGCAACAAAGAATCCGACTGGGCTCTTGATTATTGGGTTAGCCAGCAAATAATTATTATTAATTAATTAATTTGTTTTTGTGGGTTCCTGACCCTTCGATATACATCTGGTCAATTTAGTATTATTTTATTCGACTTCAAAATCAAATTTTTCACAGGTTACACTTTTCCCCCCAACAAATCTCAACTTTTACTTTTTTCAAATTTTAATTAATTTTAATTGATTTTTATAATTTCGAAATTTTGTATTTTATTTCTTGTAATTTTTATCGTAAATGAGTTAAGTATATTAATAGTGTTGAGTTGTAAATTTATATTCGGTTTGATAAAACTGTAAATCTATCTTGGCGTGTATTCAACACAAAAACCATTAATTATTATCACAAATCATGATCAAATTTTCTCCAACACAATCAACCTTTTATTTATATTATGAGCAGGTTACTTTATAAGAGACAGCCTCAAGCACATTAAACGAATCAGATTAAACTTAATAAAAACTTTTTCTTGCCATAATAATAATAATAATAATAATTAAATATATATAACTGACTTCTCATCACTTTTCTGACTACCCATGATGCTTCACTGTGAACAACGCCACACATTACTGGAATTTTTGAAAATCTGCCTTGAGATCGTTCTATTCTCGGATGTCTGGGCATGAAGCCTGCTGTTCCATCGACCACAGGACTCCAAATTTGTTCAGGTGCACCATTTGGAGCTTCAAAACTTAGTAAATAAAAATTTTAAAAAATACTTTTTTGAAATTTATTCTTAATTTTTTATTATGGTTTGGCCAACCTTTTAGAGTGGTGTTACGCAATGAGATGCTCACAAAATATTGAGAACGGTAAAATGGGAATGGAGAAAATTATTTTGAATTAAATTTTTTTAAATTTTGATTCTGATTAAATTTATTTTCTTCAGTCTTCCGTAAACTTCACAATTAATGAAAAATATCACTATGTGTGTCGTCCCAGACGTAAAACTTTGTCAACAGTCTTTTTCACTTAAAATTTTTCACTAAATAGAAACAAAAGCAAAAATATTTAAACCATCAGACAAAAACTTGAATAACTTTCGTTAATAAATAGAAATAATAATAATAATAATAATAATAATAATAATAATAATAATAATAATAATAATAATAATAATAATAATAATAATAATAATAATAATAAACTAGGTCACAATAAAGAGGCAAAAAAATTCAAGGGCATTGATAATTATTGTCCAAGGGGTTTTCGGGTATTTTTTTAATTCTATAGCAACAGTTTGGAATATGATAAACTTTCTACAACAGCATGAAGGCGGATAACTATGGCATCACAGAAAGTATTGCTCCATTGTCATAGGAGGATAGATTCTACTAATTGTCGTCACCTTTACTCTTTTTTTGATTATGTTCAAGACAGGATTACGATCCAATATATGCTGGCCAGATAATACAGTTTCATGAAGAGCCCCACCAAATCGTAATGGCATCAATGAACAAAACCTACAATAGTCACTTCCGACATTGTTTTACTGAATTTTTACACATTTTACCAATTGATTCATTGAGACATTTTAAATATGCAATTAACTTGTCAAATTTGTTTTTCGAAAATTTCACCACAGCATTTACATGCGTGTAAATTACATATGGTAATTGGTATGCTAGATAGACAGCGGAGATTCTATTGCATCTTTAGTGTATGAATGTCGCCAAGTTAAACATTTCACGTTTGCTATAAAAGTAAGTTGATGTTGGTAAAACTGTAGATAACTGGCCTTTTCTAATGAAGGGTTCATGTAGATATAATGTAGTACTTTATACCAATTGGAAAGATTATGCGATGTTGATGGTGCAAATAAGAGTAAAATATTCGAATTGAAGTAAAATGTGAAAAAGAGAGGCTCGGTTGTGGAAACAGAATCAAGTCAGTGTCATAGTATGAAAATAGAGTGTAAATCTCATAACCAAAATTAGTATCAGATAAAGCCTTAAAGTAGGGTTGCTCAACCCTTTCAAGATATTGAAATCCATTTGACCAATGAAATTACAAGTGAAACCTTAAAAATGCAACAAGATTTAGAAATGCATTTTCACTGCAGAAATTTACATAGAATCCACTTTTGTTCATTGAAAATGAAAAGCATGGCCTTCATCAAGTCGAATTTTTAAAAACAATTTGTCATTATTGCCTATATTTTTTCATACAGAGAAGGTTCAAGGAATCCCTCAGACGTTTTGGAGAACCCAGAGGAGCACAGACTGAAAACCCGAAAAGACAAAGTGGATTAGAATTATTGGAAATTGAATAAAATTTAATGGAATTGAGAGCGGTTGAAACCGCTACGGTAAGTGATAAATACGTAAGGTGAATATAGATGAAAGCTGCAAAATATAGGAAACGTTATAAAATTAATGAATAGAGTTTATACTCATAAGCCATTTCCAAAAGATAATCGGGATTGTTGTAATATCGGAGACAGAGAACTTGCCTATACATGTCTTCATTGAAACAACCAACTTTCATTGCCAAACTATTGGTATAGAGCCGAGCTTTGACATTGTCTGGATCAGCAATAGCCCAAGGTGACAAATCAGATCCTGACATAATGATCGCTTGATGATAGAGATTTCTGTCGCGGGAAATCGGTGAAACCAAGTGTAATCCCACACTGGCGGCACCTGCACTTTCACCCATTATTGTTATTTTCGAGCTGTCGCCCCTGAACCAGTGGATATTATCTCTGACCCATTCCAGTACCAGCACTTGATCCCATAATCCATAATTGCCCATTGACGCAAAATCCCCAGTAGCAAGAAATCCTAAAGATAAGTACGATCATTTTCAATGTATCCGGTCCCCCTTCGAATGTATTAAACTGTTGGTTTAATTTGAATTTATATCATAAAAAGTATTTTAGGCAATTCTTTATTTGCATCAAAACAGCTACCGTGCTCAACATGCTTCAACCACACTGAAAAATTTACGGAACCAGATATTATACACATATATGCGCGCACTCAGGGGATAATTTGCAGACTTAAGCCCCCCCAAAAAGACTATAAGCAAAACTGTGAGCGCGAGTTCAAACTTAACCACTTATATTCAATTGTTTTTTGTTAAATATTTATTATTTCAATGAATCAATGTTTTTAGTTTATTTAAATACTAAACTTTTTATTGGATACACATCAGGATTTGGCTTTTATCCTTTTAAAGCTGACACCAAATCGCCGTTGCTTGTTTGGGTTGGTATATAAATGTTTCAATAAATTTAAGTCATGCTTACTATTTTTTATGTCTTTCTTTCATATCTTATCTTTATTTTTATAACAAATTTTCAATGTTATAAAAACTTCAGAACAGCAAAATAATTTTAATTGCTTTAATTTGATTGGCTGCTCTGAAAATTTGGATTAGCCAATAAAAATTTGTCAATATTAAATTTAATTTTCAAACTCCCAAAGCTAAAATATTGTCATTTTGTGTGAAAATTAATTACCAGATTTGTAATTTTCGATTATTTTTCAATAATTATTATTTTATTTTAATAAAATGTAATAAAGTGGGAATTAAAACCAAAATAATACCGAATGGTCCTAATCGATAATTGAAAGTGACTACGACGACTCCAGTGCTAGCCAAAGCGTGCCCGGGATATAAATGGCTGGATCCAATAACAAAACTACCCCCATAAATGTGCACAACCACTGGATATTTTACTGTTTGTGAATCCCAAGTCCTCTAATATGATATTAACACTGGACAATAAATAATTTAATTGTCACACATTTGGATAGAAGATATTCAAATACAAGCAATCCTCGCTAAAATCATTGAAATTCGAAAACTGCTTTTGTAGGAAATCTTTTTTCTGAAGACATGCCGGTTTGTAGTTCTTTGCAAACCAAAGATATCGGCTGTCAAGATAGGCAGCTATCGGTCTCTAATTTAAATTTTCAATGAACAGGAAAGAAGAATTTTCATTAATACTTTGAATCGTAAATCTCCAACTGGTGGAGCAGCAAATGGAATTCCGAGAAATACATTGACTAATCTGCCTTCTAATGGTGGCCATGAGGTCCAAGTATAATCGTAGTCTACCCACTGAGAAAATCCGACAAATGTTCCAAAACCGGCTCTATGTTTTGTTATTTAAATAAGAATTTCATATTAAAATTATACTTCGGAATATTTACAATAACATCATTTGGCTGTTGATCAAACAAACCCTGGGCTGATTTATGGGTAAATCTTACCTCTGGTTTTGGTGTAAATGGTGGATATTTGTTAGGATTATCTATATTTTCAAAATTCCACCAATTTTGACAAAACAATGATTTAATAATTACTGTTAAAATTAAAGTAAATTTGAAGACTTCATACATAACAAATTAATTATTTATAGGAGGTAAATTTTAAAATCGTATACTTTACAATAAAATTAGAAGAAATTTTTATTTTAAAATTAATTTAACTAAAAGGAAAGGATTTAATAAATCGCCGAATTTGAGAGTTAACCTTAATAATTTAAAACAACAAATTTATATTTTATTTTCAAATTTATATAATTTAATTTTCAATCATAATATTATTTTAGATACTCTTTTTAATTTCTGTAATATACATTTTCAACTTTATTTTAAATATATTACATCTGTTATTTGCACAAATAATCATTTTGATTTTAAAATAAAAATTAATGAAACTCAGAATACTTGGAGAAAGGATGTGATTTGCAGTTTTCAATGAAAACTGGAATATAGCGATACAGTTAATGGATTTATCTTTCTACAACATTTTCTAGTGTTAAACATTATGTAAATTTTTAATAATTCAGTATTTGAATTTGATTTTCGTATTTCATTATAACACATTTTATCATAATGAAATATAATCAAATATAATGAAATATAAGACGTTTTAGGGGGTGAAATATTATTATTTTTCACTAAACAATATTTAAGGTAATTATTTCTTAATTAATTTGCACGATTGTTTGATAATATTAAACAATTTTATTTAAAATACTGTGGGGCTTCTGGTTGGAGTGACCTCGACCCCACACAGTAATAAATTTTTCTAGCCCCCAACGGCTATCCGTTGCTAGGCAACGTTGGAAATGTAACCATTGGTTTTTGAGGTCGCAAAAGTGAGCTCCACGAATGAACTGCTCTGGCCCGACCTCAAAGCGGGTTCAACGCACTACCGGTAGAAGGTTTGTGTGCGCTCTACTTATTCTCGTCCCATCTGCATGCCTCGTTCAGGACGCGTCTATCCAAGAATGATCTGCAAAATGTTAATCATTAGATTGTTGAATACTTCATCTATATATGCCTTTTATTACGGTTATTTACTACAAATTTAATTTATGAGTGGCGATTGTATATGCTAATAATAAATGTTTATAAGATGGAAGATTAGTTAAGAATGATTGTGGGATTCTCGGACGCGTAATTGTATGAATGATTTTTTCGAGGTAAGCTATTTCCTATTCATCGTATTTTAAAAAATATTCATTTACTTTAATTGTGTCATTTATCCTACTTGCTCGACTTAGTTGGCTATTCCTAGTTAACCTAGGGGTGCTTCAGAACTCATGAGGACTTGCCATTGTCTGTTAGTTGCTTGCGGTATCGGCGTGGTATTCGGCATGTGTGCTGTTACTCGTTATCAAAAAACAAAACGCTCGTCGTCAGAATTATTTGGAATCTCGCGGTAATCTTAATCGTCCGTAATGGGCTGCGATGTTATCAGAATTGTAGTCAACAATCTTTATTTTATGCTATGGACTAGTCACTCAACGAGTACGCTGTTCCACTTCTGAATTGCTGGGCATCGGTTAGGTGGACGAGTCAAGAGGTGGGCATTTAAACAGAATTGCATAATGAAAATAACTCCATTTAACAGCATCAGATAATGAAAACAACTCCATAAAAGGATTAATGATAATTTTATTTAAGATGTCAACAAAAATTCTCGAGATCCTACGGAGCGTTTACTGGGCTAACACTATGTTTGCTGGTTGCGAATTTTCTCAAGAAATCAAATGAAATTTGGTCGTTTCAATCTTCGCTGATGGCACTCGCATGAAGGTGTAAATTAAGTGGATCTAATGATATAAGTAAAACGCTTACCATCTTCTGGCGTAGATCGCCTCTTTTTCATTGTGATGCGAGGTTCTCCTCGAAACTCGCTGGTTCCTCCATTCTCTGCCAATTATCTCGAGTGTTCATAGTAGTTTGCTTCAATCGTGTATCAGACGAAACCGTTACTGCATTCGCATTTATATTACACTCCAGGGACGTGCCAAGTAGTCATATTTTCACTTTAGTTAATTCCATGTACGTGTAGTTATTCTCTACATTCACGATTACTGCCAAATTTATTAATATATCAATTGATTTTTCCACGCTGTTTTTTCCTGCTCAGATCGACACATTTCTATTGATTTTTATTCCTCTCCCCAATGATTGTTTACATGAATATTGTCGACGTTCCACTAGTGGTGTGTGGGGAAATTTTTTGTCGAGACGATTTGTTATTTAATCTATGTGGGAGTATATCGACCCTCATTTTTAATCTAATTTAAATGTTCATGCGTTGTCGAACGAAATTAGCTATCTGGTGAGCTTTATTTCCTTTATTTTTAATGAGATTTGAACTCAGTTATAGCTATCTCAACCTACCGAAAGCAGTATTCCAGCACTTTGGTCAATCTCAAATGGCTGACGCGAAAGATTCGTTTCCAAATGATTTGTCGATTTCGTTAATGTTTTACATGAATACCGGAGCTAGTCATTATTCAGTGGATCCAACTACTGCCCCGATGAAGGTGATACGGGATTTTACTGAGAAGATCACTTTCGAGAATTCCTAAAGTTTATCCTCCTATATTCCGTCTATTCCATAATCCTCGTCGACTCGTAAACCATTTGTGATGTTTCATGTGATTTAATTGATTACATGTTATCAAATCTTTATTAATTCTTTTGTGTGTGTCTTTTTCGTCGTGTTTTTAAATGTGGGTAATTATTATGATTGTTTCGTTTGAGTTTTAATTAATTTAGAATTATTATTAATTATTTCTAACGCGGTCAGTTAAGGATATATTTTCGGGAATTTAATTATCGAGACCTATTTTAATTTGCTTCCTCAATTATTGCATTTATTTTAATTCATTAATTTTTCTCAGTGTCTTATCCTATTGTCACGATTGTCTAATATCGAGTATGATTATAATAGAGAAAGTCGAGCTTTACCAATTTGATTATACATTCTACTATTAAAACTGTAATATGGGAGCTTATTGTTTTAATCTTTAGGTACTTTTCGGGGATTTAACAATTAAAATTTTAGGTTCGTGGGTTTTCCTAATTACAAGTCGTGACTTTAAACGTTGTTTCGGTTAATCAAGATTTTTATAAAAACGTGACTACAGTGATAAAATTCATGATCTTTATTTTTCTAGACTTGATTTTGTTATTTAATTAAGAATCGAGGTCATCGATATGAATTTTTTGATCCTTACTTTTATATTTAATGTTTAAAATCGAGACTACAGTAGTTATCTTTATTCTATAGTGATTTAGGCTTTGATCAAGATTGAAGCTATATCAGTATTATTCATATTTTTATTATTAAGATTTTTATTATTTAAAAAAATTGAGACGATAGCAATGATTTACGACGCCCCTTCCAGTCATTCCATTTCAATTTATCTTAGAACTAAGTATGTTGATATTAGAATGTTAGGAGTGCCCACTGGACTACTCGGTGTGATGATTTTGAGCCGATGGTCGATTTAGATTTTGGGTCGAATTTTCAGGAAATGGGATGCGGAGGGGTAGACAAAAGACCACCTCACCACTTCCCAATTTCCCCTATAACGGACAATATTGACGTTCCAGCTACTGCGTTCTCACGCCGTAGCCTTCACGGGCACAAACTATTGGCGGACTTACACCGTACTTACACAGTTTGGTTGGGGTGTGTATATTTTATTGACTTGCGGTGATGTGTCGGCTGTGGGCCGGAAAAAATTTCGACAGAAAAGTCTATTCATTTAAATATACATATATTTTTGCCATATACTTTGTTTCATAATTGTCATTTAGCATGTTCATACATCATAAATCATAACTTTCTCTCCCCACGCCGAAATCCAAGCAGAGCTCATTCGAGGTTGCGAGGATACGACGTGGAGAGAGTAACGAACATTCTCTCACTCACATCAAAGTTGCTAGACTGGTTAAGACTGATTCGATTTGAATTCGATTTCAAGTTTTGTAAAAAACTGATTCAAGTTTTCGTAAAACTGGTTCAGGTTAAAAACCGATTAAAACTGGTCAAAACTGGTTAAAATTGTGTAAAAATGAATCGGTATATATACCTATTGTACGACCCTAACCTTGCGTGTTATTTTTGATTTAGTAAAACAAAATTTGACCTTGTGATTTTCTACTATATTCTATTCTTAATTTTATATTTTTCTAATTTAATTTGACAATTTTTCTTTTGCATTTTTAATTGAATTATTTCTAATTCAAATTCTTTGATTTTTATTCCATTTTTATGAAATTTCACATTTTTTGATAAATTGTCAAATTTCGGTCAAATTGTTGGGTCTTCATGTTATGTTTATGTTTATTTCGTGCGGATCTTGTTGCACTTTGTTATTATTTACTTTATTTTTGTGTTTCTTGATTTTATATTTAATTGTTTTCTCTCTCTTATTTTAGCAAGGTTAGTTGGTGTATTATGGGTCCGATTTTAAATCTGCATGTTGTATTTGCGTGTGTATTACCGATTCATTTAAACGATTCTCAAGGCCATTGGTGTTCTGGCCCAACAATACTGTAACAGCAAAATCTAGTTTAATTGTAAAGGAACATGATTCACGATCTTTGGCGTATTTCTGCTTTTATGAATTATGTGAGTTGTGAACACAAAAATCACACTTGAAAACAAACAAATTTTTTTACCTGTAATAAACCTACAAATTTAGACGACACGCCTAGAATGCGAGAGACATTGATATTAATTTATCAGCCTAATGTCATAAATCTCGGTGAGTGATAAGCCGAAGCAGTGTACCGGGATACTCTTTAGCAATTATATTTCGTACACAGGTCGATGTAATTCCTTCAGTTTGTACATCGTATTGATCTGCGCAGTCATACATTGTATTGCACTGACTATGATATTGCCTTCTGTTTCCGAATTTTCTCTGACCTCCAAGGTTGTTGTTTTTGTTATGATATTTGTCTTCATTGTTCATCATTCCACGAACATCCCAGAATCGATATTTGAAATGGTCATTTCTAGAACACTGGCTGCATTTAACATTCGAACATTCAGCTCTAATGTGTCATTCTTCTCAGTACGCTTAACATTTTTGGAAACTGTACGTCTCTACTTCTTGCATTGTCATACCTTGAATTATGGGTGTGATTTGTTGTAATTAAAGCAGGTCTGGGTTTTCGAATCGGATTTTGTTGCGGCTTTTTTGTGGCTGCATTTGACTTTCTTTCATGTAGCAAAGCAATTAATTGCTCAATGGATAATTCATTTTGGATCTACTCCATTCTGATAATTAATGTTTAGCTTTTTTTATTGACTTAACTTTTCTCAATTCTAATTCTTTCTTTATTTCTATATCTTCAATTGCATACTGAATTAGAAATATCATTAACTAATGCTTTGTTAACTTGTGTCGCTGAATATTGTCAACAAGCCTCTCTATTTTCCAAAAAATATCAGGGCACCCGTCACTTTCTTTTCTATATCGTAAATCGGCATCCAAATCAATGGCCAAATTCTTTACAAAGACCACCTTTGTACCCAATATAATTTGACTGGATCTCTTCATATTTTTGAATTAATTTCACAGACGAAAAGGCTTTTTCAGTGTTTCTTGAAATTTCACAGGCTATTGAGTTATTTTGAAGAATCTTTATAACTCAATAATGAATATTTCCAAATCTCCGTTCGGTACCAATTTGCTTGGTGGTTTGATAAAATTTTGAAGTCCTAGTGTGATCTTCGTTGCGTAACATCTACAAGAGAGTCACTTTGGCCTTTCAATTATTGATACAGAATACACAAAGATGCCAACATTTAAACACAATCATCAAACATAATAACCAACTTCTAATCTTCAAACTACAATTTCGACATAGTATTACATAATTATTCTTTAATACATACTCAATATCTATTTCAGGGTTCAACTAGCCCATAGTCAGATTTTCTTATTATATTTCATGTTAATTTAAACTTCATAACACTTCTGGTCAGAGAGACTTCATAAAGATACAAAATAAAAATATATAAAACATATATACGTTAAGTCGTAATTATTTTTCTGACAAAATTAAAAAATCTAACTCCGCGTGTTCTTTCTCAGAATAAAAACTCAACACAATAACTTTTTATTATTATCGCAAATCACAATCTTTCAAATTTGCATTTGACTCTAAAAAAATTCGTCTCAAGCAGAAATCTCTTTTGCTTTCTTTAGAACAATTTTAACTCATGTTCCATTTTATTGCTCATTCTTTATTTGGGTAAGGTTTTAGTTCGTTTTATAGGGAATAATTTCAAATTAGATAAATTTTTGTTTAAGCTTGACACATTGACATTTCACTAGTCAAGTTCCGGGATTTCGTTACTAATTAAATTGATTTGTTTTTCTCGAAAAATTAATAAATTTGTATTTTGAAATAATTTTGTCTTGTAACTGTCAATTCGTACCAGTATCATTTTCCCCCACCTTTTCATATCTGTTTCTTCCGGAAAATATTAATTTTTACATTTTAATTTGTTTTTTTATTCATTTTATTAAATTTTAATTGCTTTGCACATAATTCTGTCTCAGCTTTTGTTTTACATAAACTCAACATTTTCACGAGTTTCTGCTAATTAATTCACAATATCTGAAAAGATGAAAAGAATATATAAATCACAGAATAATTTATTACGAACATCTTTGCTAGAATATTGAATGCAAGGAACTCAGTCCCAACGTTATATTACCGAAATTTACCACCATCATTAATTCCAGCACCATAAGCAAAACGATCACTCAAAATCATATAGGTAAAATATTTTTTTTTCAAATAAGAATGGTTCTACTCAATTATAAAAATAGATAATTTACAATTTATCACCATTTGTATCTAAATCCAGAGCCACAGTCGGATAAATGAGGTAAAATTTGAACTACAACAGCAATTTTTTGCAACGTAAATTATTTCGCGTTATCTTTGGATGGTGTTACACTGTTATCTATAGTAGATATCGAGTCAGAAAATAACGGATTACGAATTTCCATATTTTGCATCTGAAAATAAAATAAAAATGACAATAATATTGAGTCATTGAGGAGTAATATCCGAATTGTAATGACACAAAATTAATATAATCTTGAGGTTTATATTGTATAATAATATTTTATATAAATAATTTTTGCAGTGGCAAAGCTAGGGCGTTTGGAGTACAGAAACAAGATTCATATTTTACACATCCCCCCTTAACTTTGAAAACATCTAGAACTTTTAGTCATATCAGCTTACCATCAAGCCATATTTAGGATCTAATGTTTAGATCATTCGGAGTCAGTAGACTTGGTCTATAATAAAACCAACAATCATCATTATCCCTGAGCTGTTAACTGTGATATCATATCAAATTTTATTACAATAGTGAGATAGTATATAACAAAACGACAATAAGTAAGGTATAAAACAGGCACTATTTATAAGATGCTTTTTTCGAATATTACAAAACCATTTTTTTCAAACTACATTTTGGAGCATGTGGATGTTTGTCCCCATACTCCTTAGCTATGCCTTTAAATTTTAAACACTTAAATGTAATAGCAAAATAATTACAGTCAGTGGCGTAGCTTGGAATGGGTCAAATTTTTGCGATGGAAACAATGTTTGTGTAGTGTGGAATGATGATGATGATGATGATGATGATGATGATGATGATGATGATGATAATAATAATAATAATAATAATAATAATAATAATAATAATAATAATAATAATAATAATAATAATAATAATAATAATAATAATAATAATAATAATAGTAATAATAATAATAATAATAATAATAATAATAATAATAATAATAATAATAATAATAATAATAATAATAATAATAATAATAATAATAATAATAATAATAATAATAATAATAATAATAATAATAATAATAATAATAATAATAATAATAATAATACTATTTGAGAGATGTTTTGCGAAATTTAAGACATCCAAATTTGGAAAATCAAACCGGCTCTGCTCACCAGAAATTAGCATTGAGATATACTTTTCTTTTAAAACGAAAGATTAAAAACACTTAATTATTTTATTTTCTAAAGTTTAGAAGCTAAAAGAATAAGTCACATATTTTTAAGAAAGGTCAAATTTGTTATTAAGTGATCGAATGGTAGGCAACTTTAAGGATTGCTCGAAGTGGCACAGAGCCTGGCTACGTTAATGGTTACAAGCCCCTTTATGAAAGTTAATAAAGAAATTTGTTTAAATATTATAGTTTGGTTTAGAATGGGGAAAATGAAGTTGTAAATTGTAAAAGCTATATAGAAGTACTGAATGTGAATGAGATTAATATTCACACATAAAATGAAAAAACAGTTGAAATTACCAGAAAGTTGTTATTGTTTATATAATATAAAAATATAAAATAAAATTTCAAATAGCAAGTTCATTTGTTAATTATTTTTGGCAAATTAATCTAAAACGCGAATCCTTTGTATTAGTATATATTTAATAGAAACAGATCTGATGTTAATGGTTTTTTAAAAACAATGTAAAATTAAAAAATATGTTTAAAAAGGAAATACAGCTAGTTATACTTAAATACTTTGTTTGGTTATATAAGGTTTTTACGCATAATTCAGCGGTCCATTTTTATTTCTGAAAGAATTTCTAGGTCAACTAATTTATTTAAAAAATCGACATTTTATAAAAAGATAAATACTGAAGAATTGATGGTTAAAAAATTTATGGTAATTAGCAAGGTTGGAGCCAGAACAAAAATCCCTTTTAGATGTATATAGACATTTTATATACTTTTATGTACCTTTTAAAAAATCAAAAATTGAAAATATATATGGACGTGCAGAGATTTATTATTTTTAAAATATTGGTGATGCATGCAGTTTTCGTAATTAAATGAAGCCATTGATATGAGGCATAATTGTCTTAACCCTTTCTAAGGTGGTGGCAATATACTGTACACCATTTTAAACTAATAAAAATATCTAAGTGTAACGCTGTCGGTAATCATTTTTACTTTTGGTACAATCATATTGCCACCCTTTCTCCGTAAAAGCCTCTTTTGTTTTTTGTTTTTATTTTTTTATGATCATTTGTAACTATATAATTGTTATCAATAAACTTTGAGTTTAACATCACTTTTAGTTTCCTTTGCCTTAGAAAGGGTTAATATTTTAATAAGTTGTATCTTATTATATGCGGCTTATTCGTATTAATAATCCAATGGTAATTATATTTAATATCAACAACCAATCAAAGAGAGAAATGCTAATGGAAAATATAACTGAAAATACAACATCAGATACATTTGCAATCTATTTTTCAAAAATGTTATAACCGAAAATTTTCTTCAAAAACCTTGAATTATTTTTTATTATTGTCATAATTTTTAGAAATATTATTGTAGGATAACAGTAATTAATAGATATTCTAAATTATATAATATGTATGTATGTGTATGATGAATTTGTATGACTGAAGATTATGTAATGTATGCCTGAATGTCAAAGGTGTGATTTATCTGATTTATGTATGTATGAGTGTATCTTACTCAAGATACTTACAATATAACAATTTCCTTCCACGAGTTACTCACTTGTTTTAGATAATAAATATTAAGTCTTCTAAGTCTTCTAACAATTATTATTCAATATTTTGACATAATATACATTTTACAATAATAAACAAGTGACACAATATTTTCTACAAAATTTGACTATAAATCAGAACAAAAGTATTTCTAATTAATAAAATAAATGAAAACGGGGAAAATAAGAATTCAATAATTGAACAATAATTCAATGAGCAGTCAAGCGATATTCCAATAAATCAACAATTAAAATCACCAGAGCAAAATCATAGATAAGTATTTTCAATATTATTAGAAAGAAAAAAAAATTTTTGACAATTGACAATCAACAAAATCAGCAAATAAAAATATTATGCGTTGTTAGAGAGAATTTTGATGAAAATTCTGATAGCAATGCCAATGAAATTTAAAATTATGACGAACTGAATAAGTCAGTCATTTGGAGAAAAACAAAATGTGAAATCTCATAACAGCACATTTTGTTATTCCCGAGATCAATAATTATATTCGTAAAATCACTTTATTAGTCAAAAAACTGGCCTGCACATTCTATTACGAGAAATGAGAGATTGCCATTGTCAAGTAAATCAAATACAAATCAAATATTTTCTGCAGAAAATATAAAGAATTAAAATATAATTTATAATTCATTGCTAATTCGGCCCTAATTTTCTCTATCACGAAATTTTCAATGTTTTGACATTATTTAATAGTTAAATTGTGAAAAATAATTTTAAAAAAAGATTAAAATATTGTAATGCAATATACAAAAAATTATTTAATTGTTAAAAATAATGTTAAAAATATATTTTTAAGCTGAGAAGCCAATAAACTAAAATGCAAATCTAATATAAAAATTCAAAAATGTTGAAACATTTTAAAGTGTATTATAAAAAATTATTGATGAATTATTAGTTTGATACTGAATTCGAGTGAAAGGGATATAAGAATTATTTTTAAAAAATGTCTTAAGAGCATACTTAGATTTTATATTCTTAAATTTTTCTATTGAAACTGCAATAAGCAAACAATTTGTTCATCATACTCATGTGACATTTTTATGGATAGAAAGAAAATGCATTAAAACACAAGTATATCAAAATTGTAAGCTCATTTATCAGTTGATGCATTCAGATATATATAACTTGACCTAATTTGTCCTATGGGATCTGACTACATGCCACTAAAACGTATGTCTGCATTTATCAGGCAATGTACACAATTATCCGCTTACAGAAGATTGAATATGGAAATGGCGTATTTAGTTGAAATGGATTCAGATAAATTAAATATGATAATCACTACTAAATTACATATTTTTTGATAAAACTGATTTTTGTTTAAATAATATTACTATATTTCCTCTAATATTATAAAATCTAAATCGACAAAAAATCCCACTAGGTATAGACAATACTGTGAATATTATTAATTGTGAAGTTAGGGACAAAGGAAAAGCTGTTCCGAGCGCCGTCATGAGGGATAATTTATTATATTTTTGTTGGACTTTTTTACGATTTTTACAAAGTTCACCTCAGAAGTCTGAAAAAAACAACTGCAGTTTCCTTCCTTCGTCAATATGATAGTTTACAACACATTTTGATAGCAACATAACATGTTCATAGGTTGAAAACAAAAAATGCTCCTATCCTCACTCAGGTGCAATGGTACGTGGCCTAGCTGCGTGTGAGGACCACCATAGTAATTCCATTATTTGTTTAGATACATCTTGCTGCCTGGATGCAGCTAACTTCATGTTATAGAATTTAATGGTATTTAGTACCAATGGCATTATTTACCTTGCTGCTAAAATACCTTATTTGATCAAAATTAAATAAAATTATTTTATTTTAATACAACGAAAAGTTGGCATCAATGTTGGATTTGATTTTCCCATTCCTTATTCTCTTGATTCCACTCAAGAAATTCTTTTATTGCTTCATCATTACTTTGTAAAGAGAGAGATAATTGTCTTAAATATAATTTATATATTCATTCCTTTTGTTCATTACTACCATCATCTTCAAAAAGTGACTTTTCATAAATAAGATAAGTCCCTCATATTGAGTATCCTTTGGTTAAATGAGTCCCAACTTGAGCAATAGCAACTTCAGAACATTGTCTAATTTCTTCTTTATCAGTTAAATATCCTAACATAGCTTGGCAATATTCAAACCATACATCGATATTTCTATAACCTTCAATTGCACGAATGAATAGAGCACGTATGAAATCTTTGTCTGAATTAATAGACTTTTCATCATTGATCCAATTAAATCCATATTTCAGGGGACAATGAATAATATATATGCATAGTTTCTCTAGATTCTCTTGCTTCAATCATATATTCTGAATGTTTTAGTGCATTAATTAACTTCCAATGAGAATCATAATCAAGAGGATTTTTTAAAACATTTTCTCTATACATATCAATTTTCATAATTTCCGCTGAAAAATCTTCTGATTCCGAATCACTACTAGATAAATCATTATCGATCATATGAAACATTTTTAAAATGTTTTCTTTATAAGACAAATTCGTTTTATTGTTAGCAATTTAATTTATTAAAATAATTCAAACTAAAAATCCTCCAACCTTGACCACAATTGCAACCCAATTTTAAATTTACAATTCCGCCAAAAAAAACTAATACACTCTAACTCGAATAAACAATATACAAACTAAAAGTAAATTTTACATAAAAAAATAAAAAATGAACTTTTATTTCAAGGTTCAACAATCATTCTAAACAAGAAACATCAAGAATCTGGTATATTGCTGTTAATTGTATTTAGCCCAATTGTTGGTAACATTTTTGCTGTGGCTGTAGCATTTCAAATTTAATTTTCTTTAATTTTTTTTCTATGATAATAATGTTATTACGTCATATTGGGGTATTGAGTACTATCGTCCTATGTTTCAGTGTCACGAGTGGCGCAAAATTTATACCTTGTATCCAAACACTCTGACAGTGAAGTATTTAATTTAATTTCTTTTTTAAGGGTTTTTGTTAGACAAAAATTGATCTAATAAAATGTTCCAATATGAAACCGCATAAATTATGACATAATCATCACATAAGTTACCAGGCCGAAGCATAAATTGTGACAAATAATTATTGTTACGAGTAGATTTATGTCACTAAACATCACATACGTACCGACGGATAAGAATACGATAAGCAAACAGTTGTAAAAATGTTTTTTAAATTGTTACTCATATTAGTCATGAAGAATATTTATCAAGCTAAAAGGTATGAGTTGTTTTTATATACTTTTTATGGTGCTCATGGTTCAAATCTCAAGCTTTTTAATGAATATCTTTGAAATATCAGTAAAAGCCATATACACATACCCACACATATATATATATATATATATATATATATATTATATATATATATATATATATATATATATATATATATATATATATATATATATATAGATAGATAGATAGATAGATATATATGTGTGTGTGTGCGGAGTTGGATAATTAATGTAATGTATAATGTACCTTTCCCATTCCAGAACACTCATAAACTGTGCACTCATCATTAGAATCTGAGTCATCTGTTGATCTTTCTTTACCCTGACTATTCAAATCTGCTCTGAAAATGAAAAAGAATATCAAATGGACTTACATTGAGAAAATTTATGAAGACACTTTAGACGACAAGCTATAGAACAACAATGTGACATTACACAAAGACGTGCAAAAAAAATAAAAACTTACTATCAATAGCTTGGTTTTGCCTGGAATCTAAATATTTAACAATCAGATTGGAACATATTGATACCTAGGTTTGAACTATTTTCCCTTCATCTCTTTATTCATTAACGGTTCCATTTACAAATATATATTCATCTATTACCTTCTATCAATCCTTTCAAACTTTAAATATTTACAATTAATAGTTGTTTCCGTGTTTTCTAATTATTCTGATGATTTTGAAATGATATCAACCATATTTTTCTTGTAAATTTCTCTTGCATGCTTATAAATACAAAATAGTCTGTGCCTACTCTGGGGATTAATAATGTGATGAGAAAACTTAGAATGCCCAAATAAAAAAATGTATCCCCATGTACAAAACATTATTTCTTAGTTCTCTATCACGACACTGACACATTTTTCATTCAAAAAATACGCTTAGCAAGCCTCGCTTTATCTGTTAAATTTTTCATTATTAACCCCTTTCTAGTAAACTAAAATCCAGACTATTCTTTGTCCACAAATATATATTTATTTCTAATTTTCTGATCCAGATTTATAGCAATCTTATTTAAGTTAAGCTAACTATGGCCTTTTATTTGTTCGCATTTGAGAATGACAAAAAATTATTTAATTCAATTCAATTTAATTTTTAATTTTATCGAATTATATTTTGTGCGAGTGTGGTATTTTAATTATGAATTAAATTATTACTGTATGCTAACTTTATGTTGAAATCCTTACTTATGCATTAATTCTTTTTATAGAAACTCCTCAAACAAATTATTATGAATTTATTTAAATTTATAATTGTATTAAAAAATAATAAACGTTGTATTCGAAATATTGACTTTTAAATGGATACAATTACCACCAGAAGTTCTGTGTCTAACATGGCAACCATGATAGCAAATTTTATGAAGCCACCAGAAACATATGATAGGGATGCAGATACATAATAGATTTTATGATAGACACCGAAAGATTCGTTGACATGACTAATATTGATGATGATTACAGAATCAAGTTCGTCAAAGCATTTCTCACAATCAATGCAACCAAGAAATACGATTTCACAAATAAAACTCTTCACTATACAGAAATATTTAGGAAAGTATTAATTTGAGTTGAAATTAAAATTCTTAATTAATCAAAATGGGAAAAATAAATCTTAAATTAACAAAAAAAATGTTCGTTATAACCGAGTTTCTTTTCAATATAACCTGGGAAAGTATCTTTAAAATAACTCAAACCGAACCAAAGCCGTTATCAGTCCGTTATAAGTGGGAGATCGTTATAATTAAGTTTGACTGTATTTACTAAACGTTTCACAATACATTATTTCTATACATAAAAAACGCACTGTATACATAAAAAAATCGTGGAAAAATCAAACAATAAATCTTATATTATCTATCTTAGGTTCGCTTGATATAACATGGTGCACAAAGAAACCAGTTCACCACATGAAGTCTAAAAGAACTTTAAGATTTAAATGAGACCGGTGCAAAGGAAGGAAGAATCAAAACTTCAATTAGTATCTTTAATCTGTTGTAACGCATTTGGAATAGGACAATTAAAATCATTAATTAAACGCTCTCAGTACTCAAGAGCTTAAAAAATCTCTCTAGTTTATAAAGAGCTTAGATGACCCATTCGATAATTAAAGAACAGTTGAAAAGTTAAGATAGTCAAATAAAGATTCAAAATAGAGAAAGCATGCTCCTAATTAGCAATCAACAACTATATTAGAAAATTTCATCGTTGAAAATGTTTCTCCGATTTCCTCAGCTATTTTGGAGCTTCTATATTCAGGAATTATATGACCTATGAAAGGTTAAAGGATTAAAAAGCTTGTGATATAATTGCTTTTGTCCGGCTGTCTTTAAAAGAGAATGAAAAAAACCTTTGATTATTGAAAGTTCCAGTAATGAGTTTCACAAAATTGAAATAGGCAGGAACTTAGATTATAATTGCAAACAAGGAATAAAAAAAGATTTGGAAATTTATCGCTTCGAAATTTAATTTGTAGTTGTTGTAAAGAATGTTTGAAAAAATGGAGAATTAAACAACAATGTGTATTGAAAATTAAAAAGGGAAATTAATGAGGACAGTAAGTTTGATACAATCATAAAGATAGAGATTTATATCTAGTCCTGTGTTATTATACATAATACACCTTTCAAATTATACAAAATAGTACAATAAAATAATGGTTTACAAATGCTAATTACAAATAAATAATTTATCAAACATCTATTTCGGCGCAATCTGTTTTTTTATTTGCTGTGAATTTGATTTACTTTTCGATTTTAGTCGTTCATTATCAACGAGGAATCTTACTTAGATTAATGCCATCTGACCTACATCTTTAAAACTATCTCGCAACACTCCTTTCAACAACTGACACTTGTTCCAGAACCTTACATATATTACAATAGGGAATTTATCCATGCAGTCCGTTTTTGAAATCATAAAATAAAGAGGTCTTATGTTTCTCTAGAATCATTTATATCAGGAGTGTGCAACCCATTGGGTTGTTTGAGAGATTTCGAAAATTTTCAGAGTAACTACGAGCCAGCTGAAAAAAATAGACAAAACTTTTATAGTTTTGGCATATAAAAATTTGGCATTCTGCTATGAACTGTCAATTTTTATATGGACCATAGAAAGTTATTAAAATAGCAGGTGTTACAGAATCACTCCCAATAAAAAAAGAGTATATTAAAACTAGAGATTGTGTGAGCCGCAAAACGTTATCGAATGAGCCACGGGCTGCACATCCCTTATTTATATTAATGTATTTAAACCCTATACCTATGAAATGCAAATCGTTTTAATTAATACATAAAATAACAATTAACTGTATTAAAAATGAGATCACTACTTAATATATACAATGTAGTTCGCTTATCATAATTAGTTGTATTATAAGAACTTCCTTTGATTTTTACCTTATTTTTTTTCATTTTGTAATGACATTACATTTTTTTTAATGTCATTGGATAATTATTTGTAATTATACTTTATAAATCAAACAAAACTTTTCCGCCAACCTAATATCTCATAGAAAGTTACAGGGTTATGCAGTTTTTATACTCATTTATGCGATTTTATATATCCATAAATTAACTTTATATTCATTAAATATATTTACTTTAAAAAAATGGAGCGAAAACAACGAAAAAATATCACTAAAGAAATTTATGATATTGTTATTGCATACAACTCGATCTTATGGCTATTCAGAAAATACCCAAGCTTATATTACTGTACCTGCCAATCGAGGTATAAATAGAAGTTTATTATGCCTAATTGAACTTGAAGGAGTAATTGCTTAGAAAAATTTAAAAATGGTGCTTTTAATTCTGAAAGTTTTATTGAATGTATATCTTGTTTTTATATCTTGTTCCATATTTTAGAACTCATCCCAGCAAAGTTCTTATTATGGGTAATGCAAGATTTCATAAATATTTAGTACCTTATTCAATGTTAAAATCACAATATCATGATTTGAAAAATTTGCAGCCTAATGTAGGGATTGAAGTTGCTTTGGATGAAATATTATCTAACAATAATTATTCTATTCAATGCTTAGGATTTTATCAAAATATGAGAAATTCGGTAGAAAAAGCTCGAAGAAGAGAATCATTTATTAAAATAAATATTTATTAACAAATTTTAAAAAATTAATTTTTTTAATTTCAATTCTCATCTGTGGATATATAAAATTGCATAAATGGATATATAAAAATGCATTACCCTGTAATAAAATATATAATGTAAATTGAAGAATTGAATTACTTTTCTTGATCAATCAGGCTCTGCTTACTCAATTGATAATGATACATTTGAGCGGATTTAGCCAATTTCCGGTCCATTAGCTGTGTCCCGTTATTGAAATCCGATGGCGATATCTTGTCCAGTGAATTGTAATCTTTTTCTGGCAGCTGCTTCGGCTGTCTTTGTTTGCATCTAATTACATTATAAAACTACTATAATTTCAATATATCGTTGAAATAATCCCAATCAGGGATCGCGAAATTGGTAAAAATAACAGTTGGTTCCAACTCAGACTTTGACAAAATAAATTATAATAATTAATAATTAAATTTTTATAATATGACTAATTAAAAAGAGAAAAAAACAAAGAAATTCAATATATTTACAAAGTTTTAAGAAACTAAATGGCTTCAATTAAATCCTCTTTCATAGGTGACCTTGTATCCGTTTTAATTACTTTTAATGCTTGTTTCGTTTTGACCCATTTTTAATTTCATTTCGTTTAACCCATTTAAAATTTCTACTCGAATTTCCTTAACCCTTAAATGCATTAAAAAGATGTTTATCATTGACAATTATTATTAACAAAAAACATAGACAAAAATATAGCTTTTATTTTTATTTTCACTTGAATCTATAAACATACTGTTTATCTTATGGCCAGACTAAAACAATATATCACTGTCATTAATGATAAATAATTATATTTAAATATTTGGTACGACGGAAAAATCTTAAATATCTTCGTTTTATTTTTATTAACATTCTAATTTATCCACATATATATTTATCGAGTCCAACTCGTCATTTGGAGAAGACGATTCAAGTTATTTTACAAAGTTTTTCTCCTAATCATTCTTGATCGCCATTTAGTAAAATTTACTTTATTAGATCATCATAAATAGCCGCTAACATAATTTTATTATCTAATAGGTGAGTTTGCACTAAACATATTTGTTCTTTACTGGATTGTATTATTTCAAAATTGTGTAAAAATAGAATTGAGTGCATCTGAAGGCTTTTAAATTACTTATAACAGGAAATGATAAAAATTCTGTAAAATTGCAGCTATAAGCATTGACTATTCCAGCTATATTTTGGTTTTTGTGATCACAGTTACTTTAAAGCGGGCTTATTTAAATAGATTTTCCAGTAAAGGTTTACAACAATCACTTATTATTTTTGAATTTCAAATTTTGTTTAAATAAATCTTTTTGGCATAATCAAATAATCTGCAACTGATCTGAGAGATTACAGAAAAATTCTTTATTGATTTCATTTTTATAAGGGAATATTTTTCCTAGCATGCGTAATTTATATTTATAAACCAGTTGTGAAAATAACTGAATTTCATAACTATTGTCATGTTACAATAACTTTTTATTACTATCAAAAATTTTTCTTTACTTTCTAAATCAAATCTTATACGAGTTGATATTAGGCAGCTGTACGAAAGAAATTTCTAAATTTTCGATGGAAACTATTGCCTAACTGGTCGATGGGCTGCAGTGTATGCATACTCTGAGTACGACTATTATCAGTGTAGTTGACGAAGAAACTAACATTAACTACTATTAACTTGAATTAGATGTATTTTTTAATAAAGAAATATAAATATATTTTTCATGGCGGTAGGATAATTTATTTTTAGATTCAAGAAGATGGTGATCAATAAAAAGGTTAAGAACCATTGTCGGATGATCAGAATAGTGTACATTGAGATATTTGGTGCAATTTCTAATGGTAGACTAGTTTCGAAATTATTTGCCTCTCATCAGTGTTGTTTCATTTAAGTTCAGAGTTCTGAAGAAAAAAGTTTAAAAAGATAAGAATTCTGTTTGTCACCACAATCTAAAAAGAATGACGAATTCATTAGGCAGGTAAATTCATAGTTGTTTTCTTTATTAAACTAAGAAAAAGATTTGTGAAAAAATGGCCTAGAATCATGTGCATCAACCTCTCATGAATAACCATAAAACGAAAAAGAAGTTATCACCGATATCTGAACTTTTTAAAATATGAAATCACTTGATATTTTCGACTAGTAAAACAAAAATAATTGGTGGAAACTGATCAAATATTGAATTTTAGAAAAATCTAATTTTCTCTACATTCAGTTCTCTTTGAAACTGTTGCTTGCATGAAAGGAGACGGGAAACCTAAGTTATATTTCATTCTTAAATTAGTTTATATTCACAATTATTGGAAGTAGGTTGAATAATTAAATGTGCAAAACTGAAAGGCAACCAAAGAGAAAGAAATGTCATAAAAATGTAAGTTGCAATATATGGTCTTGATACTTATATTTGTTGTCAAATTGGTTTTTAAATGAAAGTATTATTTTAGTAATAAATATTTCTACTAATAAATATTTTCTACTAGCTTTTAACTTTTATTTCTCTGTTATTATTATTTTGTTACCAAGCACAAGTTTCATTATTTTGTGCTGTGATCAGATGTATTTTATCAAAAGAAATAATCTCAGTAACAAAAATAGCTCTATATCCCTAGCCGTAAATCAAAACTCCATACATTTCCAGATGTTTCTTTTGTGCAACTGTAAATATACATCTCCAAACTTGGCTTCAAATTCAAAGAATATTCCACCACCAAAGCGAAGATTATCGAACGGGTGATACGAGGTTCAAGAAAACGATATGAACACGATAGAACCATCTACACCTAGAAACAAAGATGAGATGATTGTGCCCGCATCCGAAAAATGGCACATTGGATAACCAAAATTCAAACTACAGAATTGCCTGTGCTTCTTTTGCTACATCTGAGCATGTATTTGTTTTTGTAATATTAATAAATGTTTGCTTTTTCATAAAATAATCCCAGCTATATGCATTTACATTTAGACTAGGCACATTAAAAAAAGTAAAGTTATCTAAGAAACGGTTTTCAAAGACAAAATAATTTAAAATACTTTTAATGTACTTTGTTAATTGTTTAAACACTTTATATTTTAACAAAAGCATAATTGTTCAGATAACAAAAGGAATATATAGAAGAGACCATCAAGTATTGAATGATCCATTGTTGTGACGAGAATTGGCAATACGACCTTGTGAATCATTCTCTCCTTTTATAGTTTAATTAACAACTTCCAATAAATATTATTATGATGTACAAATAACCTGTTATAGAAAAATATAGAAGTAAACCTAACAACATTATTGCTGACAATTATAACATTACATATGGCATGTATATTATGGGCGTTCCGTTACTCAAGGATCGAATTTCTGTTTTTAAAATGTTTCTGAACAGTACCATTTGCATCATAATTTGCGGTTATGATGTTATGAAGGTTGGTAGAATTTTGCCAATTCATCAGCCGTTATCCTTGACCTACTTTATACAATTGGGAATAATTTCTGTGGGTGTAAATGACCCATTCATTCGAATGTAACTGAATCCCAATGATGAAATCCACAAGGAAAAAATATTAGTGATGATAAAATTTATTTTTGAACTGGAGATTTGGTTCATTACGAATGAAGATTTATCAGAAAAATATATCATGTAAAAACAAGAGTAGTTACAAAAAAGTAAGAAAAATCTTCATAATGTTTAAAAAGTTACCAAAAAAAATTGCCACGTATTCTTAGAAATATTTAATTCTTCTTTATTTAGTTTTTGTCTATACATCAGAGTTTTATATTGTATAAAACTTTTCTGCAATGCATTTTTAAAATAACACTTGAAAAGGCTATGTCGAAAATTTGTTTTACATATAAAATATTGATCTTTAGTTAACCCGTAACTGCAGTTCTCCGGTTAATTTGATCATTGCACTATTTGAAATTTAAATTTTATCGGGTTATTAAACAAATATTGAAGGGAGAGTCTAATTCAAACTATGACCATTCAATGTAAAGATAATATAGATAAAACTCGATATAGGCGTGCCAGTCAATTTGACCGGTGAAAAGTATGAACATCTTTAAAATGACTTAACATCAGTTTAGGGGTTAAAAACGGATCGAGGTCAAATGACATTGTAAGTGAAAATTAATCAAAGATGAAGAAAAAGATAAATGATTTTGGAGAAAACTGTTAAAAATGATTTCATTTGATATTATATTGTTAAGCAACTTATTAAATTTATTAAATGGCGGCATAACAAGTCTCTCCGCATCATAGACCCCAAGCACATTCGCGTCATTACCCCCCGATATAAGGTCACATACAATGGAATGACTACTCGTCATTTCCGCTCTCAAGTTCTCGAGCACAGTATACTTAGCGAATTGATTGATATTAGTTAACGTAATTTTGTGCTCAATGATGAAAATAAATGTAAAGTAGTTTTGTTTAAAAAAATTAAAAATATTTTATTGAGAATTTATAAATTTTATTCAAGTCTCGATTTTATAAAATTTTATAAAATAAAATTTTTAAAACTTGAGATTTATAAAAACAGAATTTATGATTTTTAGTATATTTTTAAAATATAAAAGAAATTTGTAATTTATTCTATATAGTTTCAAGTTCGAATCTGCCTAACGATGACAGTGAGTCTGTCGAAATATTAATATATTGTAATATAATATATATGTTGGATTGGTGCTTTCTTTTATTTATTAATTCAATACCAATATTTTGTGATTTATATATATATATATATATTTTACTTGGTTGCGCGAACTATTATTACCAATATTGCAATATATTTACGATTAGGTTAATAATATGTATATTTGAGACTTTCTAAACGACGACGACACTGAAAATTATTATAATAAATAAATAAGCTAAATAAATTATTTTTGCTCGGGTGGCTAGGGACACATATTAAATATGTCAGAAATTTTAAATGTTCTAAAAATTGCATACAAAAAGCATTTTAAGACTTGAATGTAAAGAATTTTAAAAAAAATGATTTGAAATACAAAATAATTTGCAATCTTGTAAGGACTTTGACTTAGTATTAGTAAACCTTTATCTCTCTCAGTTCTTTGAATGTGGAGAAGTTTCGAAATGAGTTATTTAACCAAAAACCTCCATTGTGTATTAAATAATTCATGGATGTACATAAATAAAAATCTCATTATAGATCTACTGAATCGATTAAGTTAAGAAAATTTTCAAATTCACGCAAATTTTCTAGAAAAACCTAAACAAAAAGTAAAAACACTTGATTATCAAACAAACGAAATATATTTGAAGTAAATTATCCTCATCATCAGTCTGCGATTATAGTCAATATTATTTCTGTATATATAAATTTACACAGATTATGATGGAAGATTGATGATGTTCTAGTGATTATATTAAAAATGTGTAATCCTTTTTGAAATTGGAAAAGTGTTTTTAGTTGTTGGGATAATTTTCTAGAGCCTCAGTAGCCTAATGATGAAATACTGTATAATTTATGTTTCTTAAGAAAATGTCTCCAAAATCAAAATGTAATTAATATGTTATATACGATAATTACTATAAATGAATTATTTAGTAATAAACATTTTTTTTATTATTTGACTATGACTCAGTAATGATATCGAAGTTTTATTGATATTCATCAAATTTTCAGCCCATCCTTTTTCAAGTGATTTCAATTATCTTGCATTGTGTTCTTGTGTTTCAAGTAAAAACTAAAATTTTATTTTGTGTAATTTTTCCTCAGATTTCCTTTAAGAAGTTTCATTCCCAGGAAAAATTAATTCTACTTCAAAATCCTAGGATTGAAAATTTCCGATGACTTACAAGTTCAATAGAAAATTTAAGAAAATATCAGTTTTGATTATATGACAAAACCATAACAATGTCAATGTCAAAAGATTTCAATAAGCAGGAAAGAGTGAAAAAGAAAGGATAATGATAATTCCAAAAGAATAATCAAAATTAAATAATTTCACATGCTGATCCGTTCAATTATGTATTTCAGACTTTGAGAAATTTCAAGTATAAAACTATAAATTTTTCAATACAATAAAAAGACACAATGAGGCAATTTCAGCTAATAATTTGTTTTTTTACCTGATTATTTCTTAATTATATTTTATAAAAGAAATAAATCAATTTAAATACTCATTATATTTTATAATTGTTCTTTTATTCATAAAATACATAATATATGTCCAAGCACTGCATAGCAGTGAATAGCACTATATAGCACCTGTACAGCACCTTATAGCACTGCATAATACAATATATATGTGTATATATGTAAACAAATTTCATTGAAAAAAATTCAACGAATCGAGATATCAAATGATTAGAACCAATGATCCACGCATGGTTGAACGTGTTGAATAACCATAAAAACTGAATCACTAGAATTTATGGAAAAATTAAGCTACCGAATCATTGAGATCTACAATTTATAAACTGCTTCATGAATGATTCATATGAAAATCCGATAACTATAGAACGCATTGTTAATTTTAACAATTAAATCTAAAATAATAGACTATAAAACTCCGTTCAGGTCAGAACTCAATCGTATCAAAAGAATAAGAAAAAAATAGTGAGAGAAAAAAATATTTGTTATGCATTATTTATGATAACGTGCAAATTTTTTTAAAATATATTTTAAAATGTTTAAAAATCTGATTCAAGTAATTTTTCAGTAAATATTTCAACCACGAACTGGAGATATTTCATTTGCGTTTAGACAATTAACAGACAAGTGGACCATATCTATTTGTCATAGACATTACCCAGGGGTTCCTAGATGAATTTACTCACATTATTAAAAGTGACTAGAAAATGGTTATAGCATTAGAAACGTTTTACTTCTCCGTCAATCACACAAAATTCAAAAATGGAAACGACAACAGTAAAATATTTAAAAAAATTAAATGACCAATTAAGATTTAAGTTGGACTTATTGCAGTCATTTTTCATTGTCAACTTATTAATTCGTGAAGTGCTGTTAAATTATTACAAATGATTTGTGCTATAATAGAAACCAGAAAAAGTTATAAAGATAATCAAAAATTTTTGTTTAATCAAACTTTCTTTCAGACACTTCACCTATAACACTCCAGGTAAACTTTGCACTTACATATATATCTCATTTTGTACTAATGAATGGCAATAATCAGTGATAAAAAAATAAATAATTTATTAACACCATATTGGTAAAATGTAGCCCAATGTCGTTTGTCAGTAAGGTTGATATTGATATAAAATGGAAATGTTAAATTATTTTTATGCTATAAGGTTTGACTTTGATCAGCTTGTCCAATCTGGACCAAAGAAAACAAAATTTAACTTAAAAATAAAAATGTGTGTCAAAAATTATTTAAGGAGTACTTTTGGAGAAGAAAGATTAAATAATTTAGTCATTCTGTATGTGAGCAGGAAATTTTTATCTGAATTGACACAGCCAAAATAATTGACAAATTTGCAAGAAATAATACAAGATGGAAATTCATGTAAAAATTGTTTTTTTTTATTAAATTTTGTGTTATGGTATGAAATTTTTCATTACCTTTGCTTTGTGTTTATAACTTAATGAGTTTTCTTGAAACACTTTTTTTTTGAGATTGAGGGTCCTAAAATCTTTACCTATTGAGTTCCTTTGACTAGATTCACTAATGTACAAATTTATTATTACACATTAGTCACTGATGATATTTGTTTTTCTTTATATTTACTCAGTTTACTTAAAGCTGTATTAATATTTTTAGAAGCGTAATTCTAATTATAAATTAATTATAAACGGGAATTTTATTTCAATTTTAATTAAAAATAGTTAAATTTAAATTAAAAAATTCTAATTCAAATAAAGATTAGGAAAAATATTTAATTTTATTGTATTTTTTTGCTAATAACTTTAACGGTTAAATAATTGACAAAGTAATTTTTACAAATAGTAATAATTTTTTATTGTCAGTTCTTATGGGCCACGGGTAGGACAGTGCTGATCTAGATCATAATACGACATCAAGAGATTGCAATCTATCTCAACTTTTGATCTATACCAAAAGCACTGTTACAACTTTTTGATTTATAGCACCGCTTTTAAAACATTTAACAGAAAATTTTATATGAAGAAAATAATAATAATTTAATTCATTTCACACAAGGATTTCGTTTTTGTTGTTTTAATCGTAAAATCAAAACAAAAATAAATTTGGTTTTAATACATGCATTATTTACGTTATTTTTTAATGATAGTTGTAATTTAGAATTAAAAGAAAATTTTATGGATAAGTTTTCTCACTGAGCCATTACGCGATATCATACACAATACCCCTTCCCTCGCGATAAATTATAATTTCCTAAAATTCTATATACAAAGATTTCTCCGTTGATATAACAACTTTTAATTATTTTTTTAAGATTCAAAAAAAAAGGAATTTTAGTAACTAGGTGAAGCAGACGAAATTTACCTTAGTAATCCACATTCAAAAGACGAATATTGTATAATGAGGACTATGTCCGTTATTATTTGGCTCGATATGCCTTTTCCCATTCGATACAGCTAATAAATTTTTTAGGGAGGGGTTTAAATTTTTTTTGTTTAAATGAAGTGAAATTAAACAATTTGTTTAAATGAAGGTATCTTTATTTATTTTTTTAAAAACTCATAAATTTTGGCCTCACACTATAATCATGGGGTATAATTTGGCTCTCGATAAAAATACTAGACTCTTACACTATAATGAAGTCGTTTGGTTTAAACATTTACCGGTAGGATAATTGGCTTGGACATTACTTCCTCTTATCACTCCCGCTTAGAGATTTTTCATTCTTTACTAATCCAAACAAAAAAAAATGAAGCAATCTTCTTAACTTTATGCGCAAATCAAAATATTCTATAAAAATTTCAAATTCGTTTTAAAACTGAACAGCTAAAAATATATAAAAAATATAACGATCCTGATCATATGGAAGATCATATATATATATATATATATTAATAATCAGTAGTATTGTTAATTATGAATATTATAGACAGACCAAAAATTTGAAAAAAATCTTACTTTATAAAGCATCCAATAATTAAAGTTACCAAAAGTCCTAAAGTGAACCCAGATACACAACCAATAACTAAAATGAGTTAATAAATTAGAAAATGCAAAATAACCCACTAATAAATTGATCCCTGGGACTAAGTGAAGGTTCGATTTGACCAGAATTTGCTACTAGTTTATTTGCTTTAATGTATAAAAAATAAATGGCAATAACAATTTAAAATGACTTACAATCTTGAGAAAATATTGGCATCACAAAAGAATTTAAAACATATATTCCTAGGTACGATAAATAATTCAATTTTAGAGACTGATAAATTCCATTGCCTAAACTTATTGTCATACAATCCATTTTTTATCACGATCGATAAATTATTGACCAGGGATTTTTACAGTAGGATTTTGACAATACATGGAAATTTTAAGAAAATCAATATAAATTTCTTTATAATTCAATTTTATAATAATCGCAGTAGTACCAAGGTGTGTTTGTAAAGAATGATTTTGATTGGTTCGTTTATAATTAAAATACTCCTTAAAGCTAATTGAAATAAATTGAAATATTAATTAATCGTAGTATCATTAAATAAAGTTAATAATAATAAATATTATAAAATAAACTGTTTATTATTGTATTTATAAACTTAAAAATTTTATCGTGTTTTATAAGTTTGATCTTCAAATAGAAATTTAATTCCATTCAACTACATATAATTTGAAATAAAAATTTATTTAAAATAGATTTTTAATGTTTAACTAATAATTTTGAAATTATAAAATAATATAATAAAAAAATAGTTGATTAAATTTGGAAAATGACCATTGTTTAAATATCGGTTTTGAATATTTTCAAAAGTTAAAATACTTGTAAAATTACTTATTAAATAAGATTTTCAAAATCAAAATATCAAACTATGGTACTTCTTTATTATTTATATAGTTCTAAATTAACTAATTAAACATTTTAGAATTTTTTAGAAAAGTATTTGTCACAAAAAATTTGCTATGATAATCATAGGTATTAAATATTGCTTTTATTTTAATTTACAATCTTTCAGAATTTTGACGTTGGTTAATAATGATGACATAGTTCCAAGTAATATTCATATTAATTATGGCAAGTAAATTGTTTAAAGTTCTAAAACCGTTATGGCCCCATTCAAAAATCATGGAAGAAATTTATTCACAGCTCGAAAAAATTGAGAGTAAATTAACCTTCGACGAAACACTTGCTTTCAATATTCAATATATTTACGATCCTGAACTAGAAATTATTAGATTCTCAACTCTGTATTCACAGTATTTAATTCGAGTTTCAATTGAGCATAAAAAGTTCAAATTTTGTTTATTATTTAATTATAATTTGCAATCTAGTAATGTCATCTGTATAAAATCTGATCCTCATATTGAAGAAATCAGCAATTCTTATCAAGATAATTTTGATTTGAAATCATTTATTAAGGAATATATCTGGAATAAAATAAAATAGACTTGTTTATTTTTCTCAATATATTTTATATCTATTATAATGAAATTTAATTTCTATATAAAAATTAATTTAGCAAAAGTTTATAATTTACTTCAATATTTTTTCATAAATAATAAATAAATCGTTAATTATATTGTGACAATCGAATGTGCAGCAGATTTTTTGTTCACAGTTTTGCTTATACAAAATTATACATACAATTTATTTAACTACAATTTTTTATACGTTAATACTATTAAAAAGGTGAATTAGAAATAAGCACGCATTTCTTGTGGTGAAACTAGAAATATTGTAGCAGTGGATGGCAAAGAGTTCGAACTAAAAGAGGGAGCCGGTGTTAAGAAACCAATTTTATAATACATTGCTTATTAATGATAAATCTTGTAGCTAGGGTAGATGTTGTTTTAGGATTCCACGCAATTGGATGTCTTGATTGAATAATAACGGTATACTGTTTGGTGGAAGCCTTAGAGTTACCGTACCAGTGTTAATTCAAAAATAAGTGAATATTGATATCACAGCAAACTTTGATAGTGTCAAGTAGACGGTATCCTGGAAATCGAGAAGGAAATTCCCTATTTTACGGAACAACGTTCCCAAATACACAATCAAGCTTAGAGTGTGAATCTGAAGTGGAACGATATAAAAAATGGTTGGCTAACCTCCGCTGATAAATCTGGATGTGGCATACTGTCTCTTACATCTGCAGTACAGGAAAAGTTTGATTTGTTCTAGATTTCAGAGAATTTAAAGGCTACGTGATAAACATATTTTACACTGGTAGCAATCGCTATTTATCTGATTGAGATAAATGGAAAAAATATATCAATGCATGATCCGAAAAAAAGTTTATCTGCAATATCTTAAAATTTGATCTCTTAAATTCATATAAAGGCTTATCAAATAACAGAAAATCGCACATTAAATGTACTAGCACTCATTTTGATTTAGACTTAAGTGTATTTTGTCTTTAATAATTAACATTTATATCATCCTCCCTTGGTTATACTCTTTGATAGTACCTCAAATATTCATTCTTAAAAAATTAATTTTTTTAAATTCAAAAATAAATTTTAAAAATGAAGAAAGCGTAAAATAAAACAAATAAATAAAAAATTAACAGTAAGGTAAAATTAAAGTGGAAAAGAATTGTTAATGACATGCAATCCCGCTCTTACCTACAATCGCTTAACTACTCCAACAAAGCATTCAATTCTACCAATTGATACCTGCCGCTAAGCAAGGTTGGTAATTCTAAGAATGGGTGGATGCCAGTCAAAGTGAGCTTACAAAAAAATGAACTGCTAAAGCCCTGGCTTATCCCTGGGTTCATGGACTACAGATAGAACGCATATTCGATTTAAACTGTTTAGGCCAGTTTGTATCCTTTTTAAAATCAACGAATACTTTTACGTCTGTATTCCTTGGGTTTATAAACAACAAAATTATTCAGAACACGGAAGTGTATCTAGCCTGTCTTTCTCATTTACTCAAAATTAATTTATTAAATGCACAAATAAGGTAATTTACAACCACAATATTATAATTCATGGAACTAATTTCAATTTATTTATTGAAGTCTCGAAGCTCGGCTGTTTTCGGATTTGACACATTATTCAGTTTTCTTTCCTCTGTCATCGCCAAATCCGCTCTTGCTTGCATGGCTTACATCTTTAGTAGAGTTGGAGTTCCTACATTTTTGGAATCAGTGGGTGATTTCGCTTAGGCTGGAACATCCTGAGTTACTTATTCACCTCGCCTCCATTTAACAATTTAACGAATCCGTTGTCTACGTAATATTGATTGTGCATAGCTTCTACTAGCTGTATCCGCAATTTGAGAGTAGAATCTCGAGCTGGTTTTGTTCAGCTTTAGTTCTCAAGCCTGATTTATTTCCTTTTGACAATTTCTGAATGATTGGAATTTTTGAAATTTTCTAAAATATTGTGGAATATTCTACAACTACGATAGAAAATAAGGTAACGAATATTGACATGAATATCTTTATTACCGCAGTAGAATCGGTATCATCAAGCAAAATCGATTAACAAAGTGCCAAACAGAAAGAAATAATATTGTGCAACAGCCGTAGGCGCATTTTGTCAAAAAATCTGAGGTTAATATTTTGAAAATAAAAATTAAACAATCTACTCTTTTAAATAAATTGAAGAAAGATACAATGTTTAGGGATGGAACTTTTAATAAATTACATAACATTTAGTATCAGCCAGTTTTGATAAGGCTGTAACAATATCGGTTTCTAACACTTACTCAAATGCTGAAATGAAAGGTTATTGCTTCCATTTATCTTAAAGCATAATAAGAAAAATTAATAATTGGTGGGTTTCTGAGTGTTGACATTTTGAAACTATATGGTTGTTACCCAGACAACCCCATACAAATATCTTTCGCTTACCACTCGGCACCCGTTGCTAAGCAACGTTGGAACTGTGTTCGAGTGGGTAGATCGTCCACAAAAAGTGAGCGCTATTGCTAATGCTATAATTGACCGAACGATCCATGGGTCCAACAAGTTGCCGATAGAAGGCCTGTGCTCGATTTCGATTTTTAGGTCCCATTATTCTCCTATCTCCTTCAAATGTTAACCTATACTCTCCTATCATTTATCTTTATGTCCATTCGCCTAGCCCTTCTCATCGTTGTCCGTATTGATGATTTTCTATGGCCTATGAACCCTTCGTTATGTTAAATATCCACACAGTATCTCTCTTAACCTTATCCTTATTATAACTAAAATGTTCCCTATTATTATTGCTAGCCTTATCATTGATATTATTTTATGTATTACCTTTATTAATTGTTACTACTATTACATTTGTTATTATTCTTATTACTATATAATTACCATTACATTTATTATATTACTACTGTTCTTATTATTACTATTATCATTATTATTATTATTATTATTATTATTATTATTATTATTATTATTATTATTATTATTATTATTATTATTATTATTATTATTATTATTATTATTATTATTATTATGTTTTTGTAGGGATCCGTCCTTTTTTCTCAGCTTTATAAAAATTTTTTCCTTATATAAAAATTTAGCCGTAATTTATCATTATATTTACAGTTTTTACAAAGTATTTTCCTTGAGTCGAAAAATTTTAGCAGCGTACCGCCCTTATTTTACAGTTTTATAAGGATATTATACTAACAATTGAACAACATTCCACTTTTACTTTACTATTTTCGATAAGTATTCTAATTGATTCGGAAAATTTGAGCAGTGTTCCGCCCTTATTTTACGGTCTTATCCGATATCTTATTAATGACTGAGCCGTATTCTACTTTTACTTTGCTATTTTGATAAGTATTTTAATTTATTCGTAAAATTTGGGCAGCGTTCCGCCCTTATTTTACAATTTTATGATAAAGGTTCAATAATTTCCGAAAACTTGCGCAGTGTTCCGCCCTTATTTACCGTCTCAACTCAAATAATTTCCTTAATCCTTATATATTAATCAAAACATTTTTTTTCATGATTTTGGTCGTTTGGATTAATCTTTTTCCGATGGCTATTTATTTTAACTGTTGCAACGATTTCGCAATTTTCCCCGCTACCCATTCCCTCTCTTTGCCCTTAGGGTCTATGTTCATGTAATATTTGATGAGTGCCCACTGGACTACTCAGTGTTAGTGATATTGAGCCGATTGTTGTTAAAGAATTTAGGTCGAATTTACAGGAAATGAGTGGCGGAGGAGCAGCTAAAGCACTGCTTCCCCTCCTCCCAGTTTCCCCTATAACGGATAATATTGACGTTTAGGCCCTGCGTTATTCACGCCGGAACCTTCACGGGAACAGGCTATTGGCGGATGAACCACACTTACACAGTCTGAATTGTTGTGTAGATTTTGCTTTCTTGTGGTGCGTGAGTGGCTGTGGGTCGAAAAAAGAAATAAATGAATATTACCATACTAATCGGGTAAAAGTCTCGAATGCATAAAACCGTTTATTCATATAATTGTATAAATGAGGGCATAAACATCTTTCATTGCTTTATCATAGACCATTTGATCAATTGGTCAATAAATTCGCAAATCATCCACTCTCATAGCTCTCAATTGTCAGTGTACAGCAGCTGAAAGTTATCGTGTTCAGGCAAAACACCAGCTTGTGTTAATTGCCCGAATGCACGGCTAACAGCTGCAATGCACACCAACTCACTTCAGACTGAAATTTTTTCTCCGAAAAATAAGACTGAAAATTTGTCAAAACACATCAGTATATATACCTATAATTTGGCCTTAACCTTGCGTGTTAATTTTATTGCGAATAAACAAAATTCGACCTTGAAATTATTTGTGTAATCTAAATTACATTTTTATTAATTTCTTAATTTAAATTAGTAATTTATTTTTAACATTTTTAATTAAATTTATTCAGCCAAAAATATTATGTTTTTATTCATTTAATTGATTAATTTTTACTTTTATATAAATGGTCATTTTACGGTCAAATTTTCTTGTTATTATGTTATTTTATATGTAGATTTCGTGCGGTTCTTGATGCATTTTGTATTTATTTTATTTTACTTTTATGTTTTTTGATTTTTTATTTATTTATATTCTCTCAGATTTTAAAGTGTTTCGTTGGTGTTGTATATTGTATTTTAAGTTATCTCGGTGCTAGGTTTTTGTGCTGTATTACTGATGCATTTAAACCATTCTCAAGGCTTTTGTGTGCTGGCCTAACATAATGTTGATCTTAGAAGTAGATTTCGAAACCGATTTACATGTAAAACTTAAACTTATTTATTCCAATGGTAAGAACTAAGTTTTATAAGCTAACTGAAACATTTCCTAACAAGAAAGATACAATGAAATATTAAGCTATTTCTTTTCAACTTATATAAAAGGTCCTGTAGGTAGAATTATGGAGTTTCTAATACAACCATGAGCGTAGCTACTGTTGGGCCAGAACGTAAACGGCCTTGAAGAATGTTTTAATGGATCAGTAACACACAGGCAAACATAACATGCAGATTTAAATAAACCTGGAAACACCAATTAAACCCTATAAAATATGAGAAAATAAGAGAATTAAATATAAGTTAATAAACACAAAAATAAATTAAAATAATAACAAAATGCACCAAGATTCGCACGATACCTACACAAATACAACAAGAAAACACAACAAATTCGACGAAATTGAAAAAATCAATTAAAGTTCATTAAAGTGAAATTTAAATCGGAAAATTTGAATTAGTAATAATTCAATAAAAATTATAAATAAAAAATTATAAAAATAAATCAAAAAATAATAAAATTAAAGAATAGAATTTGCCAGAAAATAACAAGGTCGAATTTTGTTTTACTGCATCAAATTTCACATGCGAGAAAATTAGGTATAAATACTGATCCATTTTCACATTTAACTTAACCATTTTTGAAAATTGTTTAAACCTTTTTAACCATTTTTGAACCAGTTTTGAAAATTGTTTAAAACTATTTTTACCACGATTTTTTAGGTGAGAATCATCTATATTGGACCCTCTTTCCACGTCACGTTCTTTGCATCTCAGTAGAGCTCTGCTCGGCGTCGACGTGGGGAGAGAGGTATTTTGTTTTATATTTTGATGCAATATTATGCTATTTGTTATTTTGGTCAATGGATGGTAATTTATGTTTAATTGTTATATAACTAATAAATATTATTGATAATATTAACCTGTTTTATATGCTTAATAATTAAATAATTTTTGTCGAAATTTTTCCGGCCCACAGCCGACACATAACGCAAGAAAGCAAAATCTACATAGTACAGATGCATGTAAGTGCGTGGAAAATCGCCGATGATATGTACCCGTGAAGACTCAGCGTGCGCAACGCAGCGGTCGTAACGTCAATATTTATCCCTATAGCTGAAGCGAGAAATAAGGAGGAAGTCTCTGGCGGCTTCCTCGTTTCTCAATTCTGTAAAATCGACCTAAATTTACATTACACACGGCTTAAAATTATCACACCGAGTAGTCCAGTGGGCACTCAATAAATATAATGTAAACACAAATGCGCCTAGGATCTATTAAAGGGAAAGGGTACGGGGATGAATAAATTGAAATCGTTGGTATAAATAAATTAGATTGATGTTTAGAAACGAATTAACTAGTAATATGCTAAATTGAATTTACGTCATTGAAAATGAAATAATAAATATCGTAAGCAGTTCAGCGAGTCCCTTAAATTGAATTTATCCATTGATTTAAAAGATTTTCCAATAAAGATAAATATCTCTTTGATTAAATTAGGTTAAGTAAAATAAATTCCGAACGCATTGAAAGTGATTCGTGGATTAAATTAACTCATTGATTCAGAATTAAAGTAATTTGGATAAAATAAATTTTGATTAAACTCACATAATTCTCGTGTAAAAGGGAAGCAAAGCTTGGAGTCATTAATTCAAAAGTTGAAAATAGTTTACTAAAATTAACTAGTTTATTTATTGATTAAAGAAAATTAACGATAAGGAAACCCATTACAAAATTTAAGGTACTTAGCAAGGGAAACTCAGGATGACCTATTGGTAAAATTGATTCAATAACCTTTGGGTAAAACTAAACAATTCCTCACTAAATAATAAAGTAATCCACTAGTAAAATCGAAATAATATACTGGAAAAGTAAGGTAAATCCGCAATTAAAACCAAGACGTCAGTTGAATAAATAAAGTAGTTTCTTAGTCAAAAGTTCAGTAATTTAATTTAAGGAATTAAAACGATGCGACATACTTATATCTCGAACCACCGTGTATTTTATTAATTGAAATAGCAGTAATACCTTTCCAACTTCCCGCATAAATCAGAGACGAACATCCCCAAACCCAAATATTGATTAATTCCAGCACGAAGTTAGTTTAGCTTAAGTAATTCAATAAAAAATTGAAAATTATAAAATCACTAATAAAACGGAGAAAATTTTATCGCTGTGAAACCAAAGAGATTTACCGGCCCTTAACAATAAATCAACCGGCTAACATGATATTGTAGTCTTTAATTTCTTTGACCTCATTTCAGCCCAACTACCGATATGGATTCCAACTGTTTAATCTTCACGGCACGATTTGATTTCATATAAGTGTGAAATCGAAAACAGCAAACGATCGATCACATCCAAATAATTGTCACAAGCAACTCCCCAAACGTTATAGCTCCTTAGACCTAGGACAATAGACTGATCAATAAGTAAAATCAGATTAACTAACCCCATAGAGCAAACCATGAATCCATGATATGACCGCACCGACTCCTGATAATATGAGGACCATCCAGCAGAAACATGAGCATACAAAACTAGACCCAATTCGAACAAATACCTACGATAATTCCAATGTTAACTATTGAAAAGATAGATGATGTAAATATTAAATAGCAAATTAGTACACTTGAATCGTGATCGATAATGAACCCGTCAATAATCAAAGATACCGGTGTAAAGTACGAACGGATATCGTAACTGCGTAGGAATAGATATGTTCAACATCACTCCGAATGTCGATGTCATGTCCGCACATCCGATTCGACACATCCGTTTCGACATTGAACGATCACGGGAAACCCACAAGTAATGAAAATGCGCAAATAATCAATTAAAGTTGATAAATAATTAAAATTATACACCAACGAGAAGCGAATACAGATTGGTACCTATCAGGAATCACGACCCATGGTATAAAAAATGCAGGTAGATCCTCGCCCGTAACGATGACATCGTAAAATATGAACAACCTCGATCCAACATAGCTAGGCCGTGTAGGAAGATTTTCTTCAGTATATAAATTAGACATGGTTCGACCCAAACTTAACGAGGTCAGACGAGTTAAAAATCTCTTTTATATAAACCTTATCACCCGATTCTATAACCCTTCATCAACGTGGAGAAACCATATAAACCACCCAAACCCAACTTCATACACCTCATCGCCATAAATCTCATAACCCTAGTTCAGCTACGAGGCTCCCCGGACGTCAAGTTAACTGACCAATGTACCCCTGAAGTTAACCGGCGATTTAAGATTATCTGAGTCTATAATTGTTGATAAACGTCCATATACCTCGTAAACTAGTGTGAAAATACATTATATTAAACTCATTTCAGAAGAACTCATGCTCCCAAATTGGATTTCAGCACAAGAGGCCGATGAATGGCGCCGAGCCTGGAAACGAGCGCGCCCGTCAATAACTCTCGAGGAGCCACGTCCAAAACGATCGTGTCCAACTCTATGGCAAATTCTAGGCCGAGAGAATGACCCCCGTAGACCAAATGACGAACAGTACCCTGCCGAGGAGATCCTCGACCACGCGCGAAGCCTCCTTGCTCAGTGAGAGAAGATCCAGGAAGAGGTTGATTTGCACGTAGTAAAGGCGAGGATGTACCTCGCCAACGTTGAAGAGGACATCCTCGTCGGGCGCATTGCGGAGACATACCCGAGTCGACCGGCCCGCAACACTCGACGTCCAGTGCCCATCATCCCCGGTTACTCTCCGGAAGAAGGAGTCAAGAAGTTTTTTGAAGAGTCCTGAATCTCAGGACAAAGACTTAACTAACATTTTACCTTAGTGATGTTGTCGATATCAAAATTACAATGAGTTGTTCGTCTTAAATTTTATAAATAGATTTCCCTTCCTAACTATGTTTGTAATAATCAGAATTTTCTCTCATTAAGCTCATAAAGTTAATTCGAATGTATTTTCTTTATAGCAATGTCGGTCCTGAAATTAATGCAAAGCGAACTAGACCGCGCTAGGCAGGCAAACGCGGAGCTACTCAGTCAGATACTGCAATTAACTCGCGAGGTGCAGCAGGTCAAAGCGACCTGGTCCGACCCCAAACGAACGAAGACACTTTATCTCCGACTCACTGCAGCTCAAAAGGGCTGGGCGGAAGAACGCCAGCTCAATCAGAGTCTTCGCACACAGATCAGGGGCTTAGAAGTTGCCCTAGCAGCCTGTCGGGAAGGGGAAGCGGTAACGTATCCGCTCACCTTCGCCCCTTCCCAACTGCCGAGTCAACGTGCCTTTGATGGCGTCGCACCAAGCTCGAAGTCGACAGCCATTCAACCAACCATCCGCCGGCCGGGACGTAAGGAACGTGCCCGACGTCGAGCCGCACAATCGTCAAGTCAATCGAATTAACTTACAGTTATTATGCCTGTCATTTGTTCATTGAATAAATCTGTATTCGTGATTAACCTAAACCCGAGTGTCCAATCATAGTGGGAGATAGACTCGAAATCATCTACACTAATCAGTCTAAATTTAATTCGCACTTCCACGTAAGGGACCGAGCAAAGCGAGCATAAGTCTTCTATCGACAGCTCGTGAACCCGAGGATTGTCCGAGCAATTATAGTATTAGCAATAACACTCAATTTTTGCGGGCAATCCACCACTTGAACACATTACCAACGTTGCCTAGCAACGGGTGCCAAGTGGCGGTTAGCATCATTTTGTATGGCCTTACGAGGGCAACTAGAAGGATAAGCAAGATTTGAAACCCTGTAACCCACCACTACTGTATAACAAGAGTTGGCACCGTCTAGTGGCCCAAGTAGACAAAGGGCCGATATTTGTTCCGAAATAAACTTTATTACTTTAATTCTGATAAAATAATGCAAAATTGGATTTATAAATAAATTATGCAGCGTTCGTGAATGGAACCACTGCAGTTTATTAAAGTTTTCAATAACAATTCACATTTTGCATAATGATTTACACAATGATTTTGAGATTAAACAAAGTATACCAATTAGGGACTGGAGACCATAACTGATTAATACCTATGGGCCCAAAATTTCTAGTTACGCCACTGAATACAACTACTGAATCATTTTGAAACCGCATGCGGTAGTTTTCTAAAATCGAGCAGTTATAGTATTGTCAATTAGACTAAATTTTTGGGAAAGTCCCTTGTCAAATTAAAATAAATAGCGCTGTATAATCAAAATTATAAGAAAAAATTAAACACTCCGTTAATACCCCATTCGAAATTTATATATTTAACTTTGAAAATATTAAAACAATCTATTTATTTGAAGTATTTCTTAAAAGTTATTAAATTAGGTTTCATAAATTTTCTACTTTTAAATTTATCCGCTGTTTTAAAGAATTATTATTTTATTAAAAATGTTTAAATATAAGCTAACTGTTATTGATAATAAATTGGCTATAATTAATCAGTTTGTTTTAATATTTCTACGTTTTACTGAGTATTGTTAAATTATGATTCATTTTAATTAAATTGATATAATTTAGTGATTCCTTTGAATATCAATGTTGGGGTTTTGGGCCATGTTGACAGTGGGAAAACAAGTCTATGTAAAGCTTTAAGTACAATTGCCAGTACTGCTTGTTTTGACAAAAACCCTCAAAGTAAAGAAAGAGGAATTACATTGGACTTAGGATTCTCTTCATTTCAATTGAATTCACAAGAAATAGATGCTGATACTAGAGAATTTTTACAGATGGAAGAAAATTCAATTTTGCAATATACTCTTGTTGATTGCCCTGGCCATGCGTCGTTAATTCGAACCATAATTTGCGGTAAATTGTATTTAATCTTTGGCATAAAATATTATAACAAATCAGGAGCTCAAATTATTGATTTGATGGTTCTTGTTATTGATGTCACTAAAGGAATTCAAACACAAACCGCTGAATGTTTGGTAATTGGTGAAATTCTATGTGATAAAATGATTGTCGCACTCAATAAAATTGATTTAATTCCTGAAAAAGATCGCTTTTCAGTGATTTCAAAGGTTTTTTTAGTAAAATTTATTTATTGTTTACTATTTTTAGATGAAAAAAAGATTGATATTAACATTTTCAAAAACGAAATTCAAAGAATGTACAATTGTAGAAATGTCTATAAACCCCGGTGGAAATTTAACAGAAGTTGTTAAATGGAAACGATTTAAGAATTTATATCAATTTTAGAATAAATTATCGAAATCAGAATTAATCGGAATTGATGAATTTATAACGGAACTTGTTCGAAATACGAGAAATCCAACTGATAAACGGCAGAAAGGCAGTTTAAATCCATTAGTTTTTGCGGTGGATCATTGCTTTTCGATTCGAGGTCAAGGAACGATTTTAACCGGCACAGTATTGAGCGGTGCCATTGAATTGGGCGATGTTAGTCATTATCTTTTCCACTGTATAATGTCTTATCTATTTATTCATGTCAGACTTTATCAATCCCTGTTTTGGAAATGGAGAAAAAGGTTAAATCAATTCAAATGTTCAAGAAACCAATTAATAAAGCTATTCAGGTTTGTCGATTTCATTGCTATGATTTTTGAATTTTAATGCTGTTTTTCCCACTTTATTACTTTTGCATTATGATTTATAATTTTACAATATGAACAGTCTTATGTGGTTTATTTTAAACTTTTTAACTAACCAGCTTGGACTACCCGGCGTTGCTCGGGCCAATATTTAACAGGGCAGGAGCTAGGTGTGGGGGGTGTCAAACTTGACCCAATTACCTATTTGGAAGATGCATTGCAAATTTTGTTTTATAAACTTTGCATGAAAATGATTGATTGCAGCTCCAGAAGTACATGGGCCTCAGGTCCTTCCGGATTCGGGTTACGGGTCAATCAGGGGTGCTCTACAACTTTTGTTTTATAAAGTTTTCAGCGAATCGCACGGTTAATGCTGCAGAGTCATCCTGGACCCCATTTTGTGGCCCTCTGACCCCATTTTGTGGCCCTTGACACAATTTTGTATCCATTTTCTGCTGTAATACTTATTGAGAACGTGCTATATGCGAAGCTTTGTTCATAATGTTATTGGCTCCAAATATTAATGTGCAAAATGCCGTGAGTACGAGTGTTTATAAATAGTTTGACTATGTGAAAATGTGATAAAATTTTTTTATATAAAATGTTATATAAAATATTTTTAATTATTCAATATTAATATTTTATTATTAATTTAATTATATCTAATTATAATTATTAGTATTTTTATTTAGTATTTTATTCATAATAATTGATATGTTTTATTATTATTTTCTTATTATTTAATAGTAATATTTTATTAAATTTTAATTATAATTTATATTACTAATTGAAATATTATTTATTATATGTAACTATAAATATTTTTTTTATTTAATATTAATATTTTATTAATAATTTGTATTATTTATTAAATTATATATCATTATAATTATTAGTATTGTTACTTTATATTTTATTTATAATAATTAATTATGATTTATTATAAATTTTATTTATAATTATAAATATTTTTTTTATTGATTTTAATATTATTTTATTAATAATTTATATTTTTAATTAATTTATTATTTATTATATATAACTATAAATATTTTTTTATTATTAATTTTATTATATATTATAATTATTAGTATTTTTAGTTTACGTTTTATTTATAATTATTAATAATATAATTTTTTTATTATTTATTTTATTTATTATTTAATATTATTTATTGAGATATTATTTATTATATATAATTATAAATATTTTTTTTATTATTTAATATTAATATTTTATTAATAATTTTATTATATATTATAATTATTAGTATTTTTACTTGACGTTTTATTTATTTTTTAATATTAGTAATTTATATTATTAATTGAAATATTATTTATTGGTTAAATATATAATTATAATTAGTTATACTTTTTATTATTATTTCCTTATTATTTAATATTAATATTTTATTAAATTTTAATATTATTATTTTAATTATAATTTATATTACTAATTGAAATATTATTTATTTTTAACTATAAATATTTTTTTTATTTAATATTAATATTTTAATTATTATTTATATTATTTATTAAATTATATATCATTATAATTATTAATATTTTTACTTAATATTTTATTTATAATAATTAATGATGTTTTATTATAAATTTTATTTATATATAACTATAAGTAATTTTTTATTATTATTTAATGTTAATATTTTATTAATAATTTTATTATACATTATAATTACTAGTATTTTTACTTGACGTTTTATTTATAATTATTAATAATATTTTTTATTATTTTTTTATTTATTATTTAATATTATTTATTGAGCTATTATTTGTTATATATAATTATAATTATTAGTATTTTTAATTTTATTATATTTTTATAAATAATTATAAATATTTTTTTATTGATTTTTAATATTATTTTATTAATAATTTATATTTTTAATTTAATTATTATTTATTATATAAACTATAAATATTTTTTATTATTTTTTATTTATTATTTAATATTATTTGTTATATATAATTATAATTATTAGTATTTTTAATTTTATTAATTTTTTATATATAAACAATATTTTTAATTATTAAATATTAATATTTGAAATAAAATAGTTTCTGTGTTGAACTTGTAGTCCACAGAGGTATGATTGTATCTACAATGGTTTCAAGTGAAAGGAGGTTCAAGATAAAGATTCGTCTTATTGTCTTGCCTTAAATCCAAACTTTGCAAACTTATTTGATGTCCAGTGCATCAGGATAATTGTATAACGGTGTTAACTTGGCACTGTTTTTACACTTAGATAAATCTGAGCGCCTCTTGCATAGTACTGATGAGAGCAATTAGCTCGAAACTATTATACTATATATAACGTATATTCTTTCAATATAATCAGACATAGTAATCAATAGTAATATTAATATTTATAATATTTATTAATGATTAGTATTATTGCTATTTCTAACGTATAAAATGAAATAATATGTAGGGTGACCGTGTTGGCATATGTGTCACCCAGATGGACGCTAGCCTCCTGGAGAGGGGCCTAGTATGCCACGCTGGGCCTAACAGACCATTATGTCTCATTGAAGTCTGCATAATCAAAATCAATCCGATTAATTATTTCAAATCCCCAATTAAAAGTAAATCCAAATTCCATTTTGCCATTGGTCAGGATACCGTGATGGGATCAATAACATTATTTACGGCCACCAAATCAATCTCGGATTTTGACTGGACAGCGGATTACGAATATTTGAATGGATATTCCCCAACTGGTAGGGATTGATTAATTGATCTAATTGCTTCGCTTGATTATTGGATTACGCAATGAACACAATGATCTATTACGCAATTAAATTAATAGCCCCACGTTTCAATAGTACATTAAGGAATCATGCAATACGATAATATATATACAAATGTGTTACTAAGTAACGGTCAATCGATCATTATATGACAAATATGTAAAATCACAGCAACCACCACATGTAACCAAACTATTACGCAATAATCACTCTCAGTCATTTTTTTCTTTGCATTTGATGTTGAAGTCTCAATATGAATTTGTTCCTTTTGTCCTATGCTCCGAGAAAGCCCACCACAAAGTATTCAACAGTTGTGTAAATGCATGTCTCTTCTAGGATCTCTTTGGCTAGCTCGCGGTATTTATCGCAATTCTTGTTCCCCTCGGCTTTTATTGCTTATTTGTCAACGAGGGGACATTTGATATCTATGATGGTAATTTTGTCGTTCACTCGACTGACTATATCGGTTTCAGATTCTCCTTTGATTGCACTGGCCTTGTTTCGGTCACCTTTGTTAATGCATTTATTGGTCACCTTTGCCAATGCCTTTATTGGTCACCTTTGTCAATGCCTTTATTGGTCACCTTTGTCAATGCCTTTATTGGTCACCTTTGTCAATGCCTATTGTTCACCTTTGCCAATGCCTTTATTGGTCACCTTTGCCAATGCCTTTATTGGTCACCTTTGCCAATGCCTTTATTGGTCACCTTTGTCAATGCCTTTATTGGTCACCTTTGTCAATGCCTTTATTGGTCACCTTTGTCAATGCCTTTATTGGTCACCTTTGTCAATGCCTTTATTGGTCACCTTTGTCAATGCCTTTATTGGTCACCTTTGTCAATGCCTTTATTGGTCACCTTTGTTAATGCCTTTATTGGTCACCTTTGCCAATGCCTTTATTGGTCACCTTTGCCAATGCCTTTATTGGTCACCTTTGCCAATGCCTTTATTGGTCACCTTTGCCAATGCCTTTATTGGTCACCTTTGCCAATGCCTTTATTGGTCACCTTTGTCAATGCCTTTATTGGTCACCTTTGCCAATGCCTTTATTGGTCACCTTTGCCAATACCTTTATTGGTCACCTTTCCCAATGCCTTTATTGGTCACCTTTGTCAATGCCTTTATTGGTCACCTTTGTTAATGCCTTTATTGGTCACCTTTCCCAATGCCTTTATTGGTCACCTTTGCCAATGTCTTTATTGGTCACCTTTGTCAATGCCTATTGTTCACCTTTGCCAATGCCTTTATTGGTCACCTTTGCCAATACCTTTATTGGTCACCTTTCCCAATGCCTTTATTGGTCACCTTTGTCAATGCCTTTATTGGTCACCTTTGTTAATGCCTTTATTGGTCACCTTTCCCAATGCCTTTATTGGTCACCTTTGCCAATGCCTTTATTGGTCACCTTTGTTAATGCCTTTATTGGTCACCTTTGTTAATGCCTTTATTGGTCACCTTTCCCAATGCCTTTATTGGTCACCTTTGCCAATGCCTTTATTGGTCACCTTTGTTAATGCCTTTATTGGTCACCTTTGCCAATGCCTTTATTGGTCACCTTTGCCAATGCCTTTATTGGTCACCTTTGTTAATGCCTTTATTGGTCACCTTTGTCAATGCCTATTGTTCACCTTTGCCAATGCCTTTATTGGTCACCTTTGCCAATACCTTTATTGGTCACCTTTCCCAATGCCTTTATTGGTCACCTTTGTCAATGCCTTTATTGGTCACCTTTGTTAATGCCTTTATTGGTCACCTTTCCCAATGCCTTTATTGGTCACCTTTGCCAATGCCTTTATTGGTCACCTTTGTTAATGCCTTTATTGGTCACCTTTGCCAATGCCTTTATTGGTCACCTTTGCCAATGCCTTTATTGGTCACCTTTGTTAATGCCTTTATTGGTCACCTTTGCCAATGCCTTTATTGGTCACCTTTGTCAATGCCTTTATTGGTCACCTTTGCCAATGCCTTTATTGGTCACCTTTGCCAATGCCTTTATTGGTCACCTTTGTCAATGCCTTTATTGGTCACCTTTGTCAATGCCTTTATTGGTCACCTTTGTCAATGCCTTTATTGGTCACCTTTGTCAATGCCTTTATTGGTCACCTTTGTCAATGCCTTTATTGGTCACCTTTGTCAATGCCTTTATTGGTCACCTTTGTCAATGCCTTTATTGGTCACCTTTGCCAATGCCTTTATTGGTCACCTTTGTCAATGCCTTTATTGGTCACCTTTGTCAATGCCTTTATTGGTCACCTTTGCCATGCATTTCCTTAATATAAATTTAATAAACCATATTGATTTGACCTTAAAATAATTTATAATAATAAATAATATTAATATTACAAATTCCTAATAAAATATTAATATTAAAAGTTAATTAAACAAATAAATAAAATAACAATAAAATAAAATTACAGTAACTGCTCTTATCCGCCAAACTCTAATAACTGCCATTTTTATACATTTTTCAAATAAATTTTTTACCTTTTTTCGCAGTCCCGTTTTGGCAGTTTATATATACAGTATTTACTGTATATATATATATATATATATATATATATATATAAAATTCGCATTAAAAACCATTCTATCTGGTGGAATAACGGGCTTTATAACTCTCTACCAGTTATCGCACCTTTGACATTATTCCGACTTTTTCTAATACTCGATAAATTTAGGAGAAAATAAACATTCTCGTGACCCTTATTACTTACCAACTATTATGGAGGCGCCTTCTCGACCTTTTTAGAAATATAAACTATATAGATTTTAAATTGAATAAACTATATAGATTTTAAATTGAATAAACTATATAGATTTTAAATTGATTAAAGTTTATAGATTTTACCTTGAATAAACTATAGATTTTAAATATGACATCTTCATTTGACCTTAAATCGATTTTTAACCTACTTTAATTTTTAGCTTAAAATTATTTCTAAGCGAGGTTTGACCTATATCTGACTGGCTAACATCCTATATTTCAACGGCAATGAATTTTTCAAATTCAATAAAATACATAAAATTAAAAAAATATTAATTTAAACAAACCAATTATAAAAAAAGTTTTAATAAATCAAAAAAAAATGACAACAAAATCAATTTACACATTGAAACATTTACAATCAACTACTTTCAACGTGTTTTGCGTAAAGCTTTGTTGGTAAGATCAATAAATTGGAAAATCAATTAATATTTTTTATAAAATTAAATTGGTAAAAATTTACCAAACATGAGTAAAATTTGGAAACAATTGTCCTCAACAAATCCATTATTCAGAACCCGTGCCATCCAGTGTTGACATTTTCGCTTTAATCCAGCTAGAACGACCTGTGGTTTGTGGGAAGAATAGTTTGATAATAAGCTCAAAACTTGACACCGATATTCATTCGAATGTTTGTCGGTTGGCATTTTACGGTAGAATTCTCTGGATGAGCGGTAACAATAAGTACACCGAGTTGGATTTACCAAAATTGAAAGTGAGTAATTCGCATTTTTTCTTCAGTTGCAAAAAATTCTAATGATAAATTTTCTATCATAAACTGATTTTCCCAACTCCTAAAATAGCAGAAATTTGACATTCTTTTTCGTAAAATCCATAGGAAATTACAATTTACTGTGAAATCGGTCATGCAATACAATTTTAATTCTTTTTATTTCCCCCTTTTCAAAGCTCTTAATCTTTAATTTATCTTTGTATTTAATTATGTTATCAAATGTAAAAATAATATTAATTAATGAATCGATTTCTAAATTATCAAATAAATAGATGAAAAGATGAATTGAAAATCAATGAAATTATTATATTTAATTATGTAATCAACGGTAAAAATAATATTAATTAATATATCGATTTCTAAAATATTAAATAAATAGATTAAAAGATGAATTGAAAATCAATGAAATTATTATATTTAATTATGTAATCAACGGTAAAAATAATATTAATTAATAAATCGATTTCTAAAATATTAAATAAATAGATTAAAAGATGAATTGAAAATCAATGAAATTATTATATTTAATTATGTAATCAACGGTAAAAATAATATTAATTAATAAATCGATTTCTAAATTATCAAATAAATAGATTAAAAGATGAATTGGAAATCAATGAAATTAATATTTGATGATTAATATTGCTATAATTATATGGGATAATCTTAGTTTACCGTTTTTGTCGGCTATCCCAAAAATCCTAGCAGATAGCCAAACCAATTTAGATTTTGTATATGATCATTTTATTTGTTTGCTTCGGTTTAACCGTGTTTGACTCTTATGAAAGTGTCAAAAATTTGTAATCCGGCCCTCAAGCATTTTATGAAAATTCAAGTGTAAGCGCAGTGAGATCAATTCTTCATTATACAAGTTGATAGATAAATTAATTTACTGAATTTTGTTTACTCAATGGATTTCAGCCATTTCATAAGAAAATAACATTATTATCCAATGGTGTATCTCATTGCATATTCATAAAACAACATCAAAATGAGCTGGTTTGCATCTATGTTATCAAATTATTGATTTAATATAGCTTGGTATACACTCGGAAATTAAACAGAATTAGAACAATTAGTTGTATCAATAATACACAAATTTTCAACACGTCCATTTGCTATGGCTATAAGAAATACCGAATTCCTTGTTTGAGACCGCTTTTGACTTTGATAGCTTTCACAATGACCAATTGCTGCATGTCTCGTGTCCATTATCTTCTTCAATTGAATACAATAGCGTAACGCGGCGAGATTTCATTTTCCCTTTCATTTGCCTTGACTGATGTAGAAATTGAATAAAGATCAACAGTATAATGAATCAATAGAATATCACAATGCTTCATGTCTTTTCATATATTATAATTATATAGGTTTCGATAAGGCCGTTGAGCACATTTTTTATTGGCATATATTATTCTGTCTCAATTTTGTCTGATGTTTACTTTTCTTTTAATATTCTTTCATTTAACATTACATCAGCAGTGAATATATTATCACTATGGCAACTTTTTGAAGGTTTATGCTGCTTTCAGTGTGCTTTTTGCAACTTATTATTAATCTATATAACACATCAAAAGTAGAGGATATTTCCCCGCTGGCACATTACCCCCTCCACGGGGGTAGAAAATGTTTTCTAAAAACTTTAAAAAATTGATGACTTTCAGGTAGATCAACTATTATTTTATATAGGTCACGAAAATAGGGCATGCTACCATAGCAACCGTCCGATTACCATAGCAACCTGGCCATTACCATAACAACCACGTCGTAACAATAGCAACCGGACAATTACCATAGCAACCACATTATAACCAGGTCATTACCATGGCTACCGATAGATTTTTATGTAGGTCAGCTAATTAATAACATTTTTAATGATTTACTATGTTTTTTCACGTGATTTTTTTCAAAATTATATGTAGGTCAAGTTGACTTAAAAAAAGTGTCTGTATAAAATATGTAGGTCACAAACACATACTCTCGTTAAAAGACGGGAATTTTAAGCCGACAAGTGTTGTGAGTTATTTTTCACTGTAAATTATTCCTGTCGAAGCCGACTAATTGAATCAAAATGAAAATGAACAAAATTTTTGTTTAAAGGTTTTTATTTTAATATTTATACAATATTTCGTTGATGCAACTTTTATTGAATAATGCAACTTTTTTGCCACATTTAAGTTGCCTAAATTATATTCACTATTAAAATTGCATCAAAGGTCTACAAGATGAAGTCTCGATCGGGTTTGTTGGAACGTTTTAATGATTCTCGAACTGTTATTGTCAAGAATCTCTTTAAAAAAGAAACAAATATTGAAGTATTTCAAAGAATGAGAGTGAAATTAGAACAGCCAAAATCGGCTGAAGAAGGCGATAAAATAATTTATCTCAAATCACCGATATTCGGTCAAATTGAGGGAAATTTCGGACAGAGTGGTAAATGCAAAATATATCTCGATGGTTTGTGTTACTCTATATTGGATCTGGTTATAATTCTATAATTTCCCGTGTAGATGACGCACCAATCGATTTAATTGAAGTGTTCTCTGGGACGTCAAAGCGAAAGAAAGGGAAACCCAACGATGAAAACGAATCAAACAAACCTACAATCAATATCATATTAGAATTCAAAAGATATGTTTTTGATCCTAAAAAGAAAATGATTCAATAATAAAAATTTTCTTTTTTTAATTTTCAAAATTTTTTTTTGATTTAAATCGATATAAATTAAAATTTTGAATTATTAATCAATTATTAATTATAAATCTAAGTAACTATTGGGTGCATTTTTTCAACAAAATTGATAATATATGACTCATCGATTACATCATCGACCAAAAGAATGAGCCAAAATCAAATTAGGTACCAGAAAAAGGATCAGGTAATTTGATTTTCCTTTCGGATTACGAACGAAATCATCTTTTATTGATTTTAATGACAAATATCCATGAATGCACAATATTACTTAATACTTATACAGAAAATCAATTTTTTGTTTAAATGAAGTGAGTTTTATTGTTTATTGGTGTATTAAATATTCATAGATGGATAAATAATTCGATCCGACTCCTCGTGTTCAATATTCAATAAGACAAAATCCCAAGAAATATTTATCGCTTTAATAGAGCTGCAAACAATTTGATTATTGGATTTTTTTCTCACGTTTACTTCACTTTCAAAATAATCGTTTTTCCTCTGACTAATTGGTGGCTTATTTTATACTTCTGGAAAACACATTACGCTGACGTTCGGCTCGGAAGCCCTTGATTCATCGGGTTCATCGGCAAATAATTTATTTTATTAGTTTTTGTGCTCCTGACCGTTCAATATACCTCTGATCAATCTAATAGTATTTTATTCGTCTTCTAAATCACCTGTTACTACTTCCCCCGAAAAATATTGATTTTTACATTGTAAAAATTTAAATTTTTCACAAAAGTCAATGTCGAAATCGTATTTTCCTCACTTAAAATTATTAAAATAGAACTAGTATACAGTATTATGTAATAATTCGTAAGTTCGATATACAATCAATTCTTTTTTATTCGGTAGATACGTTCCTCGGAAAACCGCATAAAATGACTTAACTTACGTTTTATAAATAGAGATACGTCCATAATTTTCTGAAACCACGTACAACCCAAAAATCATTAAGAGTTGGCTGAGAAATTGAAACAAAATTAAGTAACATTAAATATAAAACTTAATAGCTTTTTCAAAATTTGAAATGGAGCCTTGTGATATGAATGATTATATTTTCAAAAATATCTGGTTAGTTTAGGTTTGACAAATATTAGTCCTTTTCTGTACTGAACTGGAAAACCGCATAACTTCAAAAAAGCAGAAAAAATAATTGACTAAAAGTTTTTCATGTTGGTGGGTTACTGGGTACTGTTGTTTGTTTAGATCTTTCTGTGGTTACCCCGGTAACGCCATATAGATATTTCTTGCTACCACTCGGCACCCGTTTCTAAGCAACGTTGGAACTGTGTTCGAGTGGGTGGATCGTCCGTAAAAAGTGAGTGTTACTACTAATGCTGTAATTGCTCGGACGACCCTTGGGTCCAACGAGCTGTCGTTAGAAGACTTGTGCTCGCTTTAGATTATTGGGTCCCCTGTATGTCGTAGACTTTATTGTTGGAGTTCATCATAGTATAAAAGGAATCCGACAATGATTTTTAGAAACAAAACAAGCGCCTGTATATCGCAATGATGCGTTTTGTGTGTTGGTTGCGGGGTTAGAAGCACTTATCAAACCTTTGAAGATATCGTTTAAACAGCAAGAACTATATAAATTTTTTGAAATAAACATATATAATTTTCGAATAAACACATTCATTTTCAAATAAACACATTCTGTAAGTTAATTAGGACTTATTAAGTAATCGAGCGGCTCGACGTTTCGCCCGCTTCTTTCGTCCAGGCCGATAACTGTTCGGAGTTGGGGTTGTCGTTGGGGTTGCTATCGCCTCTCGGTAGGCCAATTGAGCAGGTTCAAAGACGATGGGATAAGTCACAGCTACCCCTTCTTGACAGGCGGACAGGTCAACCTCCAGTCCCCTTATTTGTGTTCGCAGGCTTTGAGTTAATTGTTTTTCTTCTGTCCATCCTTTTTGGGCTGCTGTAAGCCTTTGATACATTGATTTGGCCTTCTTTGGATCCACCCATGTGGCCTTTGTTTGCTGGATCTCACGAGTCAACTAGATGATCTGGTCATAAAGGGTTTTTTTGGCTTGTTGGGCACGGGCCAGTTCTGTCCGTAATATTTGTAGGGGTTCGATTTCTGAATAACGAACATTAAAAATTTTTATTAATAGATCTAAAATTTCCAAGCGTATCGTTAATTTAAACATAAGTTACGAAATTATACTAGGAAACAAACAAGAAAAATTTAAACAAATCTCAAATAACAATTATCTATTATATAAAAACGTTCATAGCAAAACTAGGAGGTCTGTATTCCATAGATCAGCGAGGTCAGGGCTCTTCGAAGATTTTTTTCACCCCTTCTTCAGCTGAGTAGCCAGGGAATATGAAGACGGGCCGTTTCGTGTTACGGAACGGTCTGGAGCTGGGCGGCGGCATACACGGGTAGAAGTCTGCGATCCTTCCGGCCAGGATGTCGTCCTCAACGTTGGCCAGATATTTCCTGGCCAGGATCACATGGTGGTCGACCATGCGTTGGTGATCGTCGAGGCATGCCAGAAGTGATCGGGCCCGATCGTGGATATCTTGGGCCGGACTTGGTCCACATTTTTGTTTGTCCTGCATTAATTGCCTCCTGGTGTCCTCAACCATGAGTCTAGCGTCTTGTTGATTCTCTACGGGTTGGGGCACATCTGGGTATTTTTCCTTCCAGATGCGTTTCCATTCTTGTCGCCACTGCTCCGCAACGCGTGTGGGGACCCAAATAAAAGGTCCTGATTTTCCTAAACAGTATCATGATCAAGAAAGTTTTGCTTATTTCGAAACTTAGCACTCTTTATAATAAAACAAAAATAAAAATACATATATATGTAAGAATGGTTTCTAAGAACACAATTACTCTTGTAAGGCAGTACAGTATTTCATTAATTAACCAGTTTAAATATATACCTCTACCTGTGTCAAAGGAGAAAATTAACTTTCTTCAAGCTCAATTGTCAATTCTCTCTTGTTTAAACTTTTTCAAAGAAAAGAAAAATTTGATTTTATAACCACTAAAAGTATGCAACAAATGTTATATAAAAATTTCGATCGAATTGTCCTGATAAACCTCGTTTACCCCAGTTATTCTCAGTTAATATCGATGCAAAAATTGATCCGGTGGAGGAACCAAATTGGGATTAACATGTACTTGGCGTCCTGTATATTCCGCTCTACAAATTCACTAAATTCTGAAGAAATTACCTATAAGAAATTTGTGGAATAATTACATCGAACTTCGAAAATTAACTGCAAAAGGTTCGTATGATTATTCGCCCATTAAAATGGACTTCAAGGGTATTTACAAAATTCATATGATTATTCAGAATAATTATTAAAAGGAACTCGAAATAATTAGCTATAAAAATTTATATGATTATTTAATACAATTGGCATGATCATTAAATACCATTATTAAAATGAATTTCAATAATATTTACAAAAATTTAGATGGTTACAAGTAGTAGACGGAACTCCAATGATATGATTATTAAAAATATAATATTTTTAAAAATGATATTCCCAATTGTTTTAAGTGTTACTACCCTGGTAACCCTACCATTACTTTAGAGAAGTTGGTCGTCTTTCGGTTCCCGTCAAAATTCATGTTTCAAACAATGGTCCCAGATATGTGGTTCTTACTTGTTGACCCTTAGACGTTTGCGCAAAATTTGATTTAACAATTGTTCTAACATTTTATTTATGAATATTTTCAAATTCTCACTTCTGTTTATTATAGAATTCATTTCATAAAATACTGAAGAAAAAAATCTCCTATTGTTAATCATGTGGGCAAAATTGGATAATTATATTTTTAATTACGACAACAGTTTCGAGATAAACCTAGTTGTTGAAGCCTTGATGTAAAATTTTATTAACCAGAAAACAAAATTCCCTTCCATAATTAAGCGTTTTAAAGAATAAAAACAAATTCTCGAAAAATGTAAATGATTTCGAATCCAAGAAAACACGATGTCCAAAGGCAGATTGATTTGGGTTTCCTTTGCACGAGGTTTTGTCGACATATTTATGTTCTCCATGTACGGTTTCTAAATAACTATCGGAGATAAATAATCCATCTTATAAAATCCGTAATAGTCAAATAAAATAATTATAAATCAAAAATTTAGTTATTAATTTAAAGAGTAAATCAACTTCATTCAACAAGAAAATGAACCTTACTTAGATCGCAAGACCTTAGATTCAGGTCCCCATCATCTAGGGATATTCTAATCGTTGTCCTGTCGTCAGCGGGATTAAATGGGCATTCCATTTTTGATTTTTCCAAGATTTTCTATCAATCTCTATCGATCGATGCCGTTTATATAGTTTGGGGCATGGGTAGAAAATAAGCGTGGGTGTGGGTCCAAGTGACATTCTAGCGAAATGTCATGGTTCATTTCGATTTTTTGAAGGGCAGCGATTTGGCTTATTTTAAATATTTGGTACACGTAAAATTGTTCACTACTATCTAATTCCCTGATGGTTATTGTATATACAATGGGTAATATATGATTTTATTTTCTTTTTCATGATTTATTTTTTATTATTTTAGGTTTTCTAGGAAATAGCGAAGAAATTTTGTGGGAATTGGTTCTCGATTTTTCATCTTGATGTGGGTTGTCGTTCATCTAATTACAAATTTACGTTGGGGAAGGTTTTAACCGAATGCTATCCTTCTGGGATTGACTTTGTAGAAACTTTTGCTCTACTTATTTCCGACAATTTAGTGGAAAAGGTTTTATCAGATTTTTCATTTACGTGAAAATTTTCTCATTAGTCAGCTGACTAACCTATTACGGAATCCAACTCTCTACGATTCTTTGGTAAGTTACGTAATATTTTAATTATTATCGATTCACATTTCTTGTAGGGATTTTTCGTTTTACTGGTTGATTTGATTGACGGTAAATTTCATCAGGTTTTGGAGTGTTATCCCTTCGATATTATTGGTACATATTTAGACAGGAGTTTATTGAAAATTTTCGGTAGCAATTTTTGATTTTTGCTGGATAATGTTATTAACCAAGATTCCCCCCTTCTAGCCGGAATTTTTGGTTAGTTAATTGTTTATTGGATTTCCCTTTTAGAGGGAGATTTAGATTAACTCTCTTAAATATAAATTTTGGAATTTTTCCCTTTTAGATTTTTAGTTATTTTAATCTTATTCAATTGCAGGGTTAGCTCCTTGGGAGCATACAGGCTCGTACTTTTAAGCCGTCAGTTCGCAATACGTATCATATTGGATGCCATGCCGAGCTCCTATTGTTAGTATTCTATTTAATGGGAGTTTCTTTACATCAAGAATTTAGTCCTTTTGACTTAATGTATTTTCAGAGATCCCTTCCCTGGACATATCATGCAAATCCGAAATCTTATGTAAATAATATTTATCGGAAGAGTAAGTAAATTTCTTAAATACCTCTTTGACTTGTTTCATTTTAAATTAGTCAGAATAAATGTTCGAATCTTTTCCTTTTAAATTTTTTATGTATTATATTTTTAACGCCAAATTCTGAGTTAATTACTTCAGTCGATTAGTCATATATCAAGATTTAATTATTTTTAAGTATCGAAACCTCGCAAAATAATTATTTGGGTCTGCAAAATATGTACGCAAATAAATGTTTCGATTTGTTATTTGTGCTTAGGGGAGTGATGAAGTCGGACCAGGAATGTACAAGGAGAATACTTTATTACGGGCTTATTGGGTTTTTACCTACGGTTACGAAGCTTGAGTTTTATTTGTTTCCATGATTTCACCACCTGATTTGTTTCTATCCAGTATCGTAAAACTGTCACGGTAGGGTAATTATATGGGTCTCGCTTCGCCAAATTATTATTGACGTCGACTAAGAGTAGTTTCCCTTGTTTGGTTTATCGCTTGTAGTTAAGCAGTCGCGGATTTTCTGGTTGGCAGTGCAGTTATTACCTAATCCGTTTTCTTACAGTATAATAAAATCTTGGTGGTTTGGATTGTGGTTACAAATTTGGATGGGATAACTAGTTACTTCCCGATTAAGTTTCCCGATTTTATCCAATAAATGGGAGGTCGATTTTAGCTTTCGTTATTAATAGGGGAAATTTTTGGGATCGTTAAAACATACCGTTGTGTTGCTCGATTGGTAGGGATACATAATATTGATTTCACTACATTCTTAATTACATTTTTATGATATTGATTCGTGGTTATCCTATTAGAAATTCCCTACTGTTGGGCCACAACGTAAACGGCCTTGAGGAATGTTTAAATGGATCAGTAACACACATGCAAATATAACATGCAAATTTAAATAAACCTATTGAAACATCAATTAAACCCTATCAAATATGAGAAAAAAGAGAATTAAATATAAAATAATAAACATAAAAATAAATTAAAATAATAACAAAATGCAACAAGATTCGCACGATACAAACACAAATATAACACGAAAACCCAACAAATTCGACAAAAATTGATAAATTAATAAAAGTTCATGAAAATGAAACTTAAATCAAAAAATTTGAATTAGAAATAATTCAATAAAAATTCTAAATAAAAAATTATTAAAATAAATTGAAAAATAATAAAATTAAAGATTAGAATACACTAGAAAATAACAAGGTCGAATTTTGTTTTACTGCATCAAATTTAACATGCGAGGTTAGGGACAGAAAATAGGTATAAATACCGATTCATTTTCACATTAAAGTGAACCATTTTTAAAACCATTTTTGAAATCGTTTTTAAAGCCATTTTTCAAATCTTATTTTAGGTGAGAAATGTTTAGTTTGGAGCCCTCTCTCCACGTCACATCCTTGCAACCTCGGTAGAGCTCTGCTTGGATGTCGGCGTGGGGGGGAGAGGTATTTTTATTTTATTTTTATGCAATATTATGAAATTTTATTTTTTGGATTGACATGGAGGGTAATTTATGTTTATATGTTTATACTTAATAAATATTATTAATATTGATAAACTGTTTTTCTATGTTTAATAACTAAATAATTCTGTCGAAATTTTTCCGGCCCACAGCCAACACATATTGCAAGATAGTAAAATCCACATAGTACAGATTCGTGTAAGTGCGTGGAAGATCGCCAATTATATGTACCCGTGAAGACTCAGCGTGCGGAACGCAGGGGTCGTAACGTCAATATTATCCCTATAGCTGAAACGAGAAATAAGGAAGAAGTCTCTGGCTGCTTCCTCGTTTCTCATTTCTGTAAAATCGACCTAAATTTATATTACACACGGCTCAAAATCATCACACCGAGTAGTCCAGTGGGCACTCAGTAAATATAATATAAACACAATATGCGCTTAAGGCCTACTAAAGGGAAAAGGTACCGGAATAAACTAAATTGAAATCGTTGATATCGCTAATTTAGATTAAAATTTTGGAATAAATTAGATAAAAATTACTGGTAAATTAGTAGAAAATCATTAAATTTATTGATTCAATTAAATTAAGTAAAGTAGTTATTGATTAAAAACAAAGTAAAAATTTAATTAATTCATGAAATTATTATAATTTAAAACTAAAATAATTATTGAGTAAAATTAAGCGATTCATTAAATTAGGTTATTATAAATTATTAAAAATAAAATGAGTATTAAGTAGAAATAAGCCTATCAAATCCCATTAATTAAACTAATTATTCAGCAAAATTAACGTAACAAACAGAATTTATTTTTGCAATTTGTAGGATAAAACTAACTAATGTAAATTCATTAACGGTAAATTAATTCGTTGAGGAAACTAAAGAAAGTTGTAGGTTAAACCAAGTAATTCCTAAATTAACCTCAAATGGATTCAAATAAAAGTAGAATAATGCTCGATAAAGATCAAGAAAATCTTTGAATAAAATTGAAGTATAGTTTTGATTCATTAGTTAAAGACTTTCAAGTAACTTATCAAGATAAGGTAGTCTATCGCCCAAAGTAATTTTACAGTTTAACGAAGGTTAAAGTAATAATAAGTGATTCGAGTAATGACAATTTACATAATTGGATTAAATTAAAGTAATTATAGATAAAAACGTACAGTAATAAAAGTAATGAAATGTATTGATTTAAAAACAAATTTTTCCATCAATAAATATAAATTCATGGATCCAACATAAAGAATAGGTTGTTACTTACAAATAGGTTAAGATAAAATCTACACAAATAAAAACGACCAAAATTCGGGTTAACAGGTAAATCAGAGAAACGATCAAAATGTTATATTAATATTACACAAATCAAACAGTCATAGAGTTATGCTTACCGACGACAATAAATTAAATCCAACTATCCCAAAAAAAATTACCAAATAAAATTCAATGATATAGTTCCACATGCGAGATCCGCCATAGAGTCAAGTAAAGATTGTCCTAAATGCGTTGATAAAATATATCCAATCAAACGAAATACCAACTTACCAAATCGCTGCAACACAATTGTAAAATTAAATTCCAGTAAATAGATAAATCGATAAACCCTGAAATTGACATAAGAATAATATAAACACCGGATAAACCTACGAAATTTCATTATCACCATGCGCTGGCAAGTATCAAATAAACACCGGACATAGATTCAACCATCGCCGTTCGCTCGTAAATACTAACTGGTTGAATCGACAGAAACACCGGACATAGATCCAAACATCGCCGTTCGCATGTAAACACTAAATTATTTGTAGCGACATTTCAAGGTCATTCGTAGATTTGACGAAAATTAAATAAACCCACACGCCTACAATAGTCAATATTCCGCGTAAGCTAGAGTTAGACATAAATAGATTTTATTCGAAACCCAAACTCATACGGTGACCTCCCACAGTTTCTCATGCTTAATTTACTAGGGTGAAGGTCTGAGGTAATAACTATCAAAGTTGTCTCTGTTTTAACGACGATTAACAAATTAACAACCGTGTATTACTATACTCAATGCCAAGCTGTTAGACCACAACTGATCTACTGTTAAAACCCTGAAGGCCCATAACTCAACTAGTGTGTCGATTTCGCTTAAAGATCATGATAATCTTTAGAAAGATACGTAGGAACGTCATGAGAAGATATAGTTAACAAAATATAGCACGCCTAACACTCATAGGTAGACAGCCCCAGTAGGTTCACAACAAGTTACAATCAAAGTCAAAGGCAATAAATTTAAATTCGATAAGATTGAATTTTGATAAGCCTAATGGCAACAACCAAGTCATTAGTGAGTCTAGTACAACAATTGAGCGAACTAATTAAATAAGCTACCTTTCACCCCTATACGCAAGTATCTGACCTTGATGCATTTTTAGAAAAGGATATGCCGCTCGAATGGATCGACGCTCCAGTAACCGATGAACAATGTCGGAAGGAATCACCCCCAAAAGCAGAAATCTTCAAGGAAATTCGACAACAGTGGCCGTACCCCGCTACTTGGAGGTTACTGGGCCTAAACAGCGACCCATGTGGACTCGCCGGACAACAATATCCAGCAGCAGAGACATATATCAATGCACGGGATCTCCTCACCCAATGGGAACGGGTGCAGGAACAGGTGGATCTACAAGTGGTCAAGGCGAGGATGTATCTCGCCAACGTAGAGGAAGACATCCTCGCCGGGCGGATTGCAGAAGCCTACCCACCTCGCCCAGTCCGCGATACCCGACGCCCCTACCCAGTAGTTTCCCCGCAGAAGGACTCAAAGAAGCCGTGCCACAGGAAACAGCGATCCCGAAAACACTAACCACAATTGTGATTTAGTTTCGTTTTTTTTTAATAAATATTTGCTGGCTTGTCATTTCGTTTAATCGTTTGCCTGAAGAGACCTGTTTTAATGATTATGTTTATGATAGTTATAAACACAAATTATGTAAACCATTAGAAAATTTAACGATCTTGTCATTGTAGTTATGTCCACCAACCAAATTCTGCAACCTGAACTAGATCGCGCACGGAACGCGAATGCGGATCTCCTCCAGCAAATCCTCCAGATGACGAAAGAGGTACAACAGATCAAGGCGACTTGGTCGGATCCGAGAAAAGTAAAAGCGTTATACCACAGACTGACCGCAGCACAAAAGGGCTGGGTGGAAGAGCGACAGCTCAATCAGAGCCTGCGCACTCAAATCCGAGGATTAGAAGTCGCCTTAGCAGTTTGTCGGGAGGGGGAAGCAGTCACCTACCCGCTCGTCTTCGCCCCGTCCCAGATGGCGCAGAAGAATCCTCAACCAGCAGATCAGTCCACCACTCAATCAAATAATCGTCGGCCGGGACGCAAAGAGCGTGCTCGACGCCGAGCAGCAAATCCACCCCATTAACTCACGATAATTATTCGTTATGTCGATTTCAATAAATTAGTTGTAGTTAAATTATTTCCTAAATGCACTTACGTACAGGTATTAATAGGAACACTGGTAACGTGGTTTCTAACCATCTCTCCACATTCGATCATGAATTTTCTTATACATGGGACATAGCTAAGCGAGCATAGGTCTTCGATCGACAGCTCGTGAACCCGAGGGTTGTCCGAGCAACTACAGTACTAGCGATAATACTCAATTTTTGCGGACAATCCACCACTTGAACACATTACCAACGTTGCCTAGCAACGGGTGCCAAGTGGCAGTTAGCAGCAGTTTGTATGGCGTTACGGGGCAACCGCAGGCTAATTCAAACAAATTTCGAAACCCTGTAACCCACCACTACGTTGATTTAAGGGGCTTTATTTACAAATGATTTTGAGTTATTTTATCGGATGAGCGATTCATAACAACGATTTCATTTTATATTCCCGTCACCTTTGCCCTGGTTGACCTTAGGCGCATTGTGTTCATATTATAGTTAATGAGTGCCCACTGGACTACTCGGTGTGGTGATTTTGAGCCGTATGTAAATTCAGTTTAGGTCGAGTTTAAAGAAACTGAGAGACGATGAAATAGCCAAAGACCTCTTCCTTATCCCTCCATTTTTCTATACGGAATAATATTGACGTTCCAGCTCCTGCGTTCCGCACACCGGGCCTTCACGGGCACTAATCATTGACGATATTCCACGCACTTACATGAGTTCGATAATATATTTGATTTTACTAACTTGTGATGTGTCTGTGGCTGTGGGCCGGAAAAATTTCGACAATAATGAAAACAATTTATGAAATTATGAATAATTTATTAAATTAATAATAAAAATTTACCAATCCAAGCATCCATAAAAACATCATAAAAATATCACTCTACCCACGCCGACACCCAAGCAGAGCTCTATCGAGGTTGCGAGGAGGCGACGTGGAGGGAGCCTCCAAATAAAACTCTCACTTACATAGATTTTTAAAACGGTTTTCTAGTTTTGAAAAACTGATTTAATGATTCTCAAAAACGATTAAAAATTATGTGAAAATGAATCGGTATATATACCTATTTTTTTGGTCCTAACCTTGCGTGTTATTTTTGATGTAGTAAAACAAAATTCGACCTTGGAATTTTCTAGTGTATTCTAATCTTAATTTTTATTATTTTGCAATTTTATTTGGTAATTTTTCTTTTAAAATTTTTATTGAATTATTTCTAATTCAATTTTTTTGATTTTTATTTCATTTTCGTGAAATTTCACATTTTGTTAAATTATCAAATTTCGGTCAAATTTGTTAGGTTTTCGTGTTATGTTTATATTTATATCGTGCGGATCTTGTTGCTTTTTGTTATTTATTTTAATTTTTTATTATTTTATATGTAATTGTCTTCTTTCTCATATTTTGATAGGGTTAATTGGTGTTTTAATAGGTTTGAATTTAAATCTGCATGTTATATTTGCATGTGTGTTACCGATTCATTTAAACATTTACAAGGCCGTTTGTGTTCTGGCCCAACAATGTTAAAATAGAGAATAACTAAAAATATTTAAATTCTCGTGTTTTCACATAACCTGACATTTATTTTACATTGGCGTCTTTGTATTAATCTCGCTTAGTACCCCTAAAAACTTTTCACTCACAGCATGGCAATTTTTTCGTATTCCATTATTAGTTGTAAATATTCCAAATTTATTATTTTCCTCTTTCTATTCGTCTTCACTCTAAACAACCGAAACATAACTATTCATAAATTAAACAAATAATATATTTATTTGATACTCAAGAATTCTGTAATGAGAGAAAATATACATTAAAGTCAAAAATATACATTAAGTAAATATACATTAAACTCATTTATAATTTATTAATGTTTATTGTAGTGTTCTACATAATAAACATTTTTCTTATTCAATTAATTTTTAACTATTACATCATTATTGCTTCCTTTTATACAACACTTAACACCGATTAAAATGGCAATCTTATATTGACAATAATTTCCTTGAAATAAATTTCGTTTACTTTATTAATTTTTTAATCATGTCCTTTATTTGGGTATCATACTGTACAATTGTTAACTTTTCACGCTTTTCTTAAAAATCGCCCATTTGTTACAATTAAACTGTTGAGGATACCTAAATAACAAAATTAATTAATCACTAAAATAAATGAAATCATCTGGGGAAAAGGTATAAATTGGATATTATGCGTTGTGTAACTCTGGCAATAAACATTGAGAACAAGAAATAAAAATTGAAAAGAAAAATAATAAATCAATAAAGGTAAACAGAGAAATATGACAGGGTCATTCTTTATTAATTAGTACTAATAGAAAAGAGGGAAACAAATACAGTTTGTGAATGGAATTTTATTATCAGTAAAAATTTGATGGTCAGTCGAAAAAGGGAAAATTTTATTATCTTGAATTGGTCAAAGAAGCCGAAAATTGTCATCAAAGAAACACCTACAAAAGCCAATGACACTGTTGAGGATACCTAAATAATAGAGTAAAATAATTAATAAACATGTAAAATGATTGGGGAGACAATGATAAGTGATTAAGATGTGGTTCTGGAGCTTAATAAAAAAGGGAATGAAAAAGAAATGTCGAATAACGATAAGGGAATAAGAGAAAATCAATAAAAACAGACAATTGAATAAAAGAAGGTGATTTATAATTAATGAGTGCAAATTTAGGAAAACAAAAACAAAAGAAAAATTTGCACGTTATCTCGAAAGCCCTTTCAAGATAATAGAAGGTTTTTGGGAATCGAGAAAGAGCATCTCTAAAAATTATTTATCTGGACAGCTGTCAGTGATTATAGAAGCCCAAATGGAATTAGCGGTGAAATATATTGGAAATTCTATTTGACATCAATAAGTATTATTGGGTGACGGAGTATAAAAAGGAATCGCAACTGGAATCAGAGAGAGAAATTGGACTAAGGAGACAAAAAGAGATTAGAGAGAAATTTGACAGAATTCGACAAATAATTGTAAAGGAGAAAATTACAGAAAATTATTGAAGAAAGGTATTAAAGAGAAATTTGGGAAAACTTAAAGTTGAAATCAAGGAAAAGAGAAATTTGAAACAGAAATTAAGCGAAGTTAAAGCAAAGCAACTAAGTCAGAAATACCGATCTCAGAAACCTGTCACAGTATTCAAGTGATTGTAAAATCCAATTGATCCGAAAAGTGCTATTCTTCCCGAAGGGTCGTAATAAGCACCAAGTCGTGACTGTCATTTAAAAGTGGAGATAAAGTGTATTAATCAATAAAGTTTTGGAATTCATTGCTGTTTTTTAAAGGCACGCTTGGAGTCAGATTGACAATAAATCCTATTCAAATTCACCGACAACCACAACAACACATATGGGAAGGGACACAAAAATTACTGAAAAAGAATCGGTTAAAACAGAGACAGGGAAAATAAAGCAATAGTTAAACCAATTGTGGTAAATTGAACTAAGTGAGAAACAAAGAAAATATATTGAACCTTTCGAGAAAACTGTACGGTGTAGAGATTATACTACAGTGAAGAGAAAGCAACCAAAGGTAAACTTACCCGTCTAGTGATACGAAAAGTTTGGCGGTTATCTTTTGGACTATTACTCACTGTTTGACGTAATAAGTCCTGTTTCCTAATCTTGAGTGTTGAATCTTTTGTGTAATTGAATTACCAAAGTCTAATTGATTGTAATTGTGATAAACAATAAATATTGGGAATATCAAGGATACTTGTCGTGGTTACTGATATATCGAGACACACTTGGAGTCAGATCGATACTTGATAGTACTGAATTTCACCGAAAACCCCAACAAAACTGAGGAAAAAAGATATTTTTTATCTGAGCCATTTATTTTGTATCTTTAATTTTTTTCAGCCCTTCCGCAACATAATTTGCTAAGTGCCTTGATTTCAGAATACATCGTCAATTAGCCTAAGTGATAGCGAATTTTATGAATGAATTTGAACAACGATGTATAATTAAACATTATTAATATGTCTACTTACAAGAGAAGACGTAATTAATTTATCCACATAACTACGAAAATCACAAAAATTGGTTACTAATGCTAATTAATTTTTAAAAAAAAAGATTTAGAAAAACAAAACTTAAAATCAAATTAATTCAATTAAATTAAAAATATTTCAAATTTATTCAAAATATTTTTAATAAATTCAATATATTTCAAATTAAAGTAACTTCCGCTTGTAGCAAAACATAAATTTGTCACGAACAAAAAATAACTATAAACGGAATATATTGTAATTTAAACTTTCAAAATAAACTTCTAATTTAATATTTTATACTTTTAAATTTGTTGATTTTAATTATTTATTAAAAAAATTAAGACAAATTTTATTTAATATGTTTTTATTTGTCAAATCAGTTTAATTGGTTTCATTAAATATTTACGATCTTCTTCGTATCGACTACTTTTCTTTCGATCTTGCCTAAAATTACAAATAATTCATTAATTGAAAATTATTTTAAAAAATTTAAAAATTCTGACATTAAAAACATAAAAAGTCGAATATTTACCTCCTTCATTCGAGACGAGTACTAATTCATCATTATCCAAGGCGCAAAGACAATTTTGTGTAACTTTGCCTCCAATTTCACAAGTGAAAAATGTATTGCTTCCGGGTTCAATACACTTTCCATCTGATGATGAACATTCTGAAATTAGAAAATAATGAGTTACAGAGGAATACTTTATATAAATATACTCGACAAATCAAAACCTTTCTTAATTACCCGATGTCAATTATTAAAAATCCTCTTTTATTTGAATTGATTATTTAAATGTTTTATTATCAGCGAATTTTTACGAAAATAAGCCCTTTTCATATTTTTTGTGGTTTTTAATAAATGTAATATAAACGCAGCTAAATATTTTTTATTGAATAAATATAGAATATTGACCAAAAAAATATTTTATGACATTAATATGACTATTTCTTTAATTAATATATTTTAATGTATAATCAGAAAGAGAAAGTTATTCTGTTGAATATAAAAGATGCATTAAACCAAGGATTATTAATGGTTTTAATCGTTTAATAGAGTATGAGACTGTCAATTTTGACCTTTATTTTCAACAAAAGGACCTTAAAAGAGAAATGTTTTTAAAATTTACAGAAATTGCAAAGTAAAAAAAGAGGATTCTGTAAAATAACAGTGCAACAATCCATGTTAATGGGAGATGTTAACCCTCGGGAAAACAAACATATAACAAGCAAATCTTTAATATGGAAGGAAACTTTCAAATACTTTTTACAATATGGAATTTTGTAAAATTATAGTTTCAAATATAAAAAAAACTTTGTTTTTCTAATACTAAAATAATTCTCGAATCAAAATATAATTTATTGTAGATAATTAAATTCTCTTTAAGATATCAATTGTAATTTCTTAATTTACAGCGCTATTCATTAATCCAAACGTCAAACAAAATCTTGGACGCATTTTTTGCCATGACTACATTATCTGTTTGAAAGGTGGTCAACATCAAGTTCTAGTGAATGTCTTTCATTACCAAGGAGCATTTAAACAAAATTTTAAAAAATAATATTAAAAATGTTTTCTTTGTTCTACAGAGACTTGTCTTTGTTTTCCGAAAGTATGGCTTATTGTATATTGGGAGTTCTTCCTTTTCGGTCATAGACTTTCCTAATTATTATTTATTAAGATCCATACAACATTATTTGCATGATAAAATATCCCATTCCCCTGACGATGCTGCAACTGGAGCACAGAGATTTATTCATTCATAAGACATTTATGTACAAAAAATTTGCTAAATATTCTTGTGAAAGAAAAAAGATCCACATTTTATTTTCTCTCAATTCTCTGAATTCTGCAATTATATTGACTAAATATATATTCGAAATAATTGATTTTGGATATTAAATTTATATTCTAAAATTTTTAATGTTAAAATAAAAAGAATTAAAACTTATCCTAGATTACTAATATTATTACTCACTTTTATCCATAACTTTTGCAACTCCATCTGGATTACACTGTAAAGTAAAACAATCCTTTTCCCATCTTTTTCCAACTTCATATCTTTGGCCGCTTGAAGGATCTTCGCAGAATTCCATTAACCCACCTCCTCCAGTGAGTTTTGTTTCTATTGTTAGCAAAAGAATAAAATTTGTAATTGTAGTACTCTTCTCTCACTTTCACCGGTAATCTTGTCCTTAATGGCCGTATTTTCGCCGTATCCGAAATTATCCTGCAAACACATGCATGATCCATATTGTTCACCACCAACTTGACATGGATAATTATCGGCGTTTAGAGGCACGCAAGTTCCGTTCATTGTCTGGCATCCTAAATATGAAATAAATATATATTTTCTCCTTTTTATTCAAAGAATACTCACGGGCGGTAATATAAGGTTTGCCAGAGTCACAAACTACGACATTACAGCCAACACTCCATTTGTCACCTTCTTTGTAAATTTTACCGTCGAATATACATTGACTTGTTACTTGTCGAGCTGTACGTAAATTTGTAAATATACAGATCATAAGAGAACGAAGAATTGTTGTTAAAACGAGAAAAAAGTTCAAATGAACTCCTAAAGAAACGCTCTTTACCATAGTGATTTAGAAATGCGTTGTTTTGTATGTTATACAAGCAGAGGAGCACTAACTAATGATTGTTGTGATATGATGGAATTTAGAGGGGGGAATTATTTATAGAATAGCAGAACCATCAAATTAAGTGAAAGTTTTTATAGGATTTTGTATGAGTTAAATCTAGTTATAATGCTTATTCTGGAATATAAAAGGCAACGTCAATTGTTTATCCATTTCCTACAAGGCCCAAAAATGCTTATTTATTGTTCATGCAATTCAATTCCGTTATTAGCCATTCTTTTTGATTATTCCTTTTCTGAGAACTGCAAATATTCTACATATTGCACATGTTAAATTATGGTTTTTCGATCGAGCTTTAACTTTTTGATTTAATATTATTGTTTAGTTATTATTTACAAACTTTCGGTAGGAACTGGTTCTCTGACTCCATGTATTTTTCCTTTCCAACCTCTCTCTTTGTAAAATATATATTCCTTTCTTCTTGAGGGTAAGCTGTGAGAAAATCTAATTTAGGAAACAGTGCGTTGAGGGCTTTTAGAGAATATGCGAAAATGTGATAAGAAGCTCATCTTTTCTATTTAATTTTAATAACAGATTAAAAAAACGAATGAACTAAAAAAAGAACATATAGAAAAGCTATAACGAATTAAATTTTCATGAAGATAAATACCACAATTTGAGTACAATCCTCTCTGGTAGTACATGTGGTGGGCGCACCACCTGTTGTAGCTCTTATAATCGGTACAAGCGTAATACCATTTGTTTTCAAATTTAAAAGGTAGGACGCATTTTCCATTCTCATCTTCCAGCTTTGTGCTTTCGATTGTTGCATCTGAAATCGAAATAATCATTATCTGGATGTAAACATTTATTTATAATAAAATCATAATAATGAAAATGCGACTGAATATTGATAAACCGAAAATGCATTAGCTAATAAAAGGATATTAACCATGTCATTTGCTGTGGAGTGCCAAAACACTTTCAGTTAAACAAATTAATTACCAAAATCTTTTTAATCAAGATTTCTAGGTTGATTAAATTATGTTTCATCAAGGTTCTATATCTTAATATTACCTTTTGAAATTCTGTTACTTTGTAACACCACGATTGTGGTTTCATGGACATATCAAGGACATTCTTTATAATTCCCTTTTCTATTTTGTAATTCATTAAGTCAATAGAAGGCAGTAAGGAATGTCTGAAACTCCGTGAATCATTAATAATGGTAAGTAAAGAAGCATCATTTGACAATTAATGTTTAATTTCCGATTTCAGATTTCTACAAGCATAACTGCTGGATTTCATATTTCCTATAAATTGCGAATAAATTACAATTTTTTGGATTCTTTTCAGAAATTTGGCTTGAAATTCGTACAGTGCTATTCCAATAGATATCTGGATGAGACAGGAGTAAATCTACATTCAATCCGATCATATGAAAACAGCCCATTAATGAATTGTCTTATTAATGTTCTAATTCTACCAAAGCAAAGGAATCTAAGTGATATGGAATCTATTTCAAATACTTCCGTTTTGCATAATAAAATGATTTAAGGTTCCAATAATTCCGACCTTTTTGTCGAATTTATAAATGAATGTATGGGGAAATGTTATTTTTGTTAATAAAACTGTATAGACGAATAATTAAGTTGTCATAAAATATTGCATGTAAAGCAATATACTTTATGATCAATAGATGAGTCTTACTGAGAGCGTTTGGCTTCGTGCAATTTTTTGCAATAATTATTTTTAATAGATTGATCCTGCCTTGAATATCCTACAAGCGAATTCCTTTAATTATTCCCTGATATCCTACTTTAATAAACTTCTGTCTCCAAAATATCCTACTTTTAAGTTTTTCCCGTCCTTACCTGTAAAATACAGATTGCTTCTAAGTTGAAGTTTCTTTATATAGTGGAAATAATAGTATTGATTCTAGGTGTTTCCACTAAGTGATCTCTATTTTACAATCTTTGCCTTGCGGCCTTTTTATTTTTCTCAGCGTTGAAAGAAATAATTAACTATCCTATGGTGCGTCTTCCTTGTAATAATTCTTTTTCCATTTTACCATTATTAATGCTTTCGCGATAATTGTTGTCCAAAATCCACTTTGTTTACTTTTCTTTATATTTACTTAAGTCAGGGTTTCCTTAATTAATTAATGATTTTCTGTTTAAAAAGTTTTCTTGATTTTTGACCCTTTCTGAACACATTCTGATAAATCCGTTTTAGTCATGATCTTCCCCACGATCTCCTCTAAACCTGACTCATTTTTTAAATTTTAATTCGATAAGTAATTGATTTCACATGGTTTAGAATTTTCAACATTTCTTTTAAACTATATGGAAATTATAACCATTCAAAATAATTTTTAATTTAATTTTTATATTGTAATAATATTTATATTAAGTAATAATTCTGTAATTACAATTTTACGATGAAAATCAGTATTTTAATAATTCAAATTTTCTATTAGATATTGAACTTAATCAAATATCAATTTTCAAGAACTTTTCACCAAAATTTAAACAAAACTTTTTTTTAAAAAATCTATATTTTTAAAGAAAGTTTTTACAGTTTTCCAGAAATATAATTTTTATTATAAAAAGGCAATTTAATTAATTAAGCAAGAATAATAATATCTAACTTTTGTCGAAATTTATAATTATGTAGTCAATTCTTTGTTGGGATTTCTTTGTTTCTTCATCTGTGTATTGGACAATTTTACACTTGCACCTCCAATTCAAATTTCCATTCAGAGTACATGGAAAGAATTCATCTTCCTTATAACAATCTCCGTCGAAGCCCATACAGTCTAATTAAACAAATATAAATACAATTTTTTTATTTACTACAAGAAAATATTAACTAGTTTCAAGTACGACAACTCCGTTTTCTCTACAAGCATACACCGCACAAGAACTGGTCCAAGTAGAATTGAGTGCATATAATTTGTCATCCCATTTGCAGTAAATTGCCTTTGTAGTTTTGTCTATTATGATTATTAAAATAATAATAATAATAATAATAATAATAATAATAATAATAATAATAATAATAATAATAATAATAATAATAATAGTAATAATAATAATAGTAATAATAATAACAACAACAAAAACATAATTATAATGATAATAATAATAATAATAATGATAATAATAATAATAATAATAATAATAATAATAATAATAATAATAATAATAATAATAATAATGACAATAATAATAATAATAATAGTAATAATAATAGGGTGGCCGTTAGCATAGGGCAAAAAAATGAAATTCATAATTTGAATTCTGGCACCCATCCAATCTGTGCCAAATATTGAAATAATGAATTGTGTAAAACATCATTACAATTGAAAAATATTTAGAGGTGGCCCTCAGGCATTGAAGTTTTGTATGTACCACAATTTCAAGCTCGATAGTCGATATTGCAAATTGTTAAAGGTTTCTTACATTTTTAAATCACATTTATTCTACACACAACAGCCTGAACAGGTTAGTTTATTGTAAAACAAATAAACAATAATGTCACTGATTCAGAAAAAGCTCCAACTGAAAATGTTAAGAATTATGTCTCTCTGCCAACTGTTCTTCGCTGTATTATTATTTCACAACATTCACAATTTCACAGTGTCAGATTGTTGACCACTAGCACAAGTCGCCTATGTTCATTCACAATTTGGAGAAGGAACTGGAGTTGATCTTCATTCTTGGTCAATTTCTTATTAAAATCCTAATGAGAGAAACTCCACGCTCAGCCCTGTCATTGACGACTGCCAAGCTCTTGACAATGCCCAGCGCTCGCGTGTATGACACATCTTGTTCCCAATCAGATGGATCCTTGTTGACCAATGTTACAGGTAAATCAAGCAACTGGAACAGTTTCTTGGAGTTCACTGTGCAGAACTGTTCCAAACCTCGTTTTCCCAGGAATGCATCGGACTTTATGCTGGGTCGCTTCGATGGATGATCTAGAGCTTCTTCGTCCATTGCAGCAATCATTAGCCTCTTGGAGCCATGTGATAGTCTGGAGTCAAACAGAGCCAGACCAATAAGCTCTTCGGACAAGTACCACATATGTAGCCCGAGCTTCTTGCTGGTAGCAGCAGAAATAGCCACATGCGGATAGCTCCTAAGTTGTCCCATAAGCGTGAAGTCATTCAGAGGTGCTTCAACAGCCAGTGGTGTAGTCATCCAGGCTTTGAGGTGGATGACAACGGAAAAAGTGGCGACATCACAAATACCACGCTCTTCTGAAGCAGTCATCTTAAACTGACTGCGAAAGATAAACATTTTGATTGAGTAGATAACTTTCGCCATCTATCGTGCCCGATGCATTGCACCAGGCACCTGAAATCGAATTCCGCGATCAGGAACATCTCCAAGAAATATGACTGCAAGCTCCAGAAATTCTCTGTAGTCATCTCTTGGATGTTCAGCTTGCAAATATGTTCTGGCAAAACTCAGGATGTCAGAACGATATGGTGCAACTAACAACTCAACCGACGGGTCTGAAGAAGCAACCTGAAAACCGTCACGATCTATGAATTGCCAGTAATTTCTGAACCTCTTGAATATCTGAATTTCCGGCCCAGATGTTGTCTCAAATGCAGCCCCAACTATTAACTCCATAATGTCTACCGAGCAAGTAGACATTTGATTTTCCTCTGGTCTCCATTTTTAATCTATAAAAATAAACATTATATCAAAAACTGACAAGTGACAACACATAATTATGGACTAGGCGTTTACTAATCACTTCAAATAATGACTATTGAGTAATGAGTAACGAATGATAGAATAATGAATTAACAGAAGTAATTAAACCCATTCAAATAATAGACAAATTGGATTAATAGAAAACTTTACCTTGAATGCAAGCAATCCACTTGAATCCACTACAATCCAGTGAGACCAATCTAGCGCACTAGTGCTGCAATTAAAGACTTGGCAGACACAGATAAGTATTGACTAAGCAATTCAATGATAGCAGTCAAATTATTTATTATTTAAGGGTTGTAAGCTTTTTTGCTAATTTGCACACAGTGTCTACTGTACCAAAGAATATTTATTTTGTCATTGAGATGATGCAATGATGATGTAGTATGTAAGTTAATATATTGTACAGTTACAATACATCATATTTATACAAAACACGAAACAGGTTTAAAACTTAACGATTTATTTAAATTTCACGGATTTAGTCAAACTTCAAAGCTTGAGGGCCACCTCTAAATATTGCCCAATCTGCATGATTTTTTGCACATAATTTTATTTCTGTAAGTGGAACATATTAGTGGGTGCCAGAAGATGATTTCAAACTTTTTGTTTTAAGGGCCACCCTAAATAATAATAATAATAGTAATAATAATAGTAATAATAATAATAATAGTAATAATAATAATAATAACAATAATAATAATAATAGTAATAATAATAATAATAATAATAATAATAATAATAATAATAATAGTAATAATAATAACAATAATAATAATAATAATAATAGTAATAATAATAATAATAATAATAATAATAATAGTAATAATAATAATAATAATAATAATAATAATAATAATAATAATAATAATAATAGTAATAATAATAACAATAATAATAATAATAATAATAATAATAATAATAATAATAATAATAATAATAATAATAGTAATAATAATAACAATAATAATAATAATAATAATAATAGTAATAATAATAATAATAATAATAATAATAATAATAATAATAATAATAATAATAATAATAATAATAATAATAATAATAATAATAATAATAATAATAATAATAATAATAATAATGCAATTACATTCAAATTTCTTGGTTAATGATTTATTCAATAGAAATACAAAAATTGAAATTTTCTTAATTAGTTTTATAATATTCAAACAACATTTGCATTTGCAATTTTGACATTAATGCAGATATGGATCAAAAATAATTTTAATATAAAATTTCAATATAAAATATACAACATTTAAATAGCTGTTTTAATAAATTATATTTACTTTAATTAATTTAATAATATAGATATATATACAAAACTCACATTGGCAAACTTTGTCCAAGAAAATGAAGCCTTCTGGGCATTTTATTACTGAAATATGAAATAATTTTAATCAATATTATAAATCCATAAAAAGTTTAAACATCGATCTGTTTTTTGATAGATCACTTTGTGAATTGTGGTCATAAATTCTTGGGACACTGCCACTACATGTTCCTCTATTTCTTCTTCTCTGAAAATGACCTTCCATTCATTACTTTTAACATCGTCACCAACATAGATGATAAGCAGTCGACCATCTTTCTTGATTTCTTTAACCTTGCATTTAAAGATTGATTTAATTGTATTCGAGCAAAAAAAATCTTACTTGTTCTTTTATTTCTATAATTTCACTTTTATCATAAGAATTTGGCTTGGTTGCAGTAATGAAAATCACAAGTTTACTCGAATTGTATTGCCCGTGTCGTAGATACATATCTTTCGCACTTTTCAAGCCAGAAGATAAAAGAGACTTTCCTCCTATAATTTTAATTATTTTTATTGTATTAAAGTTAGAATATAAAATATTCTTGAAAGTATAAATAAAATTATGAGAATTCATACCCATAAAAGTTATTGAATCAGTGTGATTTAATACGTTATTATCTGTCTCTTTTATGTAGATAACTTTCACCTCTGAGTTGCCGCCGGTTGTAAGGGCAAAATAGCTTTTTATTATCGCCAAAGACTTTAATTTGTAATCGGTGATTATATTTTTTAGCATGTCTTTCACAATATCCATATAATTTTTCATAGATTCGCTCGTATCAATTCCAAAGACGAGATCAGCTTTTGGTTGGACCACATTTAATGTTTTGTCCACTGAAATAATAATTTAAATCAATGTTTTGTTAGACACTTTCATTAGATATCTGTTTTATGAAGGGGTCCATTATGAGAAATGTCTAGATACTCCCAAATTATCTTGACTAAATAAATATACTTCTAGTGTTCTGAGTTAAATGTTTAAAAAAAAGTGTCATTATGATGGTGAACAATACAAACGACATTTCATCAGCGTATTGTAAATTTAACTCATTTGAAGTAGACCACCGTAGATCATTGAATATTCGAACAATCTTCAATCATTTTAACCCTCTGAAACAGTGATGAGCAACCTTTTTTGCTAAAGGGCCAAATTCAAAACAATATTAAATTGGATCACATTTGAGGGGCCAAATCGTTTTATTGGAAATTAAATTGAAATTTAAGAAATTACATTATATACTAAATTACTTTATATAAATAAACATTTTCAACAAAAATTATATCAATTATTCTACTTGAATACCGTAAAATCTTGCGTGTTCTAAAGGATCAAAATGAGTGGATAAAAGTAAGTATTATTCTCTAAACTTTACGGTAGTTGGAATTGACATTCAAGGTAACTAATAAAACATTTAGAAATGAAAATATTTTTTGTCTAAACCCTAAATAAATTCGGCGGATGACCCGTTTCTATGTTCCTTTGCTAATACAAAAAACAGATATTAAGCCTAAAGTAAGCGCGTCTTATTTTATCTAATAAAAATAAGTATCAACAAATTTATGTAAAAATCTAGTTTTATACGTTGACTGTCAAGCCAGTTAAATACAACTTGAATATACAATGGGCATGCTGGGCCCATTTTTGATGCCACAGCTAACGTGTTTAAGTAAGTTGACAGAAGTGCTATAAACGGTTATAAAAATCGAATTAAGAAAAATAGTTGTAACAACATTCTAGCTTTACTCTGGAAACGTATTTACATTTCCCGCAAGAGACTTTTTATAGTGCAAGCTTTTATAATTTGGGCATGACAATATTAAAATATTAACCTCATTGTTGTAGCCAATTAATTACCTTTGCATAGTTTTTAAAGAAAAGGAATATAAATTTTTATTTTATTCATCCTTATTCACCTTCAGACTGACATCCGTTAAATTAGACTCATAAGTTATATATTTTTGCCATTTTTACATTTGTATCGAATGCACAGCTTCAATACATGAAAATATGTAGATGCTATAAATTTAGATATGAAATAAAATGGAGTAGTTATTTATTTCATAATTTATTTAATCAAAGTCTAAATAATTTACAAAAATGATATTAATAGACAATATAAATAAAATAGAGATAAAAAAGAATTTTACTTACATTCACAAAATTTTGTATCATTATTGAAAACGAATCCCTTATTGCACGTACAATTAAAGCCCCCGAACGAATTGATGCATGTTGATCCTTCAGGGCATGTGTTGTTCTGCTGACATTCATCAATATCGACACATCCTTTTTCTTTGTATTCTAAACCAACTGGACAAACACACTTGAAGGATCCTGGAGTATTTTGACAAACAACATTATCTCCTTGGCACAACTTTTTCGATGCCTGACATTCGTCAATATCTGAGAGATAAAATTCAAACAAAAATTCAAAAAAAATAATAACGGATTTAAATTACCAATGCATCCCTTGTCCTCAACATACTCATAACCGTTATGGCAAGCACAACGATAAGATCCGATCATGTTTTGGCAAATTCCATTGCCACTGCAGATTTTACTATCTCGGCATTCGTCAATATCTTTTTTAATCGGAATATTAATTTCGGAGTTTAATTTATTTTACACCTACCAACACAACCAAAATGCACACTGTACTGGAATCCTTTTGGACAGAAACAGTCAAATGATCCATATGAATTTCTGCAAGTTGCTTTATCAAGACATGGATTCATATTACATTCATTGATATCTTGAAAAGAAATAGAATTGAGTTTTCTTAATTTTCCAATTATAATCTTACCGATACAGCCTTCTTTAAGATCATATGTAAATCCTCGAGGACACACGCAAAATTCTACTCCGTTGCTGGATGAACAATTTGCTGGTGAACGACAAGTAACAGCGTCACAAATAGAGATGACTTTAAAAAACAATATTTTTAGTTTATAACAAAATGATAGAATTATTATAAAGTTCCAATAAGTGAAATAAATTGTATAAATATTATTAATTTACTTTTTCTAACCAGTAATATTAGTTATTATAAACTTTTATTTAGTTTCACTTCAAATTTCAGAATTTTATAAAATGTCCAAAATGAAATGATTTAAATAATTGTTTAATTTTTTTTGCTTATTTTATTTTCAGGTTCGCGATTTTCAAAATTATTATAACTTCTTTTTATATGTAAACATGCTCATTAAATATACTCAGCAAAGACTTCTAGCAAACACAGCACATTTTTTGATCACATATGATCCGTTATAGCATTTTTTTTTAATTTTCATTACGATTGATCAATTTTTTTATTCATATAATTCAAGTTTTTTGCACTATATCTATCAATTGTTAATAAATTTATTTAACCATCCTGACTTATTATTTTTATTTTATATTTTTATTCATTGTAATTCTATTATTTTATATTTCTATATTTTTCAATTTTTCAAATTATATTTAATTTTTAAATTTACCGAATAATTTAAAATTTCATTTCTCATATCATATTAAATCACAAAGAAAAACTTTTTAATGTGGAAATTCTTTCAAGTTCATTTCTACAATCAAGTTTAAACTTTGTCTTGGATTTAAAAAAATATTAAATGATTAATCATATTTTAAAAATTTTCATTTTGAACAATATTCTTTGCCAATGTCTATGATTTTATTAATTAAAATTAATAAAGATTTATAATATGCTTGTTAAATAAACATCACCAGTTCCAAAATTTTATAATTAAATTTATTTCTATATAAAAATATTCAATCAAATATGTGACAAGTTATATTTCGATATCATCAAAAAGAGCTGTGATTAAAAATTAAAAATCAACTTTAAACAATCTTCGTTTTTAACTTGGATTTAGAATATTTTATCCTCCAATTAATTTTATTTTTCTGAACTTTTTAAAACATTTTTTCTGACTTTTAAAATATTGGTTTTTATATTTTTAAAAACCAATTTTTTTATGGATTAGACCTTTTAAATTTTGATCTTTTTCAATCACTTTACATTTCTAAACGCCAAAAAACAATATCGAATAATGACTGTTGAGAATATGCAAATTAAATAATTTCTATCAAAACTTCCGATATCCATTTTAATGATTTTTTTATGGTATTATACCTAGTAATGGTATAAAAGATTATTTTTTACTTTTACGCTCAAATGAGCATTCTTCTATTTTCGGTGCACAGCCAAACTCCGGATTCAGATATTCTTCGTTGTTCGAACAATAACATACGAATGATCCTGGTGTATTGATACACCTAGAATTGTTATGACAAGCCAGGGAATCGCATTCGTTAATGTCTAAGATAAAAAATGTACTCGGATTTGATCAAAATTATTTACCTATGCAATTATCCCCGATCTTTTGATAACCTTTTCCACAGTTGACGTCTTAATTAAAAGTAAAAAATACCAAAGGTTGTTAATATAAAAGTTTTTAAAAAGTTTTTTAAAAGTTTTTTAACAGATACTGAGAGCGGAAAACTTATATCACAATTCACAATATCTAAAAATCTAAAGAAACTAAATAACACTCGAAAAAGAGTTTTAAAAATATATAATAATGTAACAAGTCATCTGTCAAAACACAAAGCCGAGTGATTTGGATGAGACAGTAGTAAATCTCCATTCAATCCGTCATATGAAAACAGCCCATTAATGAATTGTCCTATTAATGTTCTAATTCTACCAAAGCAAAGGAATCTAAGTGATATGGAATCTATTTCAAATACTTCCGTTTTGCATAATAAAATGATTTAAGGTTCCAATAATTCCGACCTTTTTGCCGAATTTATAAATGAATGTATGGGGAAATGTTATTTTTGTTAATAAAACTGTACAGACGAATAATTAAGTTGTCATAAAACATTGCAAGTAAAGCACCACACGAATGAGAACAACATATTGCTTGATTTCATTGTTCCTTACTCTCCTTAGTCGAATGCAATCGAGAGAGCATTTAGTGTAGTAAAGGCAAAAGACTTATTCCTCAAAATAATAATGAAATTATAATTAATATTCATGAAGTTTTTTCAGAATAAAATGGTGAAATATGTATGTACGAATAACTTTTATGAAATCACGAGAAACTCCTTACTAAAGAGATTTAGTGGTGAATATTTTTAAATCAATATTTTATTTTTAGGAATAAAAATGGCATTTTATACGATAAAAATTGAAAAATTATAATATAAACTTGTAAAGATTACACCTGTATATTATTATTGAGATTGCACGAAAGCTGAACAAATGATGCATTCAGCTAAAGCATTTTAATAAAATAAAAACTTTTTTGAATATTTTTATTTTTTATAATATTTTTCATTCGAATGATTTTTTTCAGTAATGTTATTAGCAGTTTGGTTTCGTAAATTCAGACCATCCATCCATACTAATTAATAATAAATCCCAAACATTATTTCCAAAAAAATCTATAAACAATCCAATATTAAAACAACGATCTTAAGCTTTTTTATATAAATGTTTTAAGTATTTATTTTGAGGATATTTTAGCAAGCATGAATTAACAATGGAATGTGGTATAATAATACACAAAAATTCAATAAAAATTTAATATTTTTAAATTACAAACATTCCTAAATAATTATTTTACAATCAAGCAATTTCATCATTCCATAATTTATCTTTAAACTTATTTAAATTTATTATTATAATTTTATTAAAGTTCGTTACATATTTTTAACACGAGAATAAACTCTTCTATCTATTTATCCTCACATTATCATTTTCTTTTAAAACATTACATAATTCTTCACGTGTATTCAGGAGATTTACTTTCACTGAAGTCACTGATGATAAGGTTTCTATTTTTGATTTCGATTTGTCACTAATCCGGAAATCATTATTAGTGTAAAATACTATTTCAACTATCGCATTAGTATTTGGTAAGCAAATTAATTTCAAGTAATTTCAAATTTTTTATAGGAATATTTTAATCTTAAAATATCAGTATTTAAGGAGTATTTAAAAATTGGCCGTAAAGACCATCAAAAAGAAGTACTTCATAAATCAGTACGCCTGAATGCCTAATGGATTAATAAATAAAGTATATTGGGTTTTTCATCTGTTAGTGTAACCTTTACAAAACATCGATCTGTAGACTGAATAAAAGAAAATCATTAATAATCAAATTAGAAATCAATATTGACCAATGGTGAAAAAGATAAAATATATTAATGATACATTTAATTCAAACCAAGAGTGTTTCATACAAGGACGGAGACGTTGAAATCACATAAAACGTGATAATTCTAGAAAAGAATCAGATGAAAGTCAGATTAAATCGTAAATTGTAAATAGGCTAGGATCGTAAAATGAAAGTATTTAAAAAATAAGATTATTTTGAACCCAGATAAAATCTGGATATATGAAAATGTAATCCGGAATAGAATTAACAAAAAAGAAAAATTGGTTGGAAACAGAGTTGAGGAAAAGTGCATAATTGATTGAGAAAGGCATAGATATATGGATTTAAAGAAAATCATTAACAAGTTAAAATTGTAAAGATGAAGAAATGAAAAATTACAGAATGAGAAATAAATTATCAAAATATGCTAGAAACGGTGCTTAAACAACAAAATTTAGTTAATCCAGACATTTTAAGAAAGCGAAAAGTATACAAATTCGATTTTATCACAATAAATTGACTAATGGGAATAGTGAAATAAAGTATGAACAACCAAAATGGTGATTAATCATTGAAATGCGTTGAGATTTGAGGAAATCTTTGAGAACAGAATTTCAAAAACATATAAATCGGATTTTAGTCTTAGCTATAGCCAACAAACAAACAAATGTAAGAAGTAGAAAAAGACTTGCTATTAGAAACCAAATGAAACGAAAGACGACTGAAGATATTTTCTGTATATTTGAAAGGGTGAGCATTATCGTAAAATGAGATGAGTATGAACATGTAACAGAGGAGTCAGTTAGGTCAATTAAAACGTTGATTTGTTGAAATTTACATTTTCTCTATAGGTTATAATGATTGATTGCCAATAAACGCCAGGAGAATTGTCAGTTATTGATTAAAGAACACTACAAGTCAATGAGAACCCAACTGTTGGTTATTTATTTAATTGAAACTCAACAGAGAGATGAAGGATGAAATAAATGAAACTTACATTCTTGGATTTCTTGCCTAAATCTTAATTTGAAAGTTTATCATTATTTTTAAAGTAAAAATCTTTTAAAAAATGAATTTTACCTTTGCAAGTAATATCAAAAACTTTAGAAAGATGCTGGGATAATTCTTTTGTTGTCCTGACACTTAATTGATAAATGCTCCGGGGAATATCCACATCATTATTTATAGTAATGAAGGTTAACCGATGACCTATTAGCAGTTAAATAGATTACCTAATCCGACAGATTTTCTAAGATACCTTCATCCTTCAGTAAATTTATCTCGGTCAACAATGCTTCCTTATCTTCTGTTGTCATTTCCGTTAATCTTCCAACAACAAATATCTGTCTAGCCGATCCAAGTCTTGCTCCATTACACTGAGAAAGGACGATTTTTCCCGTGATGCTGAACGCGTCGATAAGTGTAGTTTTCTTTGGTCCTGGGATATATTTTATTTGAGTGACGATTTTCATGCAATCGCATAATTTTTCTGTTTTCTATAAATTATGCAATTACACGTTTACACGAATAGTTTCGCTTAGCTAACATCCAATAAAACAATAGTAGGATTTTCCGGCCCATAAACTGCAATCCCAACACGAACATTGATGCCAGATGAATAAATTTGGGTTATGGTTTCCATTAAGAAGAATTTGACTTCATTAAACATGCTTTCAGTAACGTACTCGGAACCATCTTAAAACAATAAAATTTGAATAAAAGAATATTCGATAATAGAAATGTACCAATGATGAACACCATATCCAGCATATGTTTTGAAGGACATTTAGATTCTTTCGGAATGCAATAATCTTCGCCTTTCGCTTCAACGAATCCGGGTTTGCAAGCACACTTTGTATTGCATTCACCGCCATTGGAACTAGCACAGTCTTGAAGTTCTTTGTTAACTCCGCAAACTACTGAATCTGTTGTTTGTTACCGATATCAAATTTGTTACCGACTTTTAATTACAGAATTTTACTTTTGTCAATTTTTACTGAAACGCATATTCTATTTTTCGGAACATGACCTTCTGGACATTCCGATACACATGTTCCATTGGATAAACTAAGACTAGGACATTCAGCCGGTCTTCCTGAATTTCTCAATTAAATATCAAATGTAACTTGTTTTGATTTTACTTTTACAGAACTGAGCGTCGGTGTCATAATCGACGGGGCATGAGCTAATGCAATATTGGTCTAATATATAGCCTTGCCCATTGCATTGGTCTTTCCCTATTATTAAATATGAAATATTTGTTCTTTTCTAAAATACTCACTATGACAGAATTTTCCATCAGGACTAACAAGGTAGTTTTTCTGGCATGCTAATCTGTCGACACAACGGAAACTTAGTAGGTCTAGAACTTGATTTTTTTCACAGTTTGGCACCACTAGTGAAATTAAATTAAAATAAATCACAAATATATATTTTAAATTTTATTTTATTGTTTTAACGAAAAGCTAGGCATAAAAAATGTTGCATGATGTAACTTTTTATAAAAATTCTAAATTGTTTAAATTTTTTTAATTTAAATATCCCAATAAAATAATGTTTTATCTTACATATTTTTCTTTTCAAATCAAAAAATTGAACATGCTTTGCAAAATTGCTGAAGTTTTACAAATTCAACAAAGTACCACAATCAAAAAATCAAAAACAAATTCGTATTATAAATAAATATTTTTATCAGAATTGTTTTATATTACAATCACATTTTTATTGAATAAGAGTGAGTATTCAACGAATGTCAAGAGAGAATATTTATTCAGAAAATTTAACCCGGAACCCCGCCTATTCTAATAGGCACTTTAGACATAGGACCTATGTCATATGAAAAGAATTTATAAATATTTACTGGAAATTAAAACAATGAATATCAGATATAAACATTTAAAATCATTCTCCCCATATCAAGAATCGAGATTATGTTGAATTATAAAATATATATATATAAATTTATTAAATATTATTTTACATGATTTATAGTTGATCTTAATTAATATTTGCAAAATGGTTTATATGAATTTAAACTCATAAAAATAAACAATGTAACCGAAGATGAAAGAATAACAAGGTTAAGTTCAAAATTCTAAATCAGCAACATTTCAAATTAAATATGAAAAGAATGGGGAACATCACCGTTTAATTTATTTCATTTCGACTATAGCTAAATGTTAATTTTTTTCTATTTAACACAAGTTTTTTCACTGGTGAAAATTTGTGTTAAATAAGAAACAAATAATTATTGAAGATAAATGAAATTCTAAAAGAAAAACAGATCAACATAAAGATAAATAATCTTCTTGGGTAACTGCAAAATTAATCCAAACCAGCCTAAGGAATGTCCTTACAGGATTCTTAAATATGCAACTGGAAATAGTTTAAATGGGAATCAAAAATATATTATTTAAATAATAAAATATTGGGAGAAATAACTGAAATTCAGCTACAATTTCCATTATTTAAATGCAGTATAACTTTAATTAGTATTATCAATAAAGTTATTTATTTTTCATTCTTTGGTTTCAATTGGAGTTGAAATTCTGGAATTTTATTTTCCATTTAATGTGAATTTTGTTGCTTTTCGTATTGAATCTTTGTTCATAATGATCTGGGGTGATAGTGGAATCACAAATTTTTTGGTTGTCCATAACTGTACTCTTAAAATTAGCTGCATCTATATAGCTTATAGTTGGATATGTTGCAATCAAATCTCTGTCGATTTCGATTTCATAGCATACTTCTTATGATTTTTATATTCTTTCTTTAATTTCTGAGATTTTTAATATCTTTATATTATATCTTCTTTCAGTTCTTGATCATCTAAAGTAATTTGCAACAAATATACTTTTAATTCTCCCTTTTTTATGTCTCAAAATAATTTTGCTCAACTTGTCATTTTTCTAAAAGGTTCAGATGCTGAGTCGCTACCTTTTCAATAAGATAAAACAATGCTCAAATTTTTGGGTTTGTTATATGAAGCTTCTAAACTTTTCTTTAAATCATTCATGGTATCTGATTCTTCATATTTTTTTACAATTTCTATTAATAAAAAGGCTTTCGCGAATTTTGATTTAAGTTTTTCGGATACTTGCATTAGATCAACTTCTTCAACAGCTTTTTCTATATAGTTTTCTGATTTAAATAAGTTAAGAGTTTTAATAAACTGTATTATTTGTCATTATGTGGTCACATGTTAGAATTAGAATTTAGGCCAAAGAGTATATATTATGTAAAAAACATTATAAATTGATGGAGAAATATTTTCGTATTTTGAGCAATTCATCATAATTTATTCATTGATCACACATTGGTAATTATAAATATATAAATTAAAAATAATTGATAGTTAAATCATTATTTTCCTTTTATATTTAATTGACTTTAATTATATTTTTTGGTATTTTAGTAAAATATATCAATTATCGTGAAATAACCTTTGCAACTTCTTGTATTATTCGAATCTTTGGTTCCGAATGGACATTTTTCATGACATTTTCCCATGAAGGAAAATTCATTACTCTTACATTCACTTGAAACTGAAAATAAAATATTTATTTAATATACTTAATTTATTTATTTACCAATGCAAGCTTTCTGGACATTATTGAATCCTTGAGGACAAGTTGAAACGCAATAATGACTATCTTCGATTGCCAATGTTCCATCTGGACAAGCGTTATCGGTCAGCTTGAAACATTTTCCTTGATATTCAATGTAATCAGTGGGACACAACTGGACTTCTTTCGAATTTATAATAAATCCAACATCTAGTCATGGGTTAAAATTTGAAATTTGTTAAACTATTAAAAACATGTTAGTTTTCGAACGCATTCTGTGCCAAAAATTTCGAATCCATCTGGACATTTCGACTCTTCAATACACGTATTATCTTCGAAATGTAAATATCCTTCAGGGCAACCAGTAACTGATATATCTATGGACAAAAATAAAAAACATTAATAAATATATTGAAATTAAAATTTTAAACACGAATGATAAAATCTATTCCTATTTATCCTAGGAGTAAAAAGTTCAAAATACAGCCTGGACATTAACGGTCATTATCGTCTCCTTTAATTACTAAATATTTAGTTTTACACATTTCTTTATTTGTATAATTTTCGTTTTCAGAATAATAAGTTGATTTATTTAATACTATATGTTCTACTGTCAAATTATAAATAAAATATTAAGTTAAAAAATTATTTTTATGCTTAGTTTTCATTTTAACTTCAGAATTTCACGAATCTCTTGCGAATTTTCTTGATTGAAATTTAAAGGAATTATTTTGAATTTGATGTCCAGAAGATAAGAGTACAAAGAGATCTTGATAAATAAAATAAATTATTTATTTGGAATATTTTTAGTTATGTGACATTTAATACAGCTGGTGGTAGAGTGGTGAAATTCTGGGATCTGCTACGATCAGCGTTCGATGTTTTTATATGGTGCTGAGTAGAGCTCGAAAAAGACTCAGAGTATTGAATATCACATTAAAAACTTCATTAAAACCTTTTTATAAATAATAGTGTGCTTCATCGATATTTTAATTTCATAAATATAAAATAAATATTAATCGATTGCCAAAACCATAATTAAGATATAGGAAACTGAAAATTAGAACAATGGTGAAGATAAATAATTTTATTGATTTTAAGAGCAGAAATTTGTGCTATTTTTAATTGTATTTGTTAAATCAATTTGTCATATTTTAAGTCGAAAATTTGTAAATTTCTATTACAATTGTTCATTCAAATTAACTAATTGTTTAAATATTTGATTGGAAATAATTGAAAATCCATATTTTTACCGTAACAAGACTTTCCAAATTGTGCATATCTTTTCGGACAGATCATGACGCATTGCATATGTGGACCACTTCCAATTTCAATGAGACCCATAGGACAAGTCCAATCCATTGCTAAATTAAAGGTTTTAATTAAATATAATGGATGATAGAAATAATAATAAAAATAATAATAATAAAACTAATAATAATAAAATTAATAATAATAATAATAGTAATAATAATAGTAATAATAATAATAATAATAATAATAATAATAATAGTAATAATAGTAATAATAATAATAATAATAATAATAATAATAATAGTAATAATAATAGTAATAATAATAATAATAATAATAATAATAATAATAAAAATAATAATAATAAAAATAATAATAATGATAATAATAATAATAATAATAAACTTTAAAATCTTATAATTTTGTCGATAACGGAATCATTTATATAAATATAATTTAAATAAATAACAATGTTTGCCAGAAAATGAAATATGAAATATTTCAACCTAAGATAGGTCCTGATCCCTCACAATCAAAATTTAATTAGACTTTCGCTTTCTCCTCATCTTCTCTGGTTGATATTTTCTTTCACTCCACTGTATTTAAAAAATATATTTATGCAAACAAATTTTCAAATTCGACTTATCAATATTATAAATTTAATAATAATAATAATAATAATAATAATAATAATAATAATAATAATAATAATAATAATAATAATAATAATAATAATAATAATAATAATAATAATAATAATAATAAACAGTAATAGATACCTGAGCAATATGAGTGTGTACTTGTTAAACATTTTTTGCAGACCTTCCCATCGAATTCGTAATTAGTTTTGCAAATGGTATCTAAAATGGAAAGTGTAATAATTTTCACCAAGTATCGAACTAAATCACCTAAGCAGAATCCGTTCAATAGTAGACCTCTTTCACATGTTTCTAAATAGAAAAAATGAATCGACAAAACGCAAACTAGTTTTAGGTCTTACTTTGGATGCAATAAGTTCCTTCTTTATCATATCCAATTGGACAAATAGTTCGATTGCCTATAATACAATTGTGGTGTCATTTCCCTGAATAATGATAAATATATATTATATACTTTCACAAGTGGAAGAGTTAATTTTTTCAAAATAAGGAGGGCATCGAGCTGAAAATGTAATGTTAATTATTTTCCTTATCAGTAAACGATAATCTCTTTTACTTTGACAGTAGAGTCCGTCTTCAGTCTGGTCTAACAGCGTTGGACATTCGCCTAAGTAAATAATTATTATTTTGAAGATTTAAGATGCTTATATTAAAGTAACATTAAATTAAATTCAATAAGTTTGTATTTGACAAATTTCTAAAATAGTTTTACTAATTTATTCTTTTTGTTTTTTGGTCTTTTATGCTTTCTTTTTCCATTTTCTAAAATTATAGACTGGTAATTGGAACCAAAATACTTCAATATGTCATCCGAGTTTTTTAGAAATTAAATTGACCAACAATACAATAAGTACAATAAATGATATTTTCCGAGCTTCTTTTGAATAACGTATTTGAATAATGAAGAAATAATTTATAAGTTTCAATTAATGATTTAATCATTTGAAGGCAAATGATAACTTCTTTAACAACACATCAAACAATTATTTCTTGCTGGTTTCTGGAAATAACCCGAGTGCAAAATGTGCTACATAAATGCAATTTCTGAGTTATTTACAACTCCTTGAAGGTTTTCCGTTTATCAATAAAATTCTACTTATAAATAAAATCTTGATTATGTCCTCAATGTTCACTCGCAGATTAAAAATTGTGGTTTTTTTATTCTTCTTTCAATAAAACCGATTTAAAAATAGTATCTTTCAAGTTACTAATTATTGGTTTTGACTCACCACCTAATGTTAACATTTTATTGTGAATATGCAAAGAAATATTTTTTTTTGAATTTATTTTAGATTAATCATATAAAAATATAAATATAATAAATCTCTTGACTTCGGGTGATATTTTATATTCTCAAATTATTTCCAATTAGGATAAGGAAAAAGTAAATTTTGTAAAAAAATATTTTCTAAAATTATTGTAAAATAGAATATTTTTATTAAAGGATTATATGAATGTAAATGTAAAAAATTATAATTAATTATTTTATTTAAGCTTCTCAACCCTCTGGCTGCATAAATCAGAAATATCTCACACCATTAAAACTGTTTCATTCACTTAACATCTTTCATCTATACATCTAAGGGATTATAATGCATATAGAATAACATCTAAAGCCTTTCCGTTGAGTTAATCCCATACAATTTTTGAAGTGGCTCTTGAATTCAAGACTTTCGGGCTGATAAAGATGGCTTCTCTCTTAACGACTTTTTAAAAAATGATGGTATTTTAATGCTTAATACAAAATATACTTTACCATTTCTCCTAGGCTGAGAGAGCGCCATTTCTCATGCAATTTAAAATCAAAAAGCCTCAACCAAATTGTGAAATTCACCTCATTTTACCCTATCAATGTCAAAATTAGGGAAAGGCAATTGCGAAAGAAAGCAAACTACGTACTTCTGTGATAAATGTTTAGAAAGGCCGGTTTTGAGGTGCAAATAGTTTTGTATTAATTTCAGCAATATATGTGATGAAAAGATACAAATATATTTTTCAATAAATGTAAAAATTTTGATTTAGCAGTTTGTGAACATCTTTAATAAATATTTGATATATTGAAATTAAAAATTTTTCCATTTATTATTTTTATTCGTTATATTATTAAAATTGTATACAAAATAAAGGATTTAAACCAAAAATTGATTATTAATGAAATATTCCCAAACAATAATATTGTGATTTATAGTAAAAATTTAATTTTTCATTTATTAATTTAGAAATCGATAAATATTGGTTTAAAATTATTATTAATTTTTGAAATAATATATTAAATTATATCAAAAATTAATAATAATTTAATAATAATTTTAAACCGATATTAATCGGTTTCGAAATTAATAAATGGAAAATAAAATTTTTACTATTATGCTTAGCATAATATTTCGATTTTTATATGCGACGCTAAGTGATTAATATAAACAATTTGTATACAATTAAATATCTTTAAAAATTTTCGTAATAATGAAATGAAGGTTAAATATAAACTGTTTAGTTGTTTAAAACAATGAATAATTTTTTGAAAAAAATTTTAAATGTACTCAAAATGCAATGATCGGTTCCATTCCATCTGAATTGAAGGGGACAGCCCGGCTTTTCACTGATGCATAAATTACTGTAATACCTTCTGTGACTCCACTGGCATTTCTCTAGATAAAGATATTCAATTAAATGAATTTATTTCATGGATTTTTCGAATAAAATAAAATATTTTAAACTGACCATAACAGTTTCTTCCGATTTGGTCATATTCCTTTAAATCACAACCTAAAATATTAAATAAAATAATAATAATAATAATTAATAATAATAATAATAATAATAATTAATAATAATAATAATAATAATAATAATAAAAATAATAATCAATAATAATAATAATAATAAATAATAATAATAATATTAAAAATAATAATCAATTATAGTAATAATAATAATAATAATAATAATAATAATAATGATAAAAATAATAATAATAATAATAATAATTAATAATAATAATAATAATAATAATAATAATTAGTAATAATAAAAATAATAATCAATTATAATAATAATAATAAATAATAATAATAAATAATAATAATAATGATAAAAATAATAATAATAATAATAATAATAATAATAATAATAAATAATAATAATAATAATAATAATGATAAAAATAATAATAATAATAATAATTAATAATAATAATAATAATAAAAATAATAATCAATTATAATAATAATAATAATAATAATAATAAATAATAATAATAATAATAATAATAATAATAATAATAATAATAATAATAATAATGACATTTGTTAAAAAATATTTCACTATGAATCAGTAAAGATATCGATGTTTTTTGATATTGACGAATTTTACTTATTCATAGTCAATTATTTTTTAATAAATGTCATTTTAAAATGAAAGTAATCAGTAGTGAAAAATAAATAAAATAATAGTAAAAGATAAAACAGCATTTACATTTTTTACGATACAGACGTTGTTTTAAGTTTAAAAATGGATATAGCGAGTAACATTTAAAGTCTTTTGAAAAGTTGTAGATCAATTATTTTAATGATATAATTTAGGTTATGATTATTACCCCTATCTAATATGCATTTTCCGTCCACATTAGTATACCGGCTTGGACATCTTGGATTGCGAAATCTGACACATCTATTTTTCTTTGGAATCGAATCAGATGGGCATGATTTATCTTTATTCATTGGCAAGTATTCATTACAGACTTTTCCATCCAGATCACCAATAGTACAATATGGATCTACAACTTCAAGAGAAGAAGTTACGTCGCTTTGTCTTTTTATTCGAATCTTGATTAAGATTTCGTAACATTCAAAAAAATCATAGAAAATAAAAAAACCTCTCCAGAACTACTCATAAAGTATTGAGTATCAGCAATTCGGGGAAATCTTTTCAAATCATAATATAACCTTGAAAAATTTTAAATCAATTATTTAAAAAGAATTTATTTGTTTTGTTTAAATACACGAATAAAAATATTACTTATAATTAAATATTTTTGAATATCAATAGTAAATTAAATTACACAAATTATATAATGAATAAAAATAACAATAATTGTTTATATTTACATTATAGAAACATCCTTAATCTGTCTAATTAAAAATCACTAAGATTCTAAATTAGTTTTGTAAGTTTGGAATATGAATTAATATAGTTTCCTAACTGTATTTTAAACTATAAATTAGATTTATTATAATTAAACTTTATATTTATTAATTTTTGTCAAATTTAGTTTACCTGGATTCCGTTTGTAAAATTCCGGTAAATGTTACCGTAATCAGTAACCATATACAATTATTTATGATCTAAAATTAAATTGATAATTTATTAATAATTGAACATAAATACCATTTAGTTGAAATTAACACGTTTTCTAAAGATCTTCCAACAATGCCCAATATTTATACACAAAATTTTCAATTAACATGTGATTTTATTGTAGTTTCCTAAGCTTTTTCAAATAGCTGGTGGTTTACTGTCAACAAAAATGTCTGTTAAAATTATTTTAATTAATATTCAGATTTGTTGATTATTCGGTATTTAGTTTTTGATATGTTTTGCCATGTCGGTGAATTATTTTATACCCGATGTTGAAATTTAATAAATGATAGCAAGTAATCCATAATTTTATTGATTAAATAGCCAATACAAATTTTTTATATAATATGAAATACCTTCATTGATGAATCAGAATAATTTTATTACAGAAGACGATTTGATTTACTCATACTGGCTCGTTTGGTTTGTAATCACCGGCATTTTGTTAACCGCTTATTGGACACTGTCGAATGTTTATAACAAACTGTAAATTACAAAATTTGATTTGATTTTAATCAAAATTTAATGGCCAATGAATTAGAAGCAATGTGATAGTTATTAGATAAATATATCAAAATTTCCGTATGGTGTCATTTACATTTATTTTTGTTGTGGAATTCATAATAAATTTTTAGATGATATGAAAATTAATTGATAATAAGATGTATTTTTTAATGTAACTAAAGTGGAATAATTAATTATTTATGTGAAATTAATTTATGCACTGAAAAGAGTTTGAATATTTTTATATCCTAACTAAATATACGTCATATACCAACATGAAGAAAAGGCATTTTTGCTTGAATCCCATCTATAGCTACTGATGCTATAAACATAAATCTCTTATTTTTTACGTTCAGTGTGGAGTTTCTTCGTCTGAAAGCACATAATAAGAATAAATATACTTTGCCAAGAAGAATCTCTTTCAACTGCACACTTGCAACTCGTTTTTTGCTTGAGTTATAATATTGCATTAAAGTTTAAAGACAAATGTTAATCAGTTCAGTGTGTACAACGTAACCTAATACAAGGTGTTAGTAATTGCATAATATAGACTACTATTTAAAAAGTTATCACTCTATGCTATTTTTAGATGGAATCAAGTGTATTAACTAATTAAAAGCTCTCGTTTTTCATCTTACTTTTACAAAGGGTTGCTATTTAACTGAAATAATACAATTTATTTTTATCTGGAGATGAAATATGAGAAACCATTATAATTTGTAATAATTAGATTAACCTAAAAGTTGAATGATCATTTTCGTAAACAAAGTAAATTCAAACTTTTAAAAGTATTTTAATCATTCTAAAGTTCAATTAAATGCTCCTTGGAGTAATATTTACCTTATGTTGGGCCAGCACTGTATTTTTTTTGAATGAATTGGAAGTAGCACGTAAATATAACAATCAGATTTACAATCAGGCCCATAAAACATCAAATAAACACCTTAAAATGCGAGAAAGATATTATTAAACTATAAAATCAAAAAACAAAAATAAATTAAAATAATAACAAAATGCATCAAGATCCGCACGAAATAACATAAAAATAAAAAAATAACATAATTTGACCGAAAAATTGACAATTTACGTAAAAGCAAAGAATTAATGAAAAAGTTGAATTAAAATAAAATAATTTTGGTTAAAAATAATTCAATTAGAAATTTAATGAAAAAATTGTCAAATTAAATCAAGAAAATAATAAAAATTAGAGTTAGATTTTACAAATAACTTCAAGGTCAAATTTTGTTTTATCGCATTAAATTTAACACGCAAGGTTAGGGTCACAGAATAGGTATAAATACCAATTCATTTTCACATAAAATCAATCACTTGTGAGGGATCACTTTTTCTCTTAAAAAGCTCTTGCGTTTTTTAACAGAAAAAACAGTATTGGATCACAAGCATCTGGAAACAAGAGTCTAGAACGATTACATTTTGGAACTATCAAAAACAATTGAAGTGAGCATGAACGATATTTATGAGTATGCAAGTGAAATGATGCAACAATGTAATAAATATTATGGGCAATTATATGATATGCAAAGATGAATTTGTTTTACTACTGTCGAAATTTTTCATGCCCACAGCCACACACCAGCAAGTAATTAAAATCATACATCCCTATCGAGTGGTGGTGGGTTACTGGGTTTTACTATTTGTTTGAATCTTCCTATAGTTGCCCCGGTAACGCCATATAAATATTTCTAGCTACCACTAGGCACCCGTTGCTAGGCAACGTTGGAAATGTGTTCGAGTGGGTGGATTGTCCGCAAAAAGTGAGCGCTATTACTAATGCTGTAATTGCTCGGACAACCCCTGGGTCCAACGAGCCGTCGATGGAAGACCTATGCTCGCTTTGAAAGTCCCTTGTTTGTGATGGTTATCAAAATTTGGAGATTCACTAGGAGAGGATCAGATAATGTCTTACTGGAAGATGAGAAATCGACTAAGGGTATCTGTATGTGGACGGTGAGGTTTTCGGGGTTTATTAAGTTTTAACTCGTCACTTTGAATAAAACAACCGGAAATTATAATTTATACATAGGCCTAAGAACTGAATTATTCAGATCACATTTAAGTTCATTTAGTTGTATTTCTTAATCGAGCGGCTCTGCGCCGGGCTCGTTCCTTTCGCCCAGGCCTGTAGCTGTTGGATGTCATTGTGGTTGGGGTCACGGCTGGCGTTGAATTGGTTATTGATTTTCGATAGGCCAACTGGGATGGGGCGAAAACAAGAGGGTAGGTCACTGCCGCCCCTTCCTGGCTGGCGGACAAAGCAACTTCTAACCCCCTTATCTGTGTCCGAAGATTTTGATTCAACTGTCGCTCATCGGCCCAGTCCTTTTGAGCAGCGGTGAGCCTGTGTCGTAAGGGCTTGACCTTAGCTGGATTCACCCATGTAGTTTTTATTTGCTGCATCTCTCGGGTTAGCTGGATGATTTGCTCATACAGCGCTTTGTTGGCTTGCTGGGCACGAGTCAGCTCTTTCCGCAGTAGTTGGATGGGCTCCATTACTGTTAATAGAGACATTTAAACGAATTAGTTATTTTAAAGAAATTTTGTTAATATACGTTACGTTAAACAAATACGGGATGCTCTCATTAAGGTTCACGTACAATAAAATAGTTAACAACAATAACAAACGATTTATTTTAAAAACCTTTACCAAACGGATTGTGATAAGTTAGATCATAGAGTATTTTATCATGAGGTGGCAGTTCAAGAGGCGGGAAACCCCTTTTCCACCCATTCCTCCGGAGAATAGCCGGGTATGATCATCACGGGTCGCTTAGTGTTCCGAGCCCGCGGGGTTTTCGGCTGGTTGCTGAGGGTGGCCTTGGATTGTGGTAGGTATCGGTAACTGCTGGCGATTCGACCAGCTAATAGATCCTCTTCGACGTTCGCCAAGTATTGGCGAGCCCTAACTACTTGCAAATCCATCTGCCGCTGGTGGTTTTCTAGTCGTTCGAGGAGATGAAGGGCCTGCTCACGGATCTCCCAGGCCGGGCTCCACTCTTCCCATGGTCGATCGGCCAGCCATAAATCGTGGTCGTCTCCTGTCGATTGTTGGTCGACTCGTTGAGGCTCCAGTTGGTGAAGCTCGGGCCACCTCTCCCGCCGGAATTGCGTCCATGCCCATCTCCATCAGCAATGTGGGTCGGAATAGGCATCATCGAATCGAATCTTTCTGAATAAGGAAGATCCATTATTATTACTGTCTATATTTATTTTTAAGCTAATAATTTTCATGACAAAACGAATTCCAGCAAAACCCTTTGGGAGAACTATACCTGAAAGTCGGCTCCCTTAGATACTACGGAGATAAGTGGTGTATTGACCCTCCATCCTATCAATTATGGGTAGCAATCAAAAGAAAAATCATTTGACGAATTATAGTTGCAATATCTAACAAATTATCAGCCGTTTGGAATTATAATTAAGATATTAATCCCTAGAAATACCGTGACTAAAATATTAGGTTGAAAAGTCAATTTCCTACGGATAATTTAGATTGGAGTCATAAACTATATATATATATTATTAAAATATCCAAATTTCATGTGAATCGGTCAGCCTAATGCATAAAATTTCAAGATCACGCCAATAATTTTCTTTTTCAAATTGTTTGACCTAACATCATCAAAATTCATAATTATAAAATTAATTGACTAAAGATCCAAAATTTATTGATTTCATAAGATTCACGGTTTGGAAATTAGATTTTGTACGGGTTGTTGAAGAAAAACTTCTAGGAAATGTCACTTTCTAATAATTCAAGCTAAAGCATGACTAGGCTATCAATAGATTCATTTACCTTGTTTGACCAAATTCGACGATCAGGATTAAGATTAAACTCGTATACATTATCTAGTAAAAATCCATAATAAATATCAATAAAAAATGAGTAAATTGTCAGTTAAATATACGTTGCTTATTTACCAAAATCAAAAGTCACAGTTATATAAATTAGCTACGGAAACTCACGAGGGGTTTACAAAAAAAATATTTAAATATGATTAAATTATCATGTTTTTTATGCAACTTATTTAATCGTAAATTAAAGGGAGGTAATTTCAAATTTTATTTAAATCGAAAATATTAACACGTATATTATTAGTTATATAATGATTGAAAAATTATTACGGTTTCGGAAGAAGATTAGGTAGAAAATTTAGGTTACCTGCTCTACATAAATTTAATTCCGGAAACTCGATAGGGGTGGATGGTTGATTCGCCGGCACTTCTTCGTTGAGATTGAGTCGATAGGGCATTTGTAGAATCCTTTAGAAAAAATGGCGCTTCAATATTTGTACTTATTTATATAGTAAAAGCATGCGTGTAGAATCACGCCTCGTCATTTTCTCTACCCCTCAGGTGTGTCTCTATATCCGGTTGGCACGTACAATCGATGTTCAGGATTAAGATTTTCAACACGACATGTGGCAAGAACTGGAATCTTTTTTCTTATTAGTTTACTTATCGATTTTTGAAAATTTGGTTTAGTATTTTGTGGAATTTACCATTAACTCGTGGGATTGCAACATGAAAAATTGGAACCTCTTAATGTAACTTTTATTCATTTATAATATTCTCATGGTCTGGTTGGGTAGATTTCGGTACGTTGGAGTTCTAGTCTTCGTTAGCGGATAATGAGGCGAACAATTTCGGAAGATCTTGTAGGTATTAATTTCTATGGATTCTTTATTTAAATTTACAGGAAGCGCAGAGAAGAACTGACAGTCGCGGGTCGAGAAGTTAATGGACAATCTTAATTGGCAATTCCTTTTCTGTCCCAAGAACCCTCTCAAATCTGGTGAAATCGTTCCGGCGCAGTTATGCACATTTATCTCAGTGTGTGATCAATATAATTCTTTCTTATTTGCCTTATTTGGTGGTGGTTTTGATTTATGTAAATTATTTCATTAATAAGGGTTTATTTTGATATTTTATTGGCAATCCTTTCGTCTAATTCATGTTGGAAATCGTAAATTGATGGTGGAAAGGGGTCGTAGGCCTATCGCAAATATTAGGTCCAAATTTTTCTCTCCTCTTTATTCTATTTAGGTAACAAGGTACATTAAGTTTGGGGTGGTTATTATTTAAGTTTATAATTTATTCGCAGATTATTTATTATTGTGGGTTCCTGATGACTATTCTATTAATTTAACTCTGCTTTTAAGTTTAAAGATTTACATTCGTATTTAATTCAAATTGTTAACAACGATTTCATTTTATTATTCCCCGTCACCTTCCTTTAATTGATCCTAGGCGAATTGTGTTTATATTATATTTAATGAGTGCCCACTGGACTACTCGGTGTGATGATTTTGAGCCGTATGTAGATTAATTTAGGTCGAATTTAAAGAAAACGAAGAACGAGGAAGTAGCTAAAAGACCACTTCCTTATTCCTCCTTTCTTCTATACGGGATAATATTGACGTTCCAATCCCTGCGTTCCGCACGCCGGGTCTTCACGGGCATAGATCATTGGCGATATTCCACGCACTTACACGAATCTGAATAATATGTGGATTTTACTAACTTGTGATGTGTCTTGGCTGTGGGCCGGAAAAATTTCGACAATAAAAAAAATGATTTATGAAAAACAAACTGATTTTATGATTTGTAAATATTTATTAATATATAAAAGGACAATATAACAAATTACTTGCTAACATATAGGCATCATAATGTTGGATGATGAGGGTAGACCCATCTCCACATTTATCCTAAACAAGTACTACAAGGCGGGGCCTGGCAAGTTCAGAGTGAACATATATGCTGAGGAACGGGAATAAAACAAATAAATCCTCAAGATGCAGAATCCCAAAATCAATGTCAATTTAATATACAGCAGAACAAATCAATATTCGAACAACCAAATCTATTCCTTGTGCAGCAAACAATTATTATGACAATTATTAATTATAACAATTCGATGTGAATATTTTAATTTGAACGATTATCACATTTGTATTTGAATTTTAAACAATTACCGCGTTTGTATTTTTAGCAATTGATTCGGGTTTAAACATTTATAATCTAATTTACTATTTTTATTATTTTTTGGTAATATCAATGTATGTAAAATTAAGTATTATTATAAATTATTTTATTCATTAAGATTTTTGGTTTATTGATATTTAAATGAATTTTAAATAATTTTTGATTTATTGGTGAACACAAAACAAATAAAACGAAAAACATTTTAAATAATCATTGGTTTATACAAAACAAATAAAGTGAAAACATTTTAGTAGTGGGATACAGGCCCTCTAGCTCACAGGCCCTCTAGCTCACATACCCCCTCCCCAGCCCCCCCAAAATTTTTTTTTGCGCTAAGTTTAAAAGTACAAATTTTTTAGAACAAAGACAATGACTCATTCAAGGTCATTGAAACAAAGACCATGACTCATTCAAGGTCATTGGATGACTCATCAAAATTTTAAAACAAAGACCATGACTCATTCAAGGTCATTCAAGGTCATGGAAAAGTAGGTCAAGGTCATTCAAGGTCATTGGATGACTCATCATTTTTCAAAAATTTTTCTATGTTTAAAAGTACATCTATTTTCAAGGTCATTCAAGGTCAAGGTCATATTATTTTTAATCATTTTTAAATTTAAATTTACTACTTATAAAAAATAAGTAGTATATATTTGTAAATTATTTTATTATTATTATTATTAATATTATTATTAATATTATTATTATTATTATTATTATTATTATTATTATTATTATTATTATTATTATTATTATTATTATTATTATTATTATTATTATTATTATTATTATTATTATTATTATTATTAATTTTCAAGGTCATTCAAGGTCAAGGTCATTCAAGGTCAAGGTCATATTATTTTTAATCATTTTTAAATTTAAATTTACCACTTATAAAAAATAAATAGTATATATTTGTAAATTATTTTATTATTATTATTATTACTATTATTATTTTTATTATTACTATTATTATTAAATTACTATTTTTATTATTATTATTATTATTATTATTATTTTTCAAGGTCATTCAAGGTCAAGGTCATTCAAGGTCAAGGTCATATTATTTTTAGTCATTTTTAAATTTAAATTTACTACTTATAAAAAATAAATAGTAAATATTTGTAAATTATTATTATTATTATTATTATTATTATTATAATTATTATTATGATTATTATGATTATTATGATTATTATTATTATAATTTTTATTTATTATTATTATTATTATTACTGTTGTTATATTAATTATTATGATTATTATTATTATGATTTTTATTATTATTAATATTATTATTATTATTATTATGATTATTATTACTTTTTTTTTTATTAATGTTTTTTATAATTATTTGATTATTTTTATTATTATTATTTTTATTGTAATTATTGTTATTATTATTATTATTATTACTATAATTAATATTTTTATTATTATTATTAATATTATTTTTAATATTGTTATTATTATTATTATTATTATTATTATTATTATTATTATTAATATTATTATTATTATTATTATTAATTATTATTATTATTATTATTATTATTATTAATTTATTATTAATATTATTATTATTATACTTATAAATTTGTAAATTTTATTCTATTTTATTATTAATTTTTATAAATATTATTATTATTATTATTATTATTATTATTATTATTATCAATATTATTACTATAATTAATATTTTTATTATTATTATTAATATTATTATTATTATTATTATTATTACTATAATTAATATTTTTATTATTATTATTATTATTATCATTATTATTACTATAATTAATATTTTTATTTTTATTATTAATATTATTATTAATATTTTTATTATTATTATTAATATTATTATTAATATTGTTATTATTATTATTATTATTATTATTATTATTATTAATATTATTATTATTGGCAAGGTTATTGGATGACTCATCATAATTTTTCAAGGTCATTGAAAAGTAGGTCAATGTCATTCAAAAGTAGGTCAAGGTCATTCTAAATTTCTCAAGGTCATATTATTTTTAACATTTTAAAATATTTATTTACTACTTATTTTTATAAGTAGTATATATTTTGTAAATTTATTTTATTATTATTTTTATTTTTATTATTATTATTAATATTATTATTAATATTATTATTACTTTTTATTATTCTATTATTACTTATAAAAAAATTTTTTTTTTAATACTTATAAAAACTTTAATTATTATTAATATTAATATTTTTATTAATTTTATTATTATTATTTTTAATACACTTATTACTTATAAAATTTATTAAAATTTTTATTATTATTAATACTTTGAAAACTTTTTATAATATTATTATTATTATTATTTTTAATATTATTATTATTTTTTATAATATTATTATTATTAATAATGTATAAAACTTTTATTATAAGGAAATAATTTATTATTTTAATATGATTATTAATATTATTAATTAGCATGATTACTTATTAATATTGTATTTTATTATTATTATAATTTTCTCAAAGTTATAATATTTTTAGTCATTTTTAAATATAAATTTACTACTTATTTTTATAAGTAATGTTTTAATATTTATTATTATTATTATTTTCAAGGTTATTGGATGAGTCATAATATTATTTCAAGGTCATTTAAAAGTAGGTCAATGTCATAGTATTTTTAAACATTTATAATTTTAATATACTACTTATTTTTTATAAGTAGTGTTTTAATGTTCTTTAATTTTTATTCTTTAGTATTATTATTATTATTATTATTATTATTATTATTATTATTATTGTTATTATTATTTTTATTATTATTATTGTTATTTTTATTATTATTAATAATATTACAAGTTTTTATTATTATTATTTTCAAATTTTTATTTTATATAAATTTTCAACGAAGTATATAAAATTAATATTGAATAGAAAAAGTTTGTTCAATTGTGGTTCATAGTATACAGGGATAGAACAATTGTAAATGTTTGTAAAAAGTTAAAGAAAAATTCTATATTTTTAAGAAAATATGTGCAAATAAATATCAAAACTAATTATGGCTCAAATGTGTGTGTTAAACCATCGATATGTTTCAGTGTTTATCGAAAAACTTTAATGAAAATATGTGTTATTTTTCAACAATTTATGAAATATTTATTTTATGGCTAATAATGTGTATGTGTTAAATCATAAAAATAGTTCAATATTTATGTAAAGTTTGAGATTGTTAAGAAAATGTATATAATTTATGATACACTCGTGTTTTTTGATTGAAATATATGTGTTTGTTTTACCGATATAAGAAAAACTATGGACAATTTTTAAGAAAATACACGTAATTTATGATTATCATGGGATTAGAATTTGATTAAAGTTGTGAGAAAGTTGTTAAATTTGAGACCTTAAAATAAGATCTTCAGCAAATTGGTAAGAAAATAGTAGTTATTGAGTAATACTTATTAAAATTACCAAAGTTTTTGACAAGTCTTGATAGATCTTTAATAAAATTTGTTAGTACTTTGAATAAGAATTTTTAAAAAAAAAAAAAGTTTCAACACAGTAGCAAATCGTAAAGAAACTAGTACTTATCAGTTAATTAAATTAACTAAGTTGTAAAATAATTGAAAAAAAAAATTTGTTAGATTTTCAAAAATTTTAAGATTGTTAGGTAATTGTTCTAGGTACTTGTTGAATAAAAATTAATGTATTTTATCAACAGCTCATAGTTTTTAATCGTACAATTTCTCTTCATTCCTGGAAATAATCGTAAATATTTAAATTATTCAGAAAATTGTCAATAACAACATAAGTAATGGGTAACATAAATTTTTTAAATACTAATCAATTTTAGTTTTTAATTTAATTACAAATATAATAATAAAATCAAATAAATACTTGAATACATGAATCGAACAATTTCTTAGAACTGAACACGTATCGTATATTTTATTCAGATTCCAATAATATCATTAAAATTAACCAAAATCTTATTTTTATATTTTGAAAACCGTTAAGTCAATGAAAATGTATCGATTTCACTAAGTATCCATCTTTTGACTTTGATATCCAACCGAATAAATCACCCTAAAAGTAAGATTCCCCCTCTTGACCTATCGTTTTCCCCTAAAATAATATAAAATTTACTCTCAACCAATCATTTCTCTTTAAATGACAATAATCCCAACAATATTCATTATTTTCATAAAAATCAACGACTTATATCGATATTCAACCGAATAAATTTCTTGAAATCCCCTTAAAATAAATTCATCTCTTGACCAATCTTTTACCATCAAATAACACTTTCTCCTACTTTATCATATTCATTTTTTTTTAATAAAAATCAGCTATTAAATAACGATACTTAACCAACTTAACCCCTTAAAAATATCAACAAATCTGCTGTTAATCGATTATTTCCCCTAAAAAGATAATAAATTCTCTTCTTAGCCAATTGTTTCCCCCTAAAATAAAATTTACTCTCAATCAATCATTTCTCTTTAAACGACAATATTCCAAACTATATTCAATATTTTTCATAAAAATCACCGACATATCGATATTCAACTGAATAAATTTCTTGAAATCCCCTTAAAATAAAATTCCTCTCTTGACCAATCAAATTACCTTAAGATTATCATAAATTCTCCTCTTAACCAATCATTTCTCTTTAAATGACAATAACCCCACCTATATTCATTATTTTCATAAAAATCACCGACTTATATCGATATTCAACCGAATAAATTTCTTGAAATCGCCTTACAATAGAATTCATCTCATGACCAATCATTTCCCCCTTAAAAGATCATAAATTCTCTTCTTAACAAATCATTTCTCTTTAATTGACAATATTTCCACTCTCTCAAAAGATTTACACACATATTGATATCTATCTGAACAAATCCCCTAAAGATATTATAAATTCCTCATCTATATTTTCCATTTAGAAAATATTTACCCTTTGAACACAGATATTCAACCAACTCAACCCTTAAAAATGACAACAAACTTGTTCTTAATCGATTATTTCCTTAAAATATCATAAAATTTACTCTTAATCAATAATTTCCATTGAAATGACAATTTTCCTCACTGCACCAACAATATACATATTTTTAAAAAACCTACAAGGTAAAATTTCTTTAGAAATCTATGTTTAACCGACTCTACTCCTTAAAAATTCATCATTCGAATCATATTTACTATATGTATTCAACCAATCAAATTCCCTTAAAATTATCATAAAAATTTGAATTTTACCAATAAAAATAAATTTTCTTTAAAGTATTACAAAATTGTTATCATCATTTTCCGTTGAAAATCACCACAATTTTGTTCTGGCAACAATTTCAAGCAATTAAAAAATTCATCAAAAATGACTTAAATCGAATAAAATCTATGTTTTCCACATAAATTAAATTATTGTAAAATATATATCATGTTGCTCAAATAATTAAAATTAATCAGTAAATCAAGTATAAATTCAATAAAAATTACCAGTCAACCCATAGAGATATATCAATGATTTTCATAGGTATACTGATAACCACACTGAGCATTGTCTTAAAAATCTCTAAATTATACTACTTTTGTGATTGATATCCATGAAATCAATAAAATTGAAAATGAAAGTAATTATCCATCTCTTTTTTTACACTGTAAAATCAATAAAAATCTTAGGTTTCACTAAAATATTTTTAAAAATTAACTGATTTAATCAACTATTTAAATAGAACATAAAATTATAATTAAAATATCATTTACTATTCAAAATTTATCAGTCAAATTGGATTCTAATTGGTAAATAATTATCTTAAATAGATGTTTCATAAACATTTTGATCCTAAATTTATTTATTTATTTATTTATTTTATTTAAAATAATCCTAAAATCAAGTCTAATCTAATAAATTAGGAAGAAATTAATTGTTTCTAAAATTATAGATTTACCCTAATTTCTTCAATAATTTCATTAAAAACATAATCAAACCTTAAATCCATTAAAATTCAAAAGAAAACCATAAAATTCACAAAGATGATTAAAATTTACTAAAATAAATACCTCGTAAAACTAGATATTACTTAAATTATAATAAAATTTCCCTAAAAGCTCTAATTGATTTACATAGCCTAAAATTATTTTATTTTTGTCGAGTACAACCTAATCTATTGAAAGATGTAATTTATTTAGTTAAATTTTCATTGAAAATAACAAGTCAACAAATGGAATTTTAATTAGTAAAGATTATATTCTATAAAGAAAATTTTCAGTGAAGAAGTAATATTGGTGAGATAGTACATTAAGTGACTCAAATCGTTGAAATTACTGAAAACAGTGGGATAGCTAAAGATATCTACTAAATAGATGAAATATCAATTGATATCTTAATAACTTACAAGGGTAATATACTTTGAATGGAGAAAATATACATCGAAGAGAAAAATATTCGTTGACGAGGAAAAAACATTCATTGAATAAGGAAAACATTAATTGAAGAGAGAAAATATTCATTAAAGAGGAAAGCAATCATTAAAGTGAGAAAATATGAATTGAAGCTAACAAATATTCAGTGAATCGAGAATTGCTTATAATAAATTAGTCGGTAAAATTTCTCAATGATGAGATGAAATATCAATTAAATATTGTGAAATACTTGAAATAAATGGTCTGAATTATTCAATGATCAACAAATATACATAAAAGATGAAAATATTTACTGAAAATCAATTGTACTTTAAGAGTGTATTAATTACTATTATATTAAATTAAAACTTTTTAACAATTGAGTAGATTTCATCGGTTAATTATATTTAAATAGGGATATATATTTTTGATGGATACTTATGCGCGGAAGAATAGTTATTAAAAACAATAACCGTGCGCGTATACTAATTCGGCGAATATACATCAAATACTGAGATATTAGAAATCAAATCTAAGTCTCTTACAATAGTAAATTCAAAACACATTGAATAATATATTTGAATGAACATTATGGATATCTATTGCTTTTAAGAATTATTATCTAAATGTTATTAATGTCGATAAAACTTATATTTAAATACTTTTTTATATGTAACTATTGACAATATATTATTTTCAATTCTAAATTTATTCTATTATTTGAAATTATATTCGAAATTTAGTTAAAATAATTTTTTATTGATTAGTAAATAGAATATTTGATTTAGTTTTTATACTCAAATAAAACTTTTTGACAGATTAAAATATTTTGAATAATCTCTTTATAAATTGATGGTTATAAATAAATATTATCCAAATGTAAAATTAATTTAAAAATTTTATTCAATTGTAACTATTGACAAAATATTAATTTAAATTCAAAAATAATAAGAACATCAAAAATGATTGTTATTTCTAAAAGTAAATTTATAACATTTTATAAAAAGCAATAATTAATATAAAACATACATCAATTTTCTGAATTTATTTAATATTGCAAAATACTAAATGTTTCTTATAATCATAATACCAAATTATTCATCTATTCATTGTATTGTTTACTATATTCCATTATTTGTTAGACTTTCTACTACATTATTCCTACTTGTTATATTGTATCAGATCCACCCATATTTATAGTATTAAATTTGCCGCATTTGTTGAATATTCGTAGGATTTGTATATATTCTATATACATAAGATATATATATATATATATGAATATTAAATTTGCCAGATTTATTGAATATTCGTTGGATTGGTGAATTCGCCGGATTTGTATATATTCGCTGGATTTGTATATATATTCTATATACATAAGATATATATATATGAATATTAAATTTGTCAGATTTATTGTATATTCGCCGAATTAGTATACGCGCACGGTTATTGTTTTTAATAACTATTCTTCCGCGCATAAGTATCCATCAAAAATATATATCCCTATTTAAATATAATTAACCGATGAAATCTACTCAATTGTTAAAAAGTTTTAATTTAATATAATAGTAATTAATACACTCTTAAAGTACAATTGATTTTCAGTAAATATTTCATCTTTTATGTATATTTGTTGATCATTGAATAATTCAGACCATTTATTTCAAGTATTTCACAATATTTAATTGATATTTCATCTTATCATTGAGAAATTTTACCGACTAATTTATTATAAGCAATTCTCGATTCACTGAATATTTGTTAGCTTCAATTCATATTTTCTCACTTTAATGATTGCTTTCCTCTTTAATGAATATTTTCTCTCTTCAATTAATGTTTTCCTTATTCAATGAATGTTTTTTCCTCGTCAACGAATATTTTTCTCTTCGATGTATATTTTCTCCATTCAAAGTATATTACCCTTGTAAGTTATTAAGATATCAATTGATATTTCATCTATTTAGTAGATATCTTTAGCTATCCCACTGTTTTCAGTAATTTCAACGATTTTAGTCACTTAATGTACTATCTCACCAATATTACTTCTTCACTGAAAATTTTCTTTATAGAATATAATCTTTACTAATTAAAATTCCATTTGTTGACTTGTTATTTTCAATGAAAATTTAACTAAATAAATTACATCTTTCAATAGATTAGGTTGTACTCGACAAAAATAAAATAATTTTAGGCTATGTAAATCAATTAGAGCTTTTAGGGAAATTTTATTATAATTTAAGTAATATCTAGTTTTACGAGGTATTTATTTTAGTAAATTTTAATCATCTTTGTGAATTTTATGGTTTTCTTTTGAATTTTAATGGATTTAAGGTTTGATTATGTTTTTAATGAAATTATTGAAGAAATTAGGGTAAATCTATAATTTTAGAAACAATTAATTTCTTCCTAATTTATTAGATTAGACTTGATTTTAGGATTATTTTAAATAAAAATAAATAAATAAATAAATAAATTTAGGATCAAAATGTTTATGAAACATCTATTTAAGATAATTATTTACCAATTAGAATCCAATTTGACTGATAAATTTTGAATAGTAAATGATATTTTAATTATAATTTTATGTTCTATTTAAATAGTTGATTAAATCAGTTAATTTTTAAAAATATTTTAGTGAAACCTAAGATTTTTATTGATTTTACAGTGTAAAAAAAGAGATGGATAATTACTTTCATTTTCAATTTTATTGATTTCATGGATATCAATCACAAAAGTAGTATAATTTAGAGATTTTTAAGACAATGCTCAGTGTGGTTATCAGTATACCTATGAAAATCATTGATATATCTCTATGGGTTGACTGGTAATTTTTATTGAATTTATACTTGATTTACTGATTAATTTTAATTATTTGAGCAACATGATATATATTTTACAATAATTTAATTTATGTGGAAAACATAGATTTTATTCGATTTAAGTCATTTTTGATGATTTTTAATTGCTTGAAATTGTTGCCAGAACAAAATTGTGGTGATTTTCAACGGAAAATGATGATAACAATTTGTAATACTTTAAAGAAAATTTATTTTTATTGGTAAAATTCAAATTTTTATGATAATTTTAAGGGAATTTGATTGGTTGAATACATATAGTAAATATGATTCGAATGATGAATTTTTAAGGAGTAGAGTCGGTTAAACATAGATTTCTAAAGAAATTTTACCTTGTAGGTTTTTTAAAAATATGTATATTGTTGGTGCAGTGAGGAAAATTGTCATTTCAATGGAAATTATTGATTAAGAGTAAATTTTATGATATTTTAAGGAAATAATCGATTAAGAACAAGTTTGTTGTCATTTTTAAGGGGTTGAGTTGGTTGAATATCTGTGTTCAAAGGGTAAATATTTTCTAAATGGAAAATATAGATGAGGAATTTATAATATCTTTAGGGGATTTGTTCAGATAGATATCAATATGTGTGTAAATCTTTTGAGAGAGTGGAAATATTGTCAATTAAAGAGAAATGATTTGTTAAGAAGAGAATTTATGATCTTTTAAGGGGGAAATGATTGGTCATGAGATGAATTCTATTGTAAGGCGATTTCAAGAAATTTATTCGGTTGAATATCGATATAAGTCGGTGATTTTTATGAAAATAATGAATATAGGTGGGGTTATTGTCATTTAAAGAGAAATGATTGGTTAAGAGGAGAATTTATGATAATCTTAAGGTAATTTGATTGGTCAAGAGAGGAAATTTTATTTTAAGGGGATTTCAAGAAATTTATTCAGTTGAATATCGATATGTCGGTGATTTTTATGAAAAATATTGAATATAGTTTGGAATATTGTCGTTTAAAGAGAAATGATTGATTGAGAGTAAATTTTATTTTAGGGGGAAACAATTGGCTAAGAAGAGAATTTATTATCTTTTTAGGGGAATAATCGATTAACAGCAGATTTGTTGATATTTTTAAGGGGTTAAGTTGGTTAAGTATCGTTATTTAATAGCTGATTTTTATTAAAAAAAAATGAATATGATAAAGTAGGAGAAAGTGTTATTTGATGGTAAAAGATTGGTCAAGAGATGAATTTATTTAAGGGGATTTCAAGAAATTTATTCGGTTGAATATCGATATAAGTCGTTGATTTTTATGAAAATAATGAATATTGTTGGGATTATTGTCATTTAAAGAGAAATGATTGTTGAGAGTAAATTTTATATTATTTTAGGGGAAAAACGATAGGTCAAGAGGGGGAATCTTACTTTTAGGGTGATTTATTCGGTTGGATATCAAAGTCAAAAGATGGATACTTAGTGAAATCGATACATTTTCATTGACTTAACGGTTTTCAAAATATAAAATAAAGATTTTGGTTAATTTTAATGATATTATTGGAATCTGAATAAAATATACGATACGTGTTCAGTTCTAAGAAATTGTTCGATTCATGTATTCAAGTATTTATTTGATTTTATTATTATATTTGTAATTAAATTAAAAACTAAAATTGATTAGTATTTAAAAAATTTATGTTACCATTACTTATGTTGTTATTGACAATTTCTGAATAATTTAAATATTTACGATTATTTCCAGGAATGAAGAGAAATTGTACGATTAAAAACTATGAGCTGTT